>ML799189.1:0-32739 GCA_009831015.1 Picea engelmannii | reverse complement strand
AAAGCACAATGAAGAAAGGGAACTGTGGTTCCTTCTTCCTCCAATGGAAGGCTCTTGTGCCCTCACAAACTTGCTCTCCTTACAATAAGAAAATGAGAATGATGGTGAAAGAAATCCAAGCACATTCACTCAATGGAGAGGTGGATGGCTCAATGAAATGGTGCTAGTGTGTTATTGTCAAGGAGTGAGTCCTTAAAACAATCTAAGCAACATAACATTACATGAAATTCCTTGAGAAAATGATGTTTCTTCATGGCTTTTTATAGCATAGCATTGGGTGATTATGTAACTCCTTTGAGGTGTGAAAAGGGGCTCTTTAGGGCTCAATTAGGTCTTTGACCAGCCTACCATGCAGATTCATCTCAGATTTGATGGTCAAATCAGGTTGGGAGCTGGTCCATAAGTGGTTGGGAGGCCGACCAATTCAATAAATGCGCCGTTTAGTAGGTGCGCAGGTTTTTTCGCTAACAGTCGCGCATCATGCGCGCATGCGTGCATTGTACGTTCCTATTCCACGCATATGCGCGCGCACCCATCTTCTGTAAAGCGCCCTTCAATTTTTGGTTGCTTTGTATAGTTTTTGACCCTTTTGCAATGCTGTGAAATTAATCCGCTGCCATGAATGACTTCATTCCTGTTTTGACGATGCTGAGTTCTTGTCGCCATGTGCGGACGAAATTTTAGTGATAACAGATGCCCCCTGATGGATGAGGTTAGGAGCACACATATAGCCGAAATCCATCAATGTTTCTTCTACTAAGAATGTTGTTGTAAGGGAGAGTAATAGTGGGACCGTGTAGAGCAATCTGTTGGAGAAGAGAGGAACCAGTAGAACCCGACCTTCCATAAGGTGCGTAACAATATACAAGTGTGTACAAACGAGGCGAGCATGGCCCAGGCTCGTGTGATGTAACTCTGAAAAAAAAGGGACTGAAGTGTTGGTGTAGACAACTGCAGCGCCCTCGGGGGTGGTAATGATAAAAGGCAGAAGACAATTATACGAAGGAATATACTATGAATAATATGCAATGATCATGGGAATAAGCAACGACGATGATGCGGGCATTGATGGCCCTACCAAGTTCAGAGGTCTTCGGCGAATGATAATAATAACTGAAATAGTCGCAAAGTAAGACCCACCGTAACATGAGAAAGTGTTGGCATCGAATGTTATGGGGGCCAACGACAGCAGGGGGCAATGGTGTTTCCCCCTGTGCCATCCGAGATTGCTCATTGAATGGAAAATGAGAATCAAGATATTGTCGCCCTTCTGGAAAATTGTGCTGATGTCAAAAAAAGGGGGACGCGACTCCTAGAAGCAAAGGGCTTCGTGGAATCTACTAAGGTGAGGAAGTGGCAGAGGATCATGGACGAAGTCAAGAAGTGGGAAGACTCAAGACTGCCCTTGGTTGGAGGGTGTATGATATAATGAGTGGCCGCAATCGTGTGACAAGTTCGAGTGTTAGGGAGACGCCAAGACCGAGGATAAGTTGTGCCAGAGGCGGGACAAGGTGAACAAATTCAGAGGGTAGAGGCAAGTGACCTGTGAAGTACTCTGAATATATGGACGATGTAGGCAAGGGTAAATGAGAAGAAATGCTCCAAACAAGGGTGACATGGGTTGCGTGTGGCCAAAAAGGAAGAAAGTCGCCAACGGTGACGACAAAAAAGGGAAATGACTGAAAATAAAGGTGTTTGTACAATAAATAATGAATAGTTTGGAAAAAATGTACAAATACAGAAATGGGTGCCCCAGTGTGAAATGAGTGCCCCAGGGAGGGAAGAAATTTCTTGGAAAACAGATGAAGGGTGGGGGCCCCATTGGTGAGTTTTTGTATGAGGTAGGTGAAATGGAGATAGGTTCGCAGATGGGCAAACTAATGGTGGATGAAATAGAGGGTTCATGATCCTGTGGGGGTGCATGTAAAAAGAATAGAACCATAAAGTGATGATCTGGGAGTCCATATGGGAAGCTAGAAAAATGACGGAAAGAAGTATGTGGTTGATTTGCAACATGATGAAATACTACCGGGACTCCCATCCCTAAAGGGTAATGAAGAACAACATGAGTGTCAAAAAGTGCCAAAAGGTGCTATGAATGGGACAACTCATGTGGGTAAGAAAGCTACTGGGTAACAGTACCGTAGATGCAAATGGAGGTGTGAGTACTGCAGAGCCGGGAATGATGATCCTAAAGGAAAATATTAGAGGGTGTGACTGGAAATGGAAATGCAATACAACGGGGGAGACTACATGCCAGTGATGAATATATATACCTGAAGGGATGATGTCGGTGACCGATGAGAAAGTACCTGCGCACATAACAACTAGATACCCAAAGTGAACTATATCTGAAGAGAATCAAATATATGAGCATGTATTTGACAAATGTGACTATGCGCGTGCGTACCTGACCATGATATGGAAAAAAGGGCACCCCGGGGGCCTAGGACGAAAAGTGACTCAGGGACTGTCGTGATGTAGGCGATGGGATGTTGATCCCGTGGTTGAAGACGGTTTGAAAAATGGACACCTTGGGCTCCCAGAATGGTGAGTGGAAGTTTGGCAAAAGGCCTATATATAGGTGTAGGGCCCACATTGCCACCTCATTTGTACCTGCTGCTACAGTGACTGGACGAGCAGATTGCAGAGGATATTGGGAGTTTCAGGGAGCACGAGGTATCCGATCGACGGTGTGCGAGTATTAGGTTGGTGGTCTGATCATCCTGCATAGAAATAGGTTTCCAAATTTTGGGCAGGGTAGGTATGGGGGGCCATACAGGGGTTTTGAGGGGTTTTTTGGTAGGATGTGGGCCCACATGCATGGGCGATTCAGTGGAAGGCGTGCATATGTGCACACATGTCCATCGAATAGACGCACATGGGTGCGCGTGAGTGGGAATTTAAGGCGCGCCTGTGAAGTGGATAGGCGCGCATTAGTGCGCGCCTGTGGGGTGGACAGTCGCGCTCTTGAGCACAGCTGTAAGTTGGACAGGCGCGCTCAAGAGCATGCCTGTGTAATGAACAAGCACGCATATATGCATGCCTATGTAGTGAACAGGCACGAAAATGTGCGCGCCTGTGGGTGAAAAAACCACTCCTATTAGGCAAGGTTAAAGGGTAAAAAGATGAGTCTTTTTGATGCATTGGATGACTGCATAAGCTGATATAGGACTCTGTGTTGATTGCAGGTTTCCAGCAGTGGTGATGGCTATGCGGTGGCGTGAGAGAGACTGGTCGCAGTTGTGAGATGTTGTGGCCAATGCAGGGCCTAAGGTACGAGCAGATTTAGCAACCTGTGGGTTGCTAAAGTTCTTTGAGTGCCCGTTGATATGGGCACAGGAGTATTTACTGCAGTTCCTGCTCCAGATGTGGAGTCCGGAGCTGCACTGCGTCCTCATGAGAGGAGAGAAGATCCCCTTCACTGCGGTGGAGGATGTCTATTTTTTGACTGGGCTTCCCTTCCGGGGAATGCCGCTGCCGGCAGAGCCTGTGCTGCCGAGGGATACACACCTTGCTACGGTTGCCGAGCGGTATTGCTCAGGTGATAACTACATGTCTGGGACTGTAGTGAGTGTTAGTGGTATAGATTCCCTAGCGCATCGTTCCATAGCAGCAATGATTGTGCATGTGTATGGGTCACTTGCGACCCAACGGATTAGTGGTGGCCAGCTGATGGAGCTGGAGAGGGTGGTGGTGGACCGTGAGCGGTTTGCATGGGGGTTAATGCTACATGCACGGATGATCGCGAAGTTGGATCGATGTCGATCCACAGGTACAAGAGAGTTCGCGTTTGGCTCGATCTTGGTAGCCTGTTTTTTGGAGAGGGTGTCGATGTTGTGCCCGCGGGTTCTTCTAGAGGCGCCTGGAGCACGAGAGCTGCGATTGAGGTGGTGGTCTGCAGTTTTGGTTCACCACGGTGGTGGCGAAGGTGGCCATTATTTTACGGCTTAGGCGACGCAGATATGGCAGCAGATGTCGCAGGTTATACTTCGGTACCCCTATGATGGGGTAGACTTTCGGGGGGACCCGGACATGGTGCTGCCTCTTGGGGAGGTATTTGACCATCGAGGTATGCTGAGTATGTGTATGTGTTTGATTTATGTTATGTTTTTGAGATATCAGTTCATATGTGACATAGATGTTGATACGATCGTTTGTTGTTTGTTGTTTGGTGCATGTGCAGATGTGGCACCTCGCGGGTGCGAGGTGGAGTTGCAGAGAGTGTCGGTTCAACGAGAGCCGGAGAGACTGTCGCGTGGAGAGAGACGTTGGATGGATGAGGCCATGGGGCGACCAGCTGAGCCTGAGAGGGAAGCAAGGAGGCGCCAGTTCGATGATCCCGGTGCAGGGCCATCACATGCTCCTCCGGCGGCAGCCAGAGTAGATTTTGATGATATACGCCGTCGTGTGGAGACAGTGTTATAGGACGTGCCTGAGGGCATGTGGATCCGCATCCAGGATGAGGGGTTACTGGAGCAGTGCATAGGAGTACCTCCACCATGGTGGGGTATAGTGCAACAAGCAGTTGTGCTCACCGCAATGACTAGTGGATGCCTACCGCCGGGGCAGGAGGGTCCTTCAGGTGTTCTGCCACCACCGCCTGGGGCAGTTGGGGGTGGGCCACCACATCCTCCTGAGGGAGGAGCAGCTGGGGGTGCAATAGAGGCACCCTGATGGATGTATATTGTATACATTTTTGATAGGCTGGTGAGCCGGTTTTTGTACTGAGGTGCTGTATGGGCCTACGGATACATGTATTTTTTTGTATGTAAACATTCGGATGGCCTAATGGGCCCATATATATATATGAGTATACATATTTTTTGAGATCCTGATGTTGTCTACATTTGTTTTGTGTTGATGATGAGGATGTCTATTCTATCTATATGCTGTGACAAGATGTATGAGATGTTTATGTATGTGTAGCTTGATGTGGTATATGCCAATCTAACACCATGTTAGCTATTTCATCTGTTGTTTGATTCAATTGTCTTGGAATATGTGTAAATGTAATGGAATCAAAATGTCGAGATAACAGTCTAACCTGCAGGTATTTGCGAAAGAGGCATGGATCGCATACACGGTAAACATTGTTGAGCTAGAGAACGACTAGTTGAGAGTCGAGGAGGACGCTAAGGTGACGAATATGATGACGCTAGGCGTCGGCCAGGAGGCCAATGACCGCAGTGTATTCAGCTTGGTTGTTGGTTGCTGGTCCCAAACAGATGCCGCTTGAATGTAGCATTTCATGTGAGGGGGTATATAAAGGCCAAGCTGTCGAAGCGAGATTTTGTGTCCAATGGTTGGCACCGTCGGCGTAACCAATGTGGTAGGTTGGTGGAGGAAGCATATGCCAATAGCACAAAGGATAGTTCAGATGAGAGGGTAGGAGAGAGAAAAAAGATTAAAAACACTAAACAAGAAAAAGTAACCTAAAGTAGAATGACTACTTCTAAGCATAAAATTTCTTGAGATATAACCCATTGACGGGTTCCTTGAGTGAGAGGCCTTCGGGGGAGGCCAGAATATATGCGCCTTTGGTGAGGCAATGTTGGATGATGTAAGGGCCATGCCAAAGTGATTCAAATTTTCCATGGCCAAAGGTATCATGGGCGATATCATAGGCCAAGACGAGGTCGCCTTCGTAAAATGACCGAAGGTTGACATGGCAATCAAAGGTAGCCTTGGATCATTTTTTAGCTGCCTCATTGTTCTATAATGAAGATCAACGATCTTCGTCCAGAGACTCCAAGTTTAGAAAGCGCTGCTCCATTGGAGCAGTGTCGGGTAAAAGCTCAATTGCGGTGCGTAGGGTGGGAATTTCGCACTCAATGGGAAGAGTTGCCTCGATCCCATGGACTAAATGAAATGGCGTGAAACCTGTAGCGGTATTTACTATCGTTTGATAAGCCCATAGCGTGGAAAATAACATATGATGCCAATTGGTCTTATGTTTATTAACCGTGCACTGTAACATGGTCTTGAGGACTTTGTTCACTGCCTCGACCTGTCCGTTTGACTGAGGATAATATGGTGAGGAAAACTCGTGAGAGAAGCCTAACCGAGAAGAGAGTTCGACGAAGATCTCATTCTCAAAGTGTTTCCCATGGTCGGAAATGAGTTGGAGTGGTACTCCGAACCGGGATATGACATGGTTAAAGAAAAAACGTGCTGCAGTTTCAACGGTGTTGTTGAAAGTGGGCATAGCTTCGGCCCATTTAGTGAAGTAATCAATCGCGACAACAATGTATTTGTGACCATTTCTAGAGGGGGGATTACAAGTCATAAAGTCGATGCCCCATTTACAAAAGGGGCCTACAGAAATGACAGGGTGAAGAAGAGCGGGGGGAGCGCGGGCTTTAATGGCATAGAGCTGACATTGCTCACAGCGTTTCATGGCATGAATGCAATCATGAAACAGGGTAGGCCAAAAGTAATCAGCCCGGATGATCTTTTGAGCAGTGGAGATACCCGAAAGATGGCCCCCACATGCGCCAATGTGGCAGTCGTTTAAGACTCTGTCGGCCTCGTCAATAGTCAGGCAATGACGAAGAATGGTTTCGACGCCCCGCTGATATAGGATGTCGCCGATAAGGAGATAGCGGGGGGCCTAATGGCGAATGCACCGACGATCATCTCGTGATATGTGATTACCGAACTTTTGATTTCGTAGGTAGACGAGAAGGTCGCCATACCAAGATTCATCGGAGGCGATGTAAAAGAGATGTTCATCAGGAAAGTCGGTGTTGACGGGGGCACTAGGTGTGTCAGAGGGGAGGGCCGTGACAAGTTCAGCGAGAACAAGGGCCTTCTTACTCTTAGGTGTTGAGAACTCGAGGTCGTACTCTTGAAGGATAATGATCCATCGAGCGAATTTGTCGTTAACTTGTCGACGACTGAGCAAATATTGCATAGGGTTAGAATCTGCGACGACCTTGGTGGTGCGAAGCAGAAAGTAATGGCGTGGTTTTTGGACTACGAGGACAACTGCAAGAGCAATTTTCTCTTCGTGTTTATACTTCAAAGGTGGCCCAGAGAGGTTCTTACTAATGTAGTAAATGACGTGTTCATGATTGTCATCTCCTAGTTGGATGAGGACGCCGACTACTGATACAGCGGATGCTGATACGTAGAGGATGTAGTCACGATTGTAGTCAAGTGCACTAATCAAAGGTGCATGGCAAATCGCTGCTTTAAGATCGTCAAACAACTGTTGGGCATAGTCATCCCAGTGAAAATGGATGTCATGACGTAGTAAGCGAAGGAAACCGTGTGCGCATATGGCGTAATCTGGGACAAAGCGTCTAAGGAAGTTAGTTTTGCCCTGAAGACTCTGGAGTTGCCGTAAATTTTGGGGAGGTGGAATTTCGGTGATGGCTTTGACTTTGAGGGGGTCCATGGTAATACCTCTTTGGGAAACGATAAAACCGAGGAGGCACCCGGTGGTGACACAAAACACACACTTGAGGGGGTTCAAGCGGATGTTGTACTAGCGACACCGTTGAAAGATGATTCGTAAATCATCAAGGTGTTGGGTGCACTTCTTAGATCGAGCTGTGAGGTCATCCAAGTAGGCGAGGATGATTGCAGCCAGATCATGAAAGATGTATGTCATGGCCCACTGGAAAGTTGCGCCAGTGTTTTTTAAGCCGAAAGGCATGACACGATATGCAAAAGTACCCCACGGGGTAATAAATGCAGTTTTGTACTGATCGGTTGGGTGGATTTGAATTTGGTTATAGCCCGAGAATCCATCCATAAAGGAGAGAGCCTCATGGCCAATGCAGTCGTCGATAATTTGATCGATGAAAGGCGTTGGGAAGTTGTCCTTGGGACAAGAGTTATTGAGATCGTGAAAGTCAGTGCAAACGCGAATAGTGCCCTATTTTTTGTCGACGGGTACAGGGTTGGAAACCCATGAAGTGTAAGCAATGGGGTAAATAAATGCGGCCGCACGTAATTTGTCGATTTCGGCTTTGATAGCCGCGGCCTTGGATGGGTGTAGCGGCCGCTGTTTCTGGCGAACTGGTGTGATGTCAGGTCAGGTGTCGATGCGATGCTCGACAATAGAAGGATCGAGGCTAGGCATTTATGTGTATGACCAGGCGAATATATCCCTATATTCCTGGAAGAGGGTTTTATATGCGGCGATTTCCTGAGGAGTGCAAGCGGCTCCAATGATGATTTCTTTGATGATGCCCTTTTTAATGGAAATGTCAATTTTGATGGTGGGGGAAATGTTGGCTAAATTACCTTCTTCAAAAGCGTCAGGGGCAGGAATGGGATTGTTGAACCAATCAATAGGCCTGGATGGGATAAAATCTTTGGTTTCGACCGCGTAAATGGGATTTTGGCTAGGAGGCATGTGGGCGTCCTGTGGAAGGAAGAGTGAAGGATGATGTAGAGCGTCCCAGGGAGAATTCGGGTGTTGTAGTTCTTCCAGTATTTCTTCGTCGCATAGGAAACGACGGGAATATAATGGATCGTGAGGAGTGATCTCAGTGACAGTGCGATTTCCCCCTGCTGATGAAACAGAGGGGGTAATGCCAGGAAGTAGTGAGGGTTCACTCGACATAAACCATATGTTGAAGTACTGAGGGGTACCCGTGGTGGTTGGGTGAAGAGTTCCTGTAGGGGAATGAATAGGATATTTGGGTGGGTTACGAGGTAAATCCTTAGATACGTTATCTAAGAACCAAGGAGGCGTTGGGAGTGCCTTGGGTTCGGGAGAAATGACATGAAGATCCTCGAGTGGTGAGGTAAGGTCAATTATCGCCTCTGCAGTTTGGTGACGCAGAGCCAATTGATGTTGCCTATATGAGAGGATCATAGGAAACGGGTATGTAAAATGAGCTAATGAATCGCAGAGAGAACAAGGGAATCTCAGACGTTCATTAACTGAAGTTGTGACATAGTGGATGTCAGTGATAGTTGATGAAGAGGACGTAGTAGGGTGTGGGTCGTTCTGAAAGTTCTGGCGTACAGCATCTAATGTCTGCCGAAAACATGGCAGTGCTGGGCAATGATGGGTGTAGTGGCCATACTCAGAACAGATAGCACACGTGAATTTAGTCCTCAACCCTTTATTGCTGGAAGGTTGGGTGATAGTGGTGGGACTAGCAGTAGTGGTGGGTGTTGTGGAAGTTGGGTTGAGTGGAATCAAATTCTGTAATTCTGGTAGTGATGGGTAGTTGTTGGTTTGGTGACCCTCTTTCTCACATAATGCACAAGGTGGTGGGATGCGTGGAGGAAGTGGAGTTGTGGGCTCCTTCTTCTTTCTCCTGCCCCCAGCTATAGCGGGGGGGGTAGGGAGTATTGGGGTAGTGGGGGTGAGGATGGGAATCGTCATGGGAAGGCCTTCTTGTGGGGGAAGGGATGGACAAGGGACCATCTTAGGTGGATGTAAATACCACACTGGGATTGCTAACACCATGTTTGGTAGTGTGAGCGTTGCGGCTACCTGGAAAGCTTCTATACATGGTGGATGGTAAAAGAAGGGAATTTGAGTGAGGGGTGGGGGAACTGTTTCCCAAATTGGATTATGCCTCTAAGGGGATGTGGATTCATGGACCGGAGGGGTCAACGATTGCGCAGGAGGCTCCTGTGGGAGTGGTTCTGTGACTATTGAGATGTCAGGGATGACTGAAGCCTTCTAGGGAGGATGAGCATCCTCCGTGTGAGTTCCGTTAGAGGAGACGATGCATACTTGACTAGGGGGAAGGAGTGGTGGTGCTCCATGGTACGTCCCTAACAAGGATGGATCTTTGAAAATACCAGGACCCATCTCGACGAGTGGATATGCATCTTTGTTGGTGTGAATGAGAGGAAGAATGATATTGAGATTGGTAGATGGGTTAGGTTCGTAATGAGAAACTTGGTCAATGGTCATGATCTTCCCATTGTGGGGGAACATGATTGTCCGAAAGACGAAAGATGCCATTGCCTTCATAGCATACATGTAGCTAAGTCCAAACAAGATATTGTAATCGAGATGAGCATCGATAACTTCGATGTCAATGAGAATAGTTTTTCCCCCGAGTTCCACTAGGACATTTTGGAAGAGCCCTTCAGGAGATGATGGTCATCCATCATAAGCTCGTAATGTGATGGCGGAGGGTATGAGTTTCGGGGAACCAAGTTTTTTCCATACTGTTTTGGACATGATGCATGTAGATGCCGCCTCATCGACGATACACCAATGGACGGTGATGTTCCGTATTTTTACTGGTATTTGAATAGCGACCAAGGCAGGAAGACGAGGTTCGCAGCTATCAAGGTCAAAGGTGATGAGTCAAGTATCTACAGGGTCGACGGCCCCTAAGGAGGAAAGTAGTGATTTCCGCTGCATAGGACATGTTTGGAGGACTTCCAAAACTGACATGGCAGCCGGGGATTGTGCTAAGTCATCTACCAAGTTGTAGTTATGAGCTGCCCTATCCCGTGGGTTATGAACATTCCTGCGCAAGGGGATGCAAGGGATGCATAATGGTAGTTCGGAAGAAGGGCGAGGGATCACTAACGGGGGTCCCGTCGGTATAGGGTTTTTTTCTGGAGAGATGGGAGTAGACTCAGTTGTTGTAGGATACTGACGATTGCGTGTCTGCAAAAGGATTTCTTCCTCACTGGTGAGGAGAATCGTTTGCTCTGTTGGATTTTTGGGGTTATGGTACTGGCCCACTTGAGGTGGGGGATGCTGTGTGTCCTGTTGGGTGTTTATCACACCTTGATGTGGGATAGGATTTTGCAGCACAAAAGAAGGGGGTTGTTGCACGTATTGTTGTTTTGCCTGCTGTGGGGCAGGTTGCGCAGGAGAAGGGGGAAGGCTCCCAGAGTCTTTCAACCTTTTGAAATCAACGATCTAGGGGCAATGGTGAGTGTAATGACTGAACTCACCACAAAGGGCACAAGGGAAGATGGTTTTAACATTATTCCGCCCTTGGCATTTGTTGTTGTTGCCCCCCTTGGGGGTTTTGGTTTCCTTGGTTCAGGTTGCCCCCAGTGGGTTGATGCTGTGGGGGTTGATTCCCACCTTGACTAGGGTTTTTGTTATTCCCATTCCGTCCTTTCTTCTTAGCATTGTTCGATGGATGAGTTGGATTGGCTGTGTTCAACTGTTCAAAATTTTGGTATTGTTGAGTAGCAGAGGGTTGAACAAAATTTACCCCCGCATGAGGATGTGGGGGAGCCATGGGTTGTGGGGGAACAAGAAATGGAAAGTAGGGATTCTGTGGTGGTACCGCCCCATAAGGTACATAGGAAGGCGCGGTGCTTTCGCTAGTACTATATGTTGATGTGGAGGGAGGACCACTGGTGGTTGGCAGCAGTGGATGTATGGGAGGTGCCGGTGGTGGTCCACTAATGGGTGAAGGTATAACAACAGGGTATGGCTGTTGATAAGGGGGTGGGGGGTAATAAGAAGTGCCCCCATATGCCGACGGGTATTGAGGTGTTCCATACATCGGTGGCAGTTGGGGTTGTGGACCATGGTGTGTGGTGGCACCTATTAGTCCGTCTGCTGAGTGAGACATCCCAGGTTTGTCTTGGCCAAATGGCACAGGTTTTGGAAGATCAGGCAGTACCATGTATAAGTACCCTGACTGTGCGTAAATGAGATCATACTATTGGGCTTTACTGATGGCTTCCTCATCGGATTGAGGGAAGGTAGAAGCGACATCTTTTCCGAGGAGAGCGACAAGTGATCTAAGAAACCAGTTGAGGCACTGTTGCTTGGTGGTTTCTGCTTTACACAAACTACGTCGCCTACGCCACTCATGAATGTGGTCAGCAATGTGGGTGGCTGAGGTCTGTTTGAAGTTAGACAGTAGTTCAAGACCATTGTCATGGCGGATGGGTAATTGGAAGAAAGTTAAGAACGCTTTGGTAAATGACTCAAAGGTTGTGTGGGACCCTGATTTTTCTTCTACATACTATTTGGCTGATGGGCCAGTAAGTGTGCGTTGAAATAGTCGCAGTCTGATAGAGTCATCCATGATGTTGTTAGAAGAACACCATAGATGAAAAGTCATGACATGATTGGTAGGGTCATCTCCTGCCTTCTCTTCAAACTTTGGTATGTCTGAAGGAAGTTTTGTTGGCATTGCAGGCCATGTGGCATCATGCAATATAGGATCACTGGTGAGCTTGGTGAGATCTGGTATGTTGAGAGAGGCCAAGTATGGCATCTATAGTGGGGTGGTAGGATTAGTTCCAGCCATAGTGTGTTGTGAACCTGACCCTTGATGGGGACTAGGTGGGTTGGTGCTCCCTCCTTGAGAGGAAGTGGGTCCCCCGCTTCCATGCAAAGGAGAGCAAGTGAATGGATGACCTTGGGAATTGGACCCAAGTAATGTGGAACCAAGCAAAGATGATCCTAAGATAGTGGCACTCACAGGAGTGTGTGAAGGAGGTACCGATGAGCGGGTACGACTAGATACTCCTCCTAATATAGGAGGAAGGTTGAGCAAGCGTCGTGAATGACGGGGGTTCTATGGTTCCCCTATGATGTCAGACTAGTTGTGTGAAATGTGTGCAAAGAGTGGTGAGAGGAAATATAGAAACAAGAGCCTTTGTTGTGACTGTCTACACAATATATATGTCAAAGTCAAACTGTAATCAGATGTGCATCATAAATAAATGAGAAAGAAGCATATATGTGGGTAAGAGGGTTTTGTCTGCGTGGGGGGATCAAAAGAAAGCAAATACTCGTGTCCTAGAAGACGTAACGTCCTTCCTCTCAAATAGCACCGGACCTTCCAATAGTACTCAACAGTGGGGTCTGAAGTCATTGGAAGAGAAACTAGTGAAGGATGAAGTAATTGGTTATAATGAGGGGTAGAGGGGGCATATCCCGAAAGAGCTGGCGATACTTCCCAATAGCCACACAAAATCCAATCAAGGTGTGATTGCATCCCACAATCGCCACCTGGGTAGATGTCCTAAAGTTGGTCACTAGGTACCTCGGTCCAATTGCGGCATTTAGATTTTCGGACTAAGAAATGGGTCACGGGCTGGATCCCGTCCAAGAGGTGGGTGCCTCAATGGGGGACGTACAGAACAACCGAACCTTGGCCTTCGACCCTTCACAAGTATCTCCCTTCCTTATGGTGATTGTAACACTGGACTTGGAGGATTTGAAGTTCCCTATTCGTCAACTTCTATGTTTGAAAATGTGAGAACCAGATAACGGGGAGTTATTTGGATGCCTATCCCTGAAATCCTACCTAGACTAAAAACTTCTTTTGGCACCTCCTGTGGAGGAAAACTTAGTTAGTTTTTTAGAAAGTTTTTAAATGAAGTTGTTTTGTGAGGCTGGGGGTAAAAACCAACCTCGTTTGATTAAAAGTGGGAGTGGATAGTCCTATCAAGAAAAGATGGGGTGTTTTCAGAATCCCTTTTGGAGGAAACCTACTTAGACCTCCATGTTTCGAGAAGAGGCTATGTGAGTGAAAAAGTGACTTTTTGTGTGTGAGTGAAAGTGCGCCAAATTTTAGCTTAATTAGATGTCACCTTGCTGCATGTGGACTTCGTTTGGTCCTTACAAGAGTGTAATTACCTAATTAGCTAGATGTCATTGGTACAACCTTGCGGAATTTTAAAAGCCCTAGGAAAATAGCATGTGGACATGTGGTCCGTTACTATCCTTTAACTCCCTATGAGTGAGTTAATCTAGAAAAAGCATGAAGCTATCCTAGATTGAACATGTGGGCATGTGTGGGCCCGTTACAACCTTTAAACTCTCCTAGTTTTTTGATCTAAGAAAGCAAAATTCCAGACACTATCCTAGTTTTGTGACATGTGGGCATGTATGGGCCCGTTACAAATTTAAAATGTGTTTGAAAAATGAAACTAAGAGGGGTCCCAAAAAGGGCCTTTGTCCTCTCCTAAAAGGTTTGAAATTTTGTTTAAGGGAGATGAGATTGTTTTCGTAATCTTTTTCTGGTTCTCCAGATCGCTTAAAAAGCGCAAGAGAAGAGCATACTCAAGGATTGTTACTTCAATTTCTAGTCCCAAATGTGAATTAGGTGTGATTAAGTATGATTGTCCAACTTAGATTATAAATCAAAGTAAGCCATCCACGTGGCAAAACGCAAATAAGGGAAAATGTTTTTTATCCACCTAAGTGCCTATGTTTGTTTGACTATCCCCTTTATAAGTTGAGGGGTCTAAGTGGTGCATTATTTAGAGCATGCATATAATCATTCTTAAGAAGGAAAATTATTTTCCCCACATCCAAGACCTTACAATGTAAATTTTAGTTCAGATGCGTGGCCCCTAGTGTGGACAGAGGCGCATATGGTGCTTGCGCACTGACAAAATTGAGGGAGAGAGTGCATGCACGCAGGAAGAAACTGTTGTGAAGGCGCATGCGTGCACGATGTGCGCCTGTGGGGTGGAAAACCCACGGGCCTGTGAAAAACGGCCGAGAAGAAAAATCCGGATGGATTTGTCTCAATTCTCTTGTGAATTGACTGATTAGCAGGTCGGCAGAGGCCGGTTTGTGCACCTGCAAGTTAATGAAATCAAAAGGAAAGCAAAATGAACCCAAATGAGGGAGGAATTGATACCTTGTCCCCAGTACGGTCGCCAATCTGTTTGCACCCAATTCATCACTTGGTGAGCAAATAAAGGGTGCTTACATGCCCAGTTGGGTCTTGCTAAGCATGACAACTATAGAGGAAAGGGTTAGAAAAAGAACAACAATACTATAAACAACAATTAAATTAAAACAAACTAAAACTATGAGCATATGGATAAAGAAATAACAAAGACAACAAGACCAATATCACCAATGTTTTTAGGCTGATCAATTGATGAAATCAAAGCACAATGAAGAAAGGGAACTGTGGTTCCTTCTTCCTCCAATGGAAGGCTCTTGTGCCCTCACAAACTTGCTCTCCTTACAATAAGAAAATGAGAATGATGGTGAAAGAACTCCAAGCACATTCACTCAATGGAGAGGTGGATGGCTCAATGAAATGGTGCTAGTGTGTTATTGTCAACGAGTGAGTCCTTAAAACAATCTATGCAGCATAACATTACATGAAATTCCTTGAGAAAACGATGTTTCTTCATGGCTTTTTATAGCATAGCCTTGGGTGATTATGTAACTCCTTTGAGGTGTGAAAAGGGGCTCTTTATGGCTCAATTAGGTCTTTGACCAGCCTACCACGCAGATTCAGCTTAGATTTTATGGTCAAATCGGGTTGGGAGCTGGTCCATAAGTGGTTGGGAGGCCGACCAATTCAATAAATGTGTCGTTTAGCAGGTGTGCGGGTTTTTTCGCTAAAAGAACTAAATAATCTTAAAATTTTATCCATTGATCAACTCCTAGGAACTCTAACTGCATATGAAATGAGAATTAGTAAAGATAAATCCATTACTAGAGAAGCATCTTTTAAACCAGACAAGAATATTGATTCAGAACTAGATGATATTGAGGCAAAATTAGTGAGAAGATTAAAGAAAGGATCAGGCAAATACCAAGGAAAGTTGCCCTTCAAATTCTTTAACTATGGTAAAATAGGTCATTTTTCATCTAAGTGTCCTCACTAGAAAAGGGACCAGAACTCTAATGATGAAAAGAAATACAAATTTAAGAATTATGGTAAAAAGAAAAGTTTGTGTGCAAACAATGATGACTCCTTAGAAAACATAGATAGTGATTCATCCTGCGAAGACATAGTGAATGATTTTATGCTTATGGCTATGGGAGATCTTGATGATGAACACACAAGAGGTGACATGGATGATGAGGAAGCTGTGGTGGACATGGAAGGTGAATTAATCAGTGATTTGGAAGAAATTGACAGACTCATATTTAAGAAGAGAAAACAAAAGTAGTTGTTGATACAGTTTAAAATGCATGGTAAAAAACCTGATGAAGATTTTGCCTTGCTAAAAGTGGAGTTATAAGAGGCAAAGAAAATAGAGGAAATTCTGAAACAATAGTTATCGGAGACGAAAGTGAGATGTGAATCCTTAAAAGAAGAGATAGTAAAAACTAGAAAAGAGACGGAGAAGTTTAAGGCACTGTATCACCAAAATCCGTCAAGTATTAAAGCATCAAAAGGATGAACCTCCATTCTAAATCAGCAAAGGAATCCAAAGTTGAAAAATGGATTGGGCTATGAAGAATGATCAAGTAGTTATCATCCAAGTAATACAAAATCCATCAAGTTTGTCAAATCTACAATCATTGAAAATAACCACTCTGCAAAAACAAAGAAAGAAAATCAACCACCAAGAAGGAATGAAAGAAAAAGTACAAGAATCGAATCTGTATATCAAAGAAATTATCAACATGGAAGAAATCAACCCACTCAAAGAAGACAATCTTTTTCCAGGTACAAAGGATTTTTCTATGGATATTTTTTTTTTTTGTTCTAACTTTGGTCACAAAGCTATAAATTGTTCTTTAAGATTTAGATATGAGCAATCAAGATGCTCAAGAAATAATTATCTGCCACAACAAAGATCGAGACATCCAAGCAACAAACAACCACAAACTATAAATCATGTGATGGTTGGGAAAAGGACACAGGTGAAACATAGCAATAGGTATGAGCATAACAATTGTTATGATCTGTTACTCAGTGAACCAGAATGTTACATATTCCATAACTATGGACATAAAGTTGCATATTGTCGCTTAAGGAATTATAAGCCAGATTTGAATCCCTCTGCTGAAAATTTCAAGGTTTGGAAGAAGAAAAAGATGACCAGTGTGGATTAGTGTTATCAGCCCAAAGAAAAAAAAATCCTTTGTATATTGACAGTGGAGGTTCCAAACATATGATTGGAGACAAAATTAAGTTTCTAACTCTAAGTGAAAACAAATCAGGGAATGTAACTTTTGGAAACGATGCACCGGGAAAAATAAAAGGTAAAGGAATGGTAAGTTTGAGAAATGGAAAATGAAAAGATCAAGATGTGTTGTTTGTAGATGGTCTGAAACATAATCTTCTTAGTTTCAGTCAAGTCTGTGACCGAGGATGTGAAGTTTTTTTTACTTCTAAAGATTGTAGAATAAAATCTGTGAATTTTGGATAGTTGATTGCAAAAGGCATAAAAATAGAAAACAATGTCTATGTGTTAAAAGAAGAAAAAGAAGAATATCACTTAAGAAAGTATGATGAAATTTGGCTATGGAATAGGAGACTTGGAAACTTAAATTTTGATCATATAATCAATCTTAGAAACAGTGGGGAAGTAAAGGATTTTCCAAAGATATCAAATCCATATGATTCTATTTGTAAACCTTTCCAGATAGGAAAGCTTACTCAGACACAATTCAAATCTAAAAACTTTCCTTCAAAAGAAAAACCTCTCTATTTATTACATATGGATTTATGTGGACCATCAAGGAAATCAGGTACAGGGAAAAAGAACTATTTTATGTTGATTATTGATGATTATTAGAGACTAACATGGGTTTCCTTTTTGAGGGAAAAATCTGAAGCATTTAAAAAATTCAAAGTGTTTAAGGCTCTAAATGAGAATCAAACAGGAAAAATATTGAAGGCAGTAAGGTATGATAGAGGAGGAGGGTTTCACTCATGGAACTTCAAAGTGTTCTGTGATAAACACGGGATCAAAAGAGAGTAAACAATTCCAAGGACTCCACAACAAAATGGAGTAGTTGAGAGGCAGAATAGCTCGGTATAGCAAATGGAAAGATCAATGATCAATGAAAGGAATATTACTCAAACATATTGGGTGGAAGCAATCCATACAACTGTTCATATTCTTAACAAATCTCATCTCAGGCCACATAGTGACAAGACTCCTTATGAACTATGGTTTGGAAGACCTGCTTCAATCAATCATTTTGAAGTCTTTGGGAGTAAGTGTTATATCAAGAATAATGAAGAAAATATTGGCAAATATGATCACAGGACTGATGAAGGTATCTTCTTAGGTTATGCTACAAATAGTAAATGATACAGATGTTATAATAAGAGGTTGCATAAATTGGTTGATTGTATCGACATAAACATTGATGAAGAAATCCTAGTATGTAATGTAAGAAGTGTTTAACCAAGCATAAAAGATATAGTTGAAGTTGAAGATGAAAAGGTCCAAGGATAAAAAAGAGAAGAATCTGAATCATATGAAGACACAAATACTCAAGCCGACACAGATCAGCAGAAAGAAACAAAAACACCTCTCAAAATAGTTAGAAAGAATCATCCTGAAAATCAGATAGTTGGAGATATAAATAAAGGAGTTTAGAAAAGAAGGAAATTGATTAAAGACTCAGAACAATCTCAGGTTGCTTTTCTATCTATGATTGAACCTAAAAATTTTGATGAAGCCAACAAGCATGATGATTGGATTAGAGATATGAATGAAGATCTTGATCAGATTGAGAAGAACAATACTTGGGAGCTTGTTCCTAGACCCGAAGATCAGAATGTAATAGGCTCCAAATGGGTGTTAAAGAATAAAATGAATGAAAAATGACAAGTTGTTAGGAATAAAGCCAGATTGGTTTGTGAAGGGTATGCATAAGTTGAAGGACAAGATTTTGATGAAACCTTTGCACCAGTGGCAAGACTGAAAGCCATCAGAATGTTTCTTGCATATTCATGTCATAAGAAATTAAAGTGTATCAGATGGATGTTAAGTCGACATTTCTTAATGGAGATCTAGAGCAAGATGTATATATGGAGAAAACTGAAGGATTCTCATTGAAAGATAATCATGATTATGTCTGCAATTTGAAGAAGGATTTATATGGACTAAAACAAGCACCATGAGCTTGGTATTATAGATTTGAAAAAAATTTACAAGACAAAGGGTTCAAGAAAGGTATTGTTGACAACAAACTCTACATTAAGTTTGAAGTTGATGATTTACTAGTTGTTTTGGTTTATGTAGATGACATTATTTTTGGTTGTACTAATGATTCTTTTGTCCAGTGTTTTGCTAATTCTATGAAAACAGAGTTTGAGATATCCATGATAGGAGAACTGCCATATTTTCTTGGTTTACAAGTAAATCAAAGTTTTGTAGGAATTTTTATCACTCAAGAAAAATATTTGAAAGAGATGTTGAAGAAGTTTCAGATGGAATATTCTTTTCCTGTTAGTACACCTATGGTGGTCGGTTGCAAGCTCAATAAAGATGATATCTAATATTATGTTTATAAAAGGACATATCGATCAATGATAGGTAGTCTTATGTACATCACAACATCTCGTCTTGATATAATGCAAGTTGTTGGAATGGTAGGTCGTTATCAATCTACTCCTAAACAAAGTCATTTAGTAGTTGTAAAAAGGATATTCAAATACTTGAAGGGAACAATGACTTATGGTTTGTGGTATCCTAGAAATCAGAATATTCAGTTAACTGCTTATTTAGATGTTGATTGGGAAAATTGTGTGGATGAGAGAAAGAGCACCAGTGGAGGTGCATTCTTCCTGGGTGACTCGTTAGTAGCGTGGATTAGTAAGAAGAAGGGATCTATTTCCTTATCAAATACAGAGGAAGAGTACATTGCTTCTACTACTTGTTGTACTCAGATTTTATGGATGATACAAACTCTTGTAGATTTGAAGGCAACCTATATTGATCCCATCCCACTTCACGGTGATAACACCAGTGCCATTAGTGTCTCCAAGAATCCTGTTCTTCATTCTAAGACTAAGCATATACCAATAAAATATCATTTTCCCAGAGAGCAGGTTACAAATAGAGTTGTTCAGTTGAATTATATTCCTCCACAGAACAAATAGCTAACATCTTTACTAAACCATTAACAACGACACCTTTTGGATATCTTCGCCAAAAGTTGGGGGTTATATCTTCTTTCGTATAATCTGTGCACCCTGTTAGGGGGAGTACTTATTGAATATCTGTTATATTTCTAGCGAATATAGCTATGGTTCTTTCATTCATAGTTGACAGGGGGAGTATTTTCCTGGCGCATTTCTAATACCTTCAAGATGTACTGCAACAGCTCAGGGGGAGCATGTTTTTTCTTTGATATTGATGTCAAAGGGGGAGAAAGTGTGGTAATGGTAAGGATTCTACAGTGGTATAGTTGGATGTTCAGGGGATAGTGCAGTTGCCATCAATGCTAAAGGGGGATATTGTTGGCATGTTTACAGATAGAGGCAGAGTATGCTTGTTTTCATTGATGGAAAGATTAGAGATCAACAGTGCAACAATGATGGCATGGAAAGATCAAAATCATAAGCTCAACAGTGAAGAGAAATAGTTATCATTGGATCACCCATTCTGAATTCTCGATGACCATCCGATTTGAATTCAAATAAGAGGGTCACACAGAAGAGGAGAATAGATATTAGGTGTCATATCTGAGCATGAGGACCAACCGTCGTTGGATCCAGAAGAACGAGCATGACCTTTAAGTGCAAGATGAACTGGGCTTAAAAAGTCCTAGAAGCAGGGGGACCATCCATCATCGAGGAGGACACGTGGCAGCAAATGAGTAGATTCAGAGAATCATGAATTGGGAGAAATGTGTCGAGCAGTCCGTAGATATCATGAAATATGAAATCATGATGACTTCTAGATCATTCGATCCAAAGGACATGTGGTAGCAGATGAGGAGTTTCCCGATTTCGGGAATCTAGAGCACAGAGGAAGTTGTTTTCCAAAGTCATGAAATGCGAAATTGCGATATGATCTGAGCCATTGGATCGAGGACTAATTTGGGTTGCTAGATCCAAGAGGTGAATGTGGAATACCACATTAGCAAGGATAGGTGGTAGACTACATCAGCAGGACACATGGCACAATCATACAATGAAAAGTGTCAGGTTGATTCAACATTTCAGGTACGTGGAAATCAAAAATCTGAGTGACACGTTGCAGCTTCTCAGCTCATGACACATCATCGAGTGATGCAAGTGTTACATCACTTCGAGAGTTATTCTTCAAGAGTTTTACCATCAAATCTCCCCCAAATTCTTGAAGGCTGAAGTCCCGGAGCGAAGGATAGTCGTCAGGTCACCGAGAAATCTCGACCATTGATCTGATATGAATCCATTTCAGAGTTTTTCATATTGGGAATTCCATAGGAAGGAGTTGCAAAAAAATCATGAAACATGAAGTCGCGAAGTTGATCTGAGTTGTTGATGGTAAGGGAATCAAGGACCATAGATTTGGTCCCGAGGAATTCACCGATTCAGGGATCGAGAATATGGAGAAGATATGTGAACGAATTCATGAAGTTTGCAATGTCCCGAAGTGCAAAATCATGAAGCGCCTTTTGTCATAGTTGGTGGTCACATGAAGGAAGGAGCTTGCAAGTTGTTAGGCTCCATTTCATGATCAAGAGTTGGAAGAGTCAGAGTGACTCGCAGAAAAAATCATGAAACGCGAAATTGCGAAGCTCTTTTTTATTAGCCCTGTGATCATAGCCAATGGTCACATCCATGGAAGAGAAGGGAAGGAGCTAGCGGTGTTAGGCTCTATTTCAGTGTTTCACAAATTGGGAAAACCAAGGTGACTCACAGTTGATCACCCGAAATACAAAATCATGAAATGACTATTGATTTAGCGTTTGGTCACAACCAATGGGCATATAGGATAAACATGAGTCCCTGCGGGTGCAATCCAACGATGATGGTTAATTGGGAATCTGATCGAAGGGATACTATTTCACCTCATGGTTAATTGTTCAGTTACAATTTAGTTAGCAGAACTAAATCATGGTTCTTGGACATTTGGTGATTCAATTGCTGAAGCATTTTCCTTGGATATTCGAGGTGTAACTAAAGAGGTTGGAGAACATAAAAGAGATATGCAATGATTGTGTGAGGTTGTATTTTCTCACTGAAAAATGACTTGAACTAGGAAAAGGGAAAATCACAGTATGCATAGTGTGAGATCAAACTCAAAGATGAGAAATAGAAGTTGAACAGAAAAGAAAAGATGAAGAGAGTAGAATGAACACATACCAAAGAGCTTGAGAGGAATAGAAAAAGAACAGATAGAAAGAGACAACAAGTCAAGCCAAGTATGAACAAAGCAGAAGAATAGTGAAGCATAGAAGAATTGCATAATAGAGAAGAAGTGGTAAGAATTGATATACCTGTATTGTTGGTTATTCAATCATTTATTTATAATTAGGGAGGTAGGGTGGTGCTATGGAGGACTTTATTCCTTTTTTATTCAAGTTGGTGCTTGAATACTGGAAGTTGAAGCTTTCATCTAGTTGTGGCTAGAAAATAGGGTGGCAGGGTGGTTCTTGGGAAAACTCAAAGTTTTCTGTATGCAAGTTGGTGCTTGTATAAGTGGAAGTAAGTACTTCCATCCAGTTGGTGTTGGAATAGTCAGGGAGTTGGTGTTTCCTTCTAGTGGGTGATACAGAAACCAAGGAGTTAGTGCTTCCTTCTAGTGGGTGCTAGAGAAATCAAGGAGTTAGTGCTTCCTTATAGTGGGTGCTAGAAAAATCAGAGGGTTGGTGCTCTCAACAAGTTGAAGCTTGTAAAACAGAGGTAGTAGCCTCACATTGAGTTGGTGCTCAAATATAGATGATGTACAGAACTTAAAAGACTGCCTATCATTCAAAGAAGAAGAGGTTTTCTCCCTTTATGGGTTTCCTTGTGAAAATCTGTCTCTGTGTATATCTTATGTGTGACTGATGTTCATTATTTATACTATTCATATCTTGTATAATATTGATGGTCACTTGGAAGAGATCAAAAATTGTTTGAATAGTCATAAATTGTTTAAGCACAGTAACAACTGATTCACCCCCCTCTCAGTTGTCTTAGTAATTTCAACACGTCATTTGATGTTGGTAATACCTCCAGTTGAGGACGTCACCTGGTCTTCGTGAAGTCTGTCGAGTGCACTGGTCCCACATGTGTACATAACAGATACATATTTGTCAATAGTCTGATACATATAAAAAATTATATATATAAAAGAAACTAAAAATTAAACAACTTTAAAAACACATACCTAACTCTCCTCACTCCTTTCTGGGAGGTACGGGCATGTTCGGATCTCTGGAGAATTTGATTCCAGTGTAGGGGTAGTACTCTATCATTGGAATCTTCCATGCCCACTAGTCGAAGATCTTGTCATCGAAGGAATATATGGTCGTTCCTCCCCCTGTCATGGAAGCAATGTTGTCCATCTGCATACCGCTAGGAAGAAGGCCACATGCCCTCGTACAGTCTCTCTGGGACTCTGAATGGGCACCCTCTCGAAGAAGAATGAGCATAATATGGTGCCAAAACCGAAGTTTTTGTTGCTACGCTCTCAACACTCTGTCAGCTGCCTCTTCATGCAAGTGAGCATGGTTTTACTCTAGTTGAAAATATGTGCATCTAGGCACTTCATTGCACTGTACATGTGTGCCTCGGAGGCCTGGTCTAGGGATGCCGATCCAGTGATCCACCCAATGAGCAATAGGATAACCTTCAGAGACAAGTTGGTGATCTTGTTGATGGGAACTTGAGAACCTAATTTCTTAGTGTCGACCTCGCAATGCATCCCAATGTAGTCTGCGATGTTGAAGGGCCCTGGGCTAAATGTGCACAAATTGACTGGTTCCCCTCTCCTCGAGAGGCCAATCAATAAGTATATATCCTCAGTTTTTGGAGGCGATGAATGCCCCTCAATCATAAATGCCTCTACGTCTGGGTGCCAGTAATCCACCAGGGTGTTCAATAACTTGGGTTGTGCCCTCATAAATGGACACCGAAAGAACTTCCATAGTCCACATTGTTTCAATGCGGCAATGGAAGTAGGGTCCTCATTGACCAAGACATCAAATTTCCTCCTGTTCCCTCTCCCTCCAGTTGACATACATTTTGTTCCATGACAGTTCAAAGGGGAGTTAGCTCTTAGACTTTTTATTTTTCCATGCTTTTGAGGGTGTACGTGGGTTGTTTTGGACACAATCGCTTATGTCCGTGGGAAGACTACTTTTTGCACGTGGACATACATGGGATGCCTTTGGACAACCCACATACACATAGGGACGCCCTTTGTTAGGAGAGTGTGCCCCTCAAAAAACCAAAAACAATGCATAATGGAAGAATATAAATGCAAGAGGGATGAGTTTGTACTTACTTGGTTCAAGAGGAAGTTCGTTTCATCCTCTGAAACTCCTGCAATCAACTTCTTTAGAAAATGGGTCTTTCTTACCTTCTGGTTAATTTTCAAATTGTAATGGTGAAAATCAGTTGTCAACTTCTATTTATAGACATTTTTGGCCCTTTTGCCACTTTTTTAAACCCTTTTGTCGGTTTTTCTGGATTGGAAATCATTTAATTTGGTTCTTGAGTTTCTTATTGAATGTTATGATGCACTTTGCCTTTTGTTTTGGTAAATTTTCTGGGAGATGGGTCACTTTTAAAGGTCCTTTGGCAAAAGTAGTTGTTTTCCAACTTTTTGCATATAAATTAGGATTTCACGTCCACTTTTTGCATTTCGTTGTCTTTTCTGCTTTGCCATAGGATCGATCCCACCAAAGTATGACACAAAACCATCATTGTTGTTTTAGAAGTGTCATGATTGGGTGTTAGATCCTACCTTTAAATGGATGCCCTAGATAGATCCTTGTTGCATTTTGGCATCCATGTTGTCTCTAATGACTGAAGGCACATTTTTCCGACAGTAGTTTACCCCTTTTTCGGACCGGATGGTCAATTTTACGAACAAAGGTATACTCTAGGAACTTTGGTTCACTAGAAGAGTATTCTCAGGTATAATTTTAACTCTTTTTCAGGCCTGAGGGACTAAATTTACGAAAAAGGAACATTCTCCTTGGTTTTGGTTTATCACCTTTTTCGAGCCTTGGAGATTATTTACGAAAAAGGAACCCCCACAGAGTCCATAGTTAAGCTCTTTTCAGACTCCCTAAAATTGAAACAATCGTCGAGTGACCTTGTTCCTTCACACTCATTAAATTGGTCCAGAAGAACATCTAATGGCATGGGTTTATCCCTTTTTTTGGCCTGTGGATTATGGAGGAAAAAGGTACATCTTGGGACATTCATCTCGCCATGAGAGTTATCCTTAGTAAATTGTATACTTTTTCGGGCTAAGGAGACTAAATCTAGAAAAAGGCAGTGAGTCCACAATTAATCTCTTTTCAGACTCCTTAAAATTGAAAACATTGCAGAGTGATCTTGTATTTGTCACACTCGTTAAAATGGTTTTGAATAGACGTCTTTTCAGTGCAAGTTTACCCCTTTTTTGAACTGACTAGACTGTTTTAAAAAAAGGTATCGCTTGGAGTCTTCTTTTATGTTTTTTTAGACTCGCTAAACATGAAAAAACTACCGATATTACCTTCTATGGGTTCCTTAAAAATTACATTGAAGGGGGTTTCATTGTGTCTTGCTAATCGCATTTGCATCTCTGTGTCTTTGGCCTGATGTCGACTCCATGTTTCTCTCAACTGAACCTTTGAAGGATGCCTTATATGCAAGCCTTGTAGCACTTTTCTTCTGCGACCTGGCACTTTGACCCATGGAGGAATTTTACTTGAGTGTCCTTTTCTTGCACATGTCTCCTTTCTTTGAGAATTAGTGTGTTCCTTGCACCTGGAACTAGTATGCTTGCAACACTCGTTCCTCCTTTGTAATTGTTGGCACATAGGGACAAACCCAGGGTTCAATGCTTCAATAGTGCACCAAAAAAACCCTAACTACTTGCTCTTTTAGCAACACCTGTGAAGTAGATGAAGTCTCACCTGAGGTAGAGGCAGGGGGGGTTGCAGGACTCAAGTGTCTACAACCTAGCTGGGACACAAATTTTTTATTACAAAAGTTAACAGAGAAGTTAGCCAATCAATATGCATTAGTTCATAAGTCCCATTCACATCGTAGATTAAGCCCTAATTACATATCAACGTAGTCACAACCAAGATCAAGTACTTTCAAGCACCTAGCACATAGCATTTACTCATATCTAACAATAAAATATCATAAAGTACTAAGCATCCACAAATCTATCTATCATACATCAAGATCAATGCACTAAGAAGATAAACACATAAACAACATGAGAAATATTGCACAAAGCACATCAGAGCATAGGATATACGTGGTTCACCCTAGTGTGGGGCTACGTCCACCAACTTCTTATTCTCTTCTTTATTAATCTTCAATCTTCCTACATATCGGTTCATGTGCACAAAGCCACAGAGCACAACTCCTCAAAGGACAGGAGACCTGCGCACAGCCCGCCAAATCCTCCTTCTCAAAATCGGGTCAAGGCACAGAGCCAACTCCATAGTAGCACAAAGCTTCTTACAATCACATGCACTTAGCTTTGTAAGTCTTAACACACAGTATGCACAAAATCCAACAATTGTTCTTCGCACTTAACAAATTTTACATATTCTTTCACGAAGCCAACTTAGACTGACCTCGCTCTAAGTCCTATCTACTTATTTATATATTACAAAAATGCCTAAACACGGGTAAACCCATGGGACGACATCCCATACCCATTACATAAACCCTAAAATCCAAAAATGCCCGCAAATTAGGTGACATCTCGCGATCTCCGCTTCACCTAGGTGCTCCATCTTCAACGAGCCTACTGAAGTCCCAAAAATGGTCAAACATGACCAATGTTTCCTCAAAACTTGGTCAAGGGCCAATAGGTCCCCAACACTCACTTGTGACACATCCCGAGTCACTCATATCTAGGCAGGGCTTCCTCAAATTCCTCAAGCTTAGCTTGAGCTTCCTCGACTTTCTACTTCGCTAGAGCCTCTTTCTCGGTGAACTCCTGAATCACTTGCTCAGTAACAAGCCCTTCTAGGCATTGTTCCTTTGCTGCAACCATTTGGTCTAGATGAAAGACTTGTCCTTCAACTTCTTCAAAAATCGTGCAAGATTTGTTCTGCATTGGCTGGAGTCTCTGTGTCACCTCCATGACCTTTGTCTAGATGGAATTAACCTACTTTTGGATTATGCCCTGCTCCTGCGACCTCTTCATGTTCTCAACTATACTAAGCAACTTCATCTGTGCTTATACAGTGGATTTTTTTGGTTCACCTCCTGGAGTTGTGCCTCTAGTTTCCTCAACTCTAGATCTTCTGCAAGGATCTCATAGGTTTGTGCACCTTTATAACTTAGTTTCTTACACTCTGAGGCGAGTTCCCTAATTCTTTCTACTGCGTTCATGGAAACTTCTTCCCTTTGATTGCACACTTCTTGCAGAGTGCTCGACACTGCTTGGATTTATAGCTCCATTACTCTTGCTTGAAGTTGTTGAATGGCCTCAGTGACCTTCCCCACTTATATCTATGTTGATTCTTCTTCCATTTGCGCCAAGCCTTGTATAGAGCGAAGTTCTCTAGTTACTTCCTCCTTGATCATAATCTTCTCTGTGAGTAGTTGGTCTTTTTCTTCCTATATCTTCACATTGTTCTGCTCGAACTTCGCATGAATTTCATTTTTCTTCTTCTGCGCAACTCAAAGATTCTCTAGGACGTCCTCCTTTTCTTCCTTTAAGGTCTCTATGGCTTGCTCCTTTTATTCTTGGACTCAACAGATTCAAGCCTCTGTTGCATATTATAGCCTTCATAATTGGGTTGGCTCATCCCCTAATTCTACACTTTCTGCTGAAGATGATGCAGTAGGCACTATGTGAATCGAATGGATAGGTTGTTGGATGTCTTTGATTTCCTTCTCTATTATGTCATACATCAACTCCTTCTTTTCTCCATGTTTCTGCAAGATGTCTTCTAAAGAGTCCTCTATAGCTATGATGATGAGCTTGATATCATCCACTGTGAGCACATTCTGAGACTGAGGCTTATTGTCTCAAGTCTTCTTCCATGCTGAGGGTTTCTACAGAGAAACCTTCCTTTTCTTTGATGTCTCGGCCTCTATAAGGGGATCCTTTTGCGGTGTCACTTCACCCTTTTCTTACTTTTCTCGTTCTTCCCCCCCTTCCTCTTGGTTTACTTCGTCTCCTCCTCCTCCTGCAGGTGAGTCAGGTGAAGTTTCCTCTGATGCGTTGTCTTTCTCATCACTTTCTGTGTCCTGCACTTCCTCCTTTTTCTTCTTTTTCTTCATGCTTCTTTGTCCATCATGTTCGACCCGAGTGACCAATGGACATCCGATGATGTCGAGGTCAGAGAGTTCAACATATTCTAATGGTACAAGGAATTATGTTGGCCATTCCTTAGTGATCTCTTCCATGTCTTCCTCGGTCAACTTATAGTAAGACAAGATCTCTTCCTTACTTTCATCCCTGTGCACGGTGATGTAGATGAAGTGTTGGTCTACACGGAACTTCGTGAACGATCTATACCGATGGATTGTATTCGGTGTCATTCGGGGGAATGATTCAATGGTGTGCTTTAGTTGTAAGTAGTAAGTATGGAGGACAACATTCTACTGCCACTGCTTTGCCATATCATTCATGTACCACAAGGTGGAGAACCTTGCAGCCAATGGCTCTGATGGCTCAACTTCTGGGAAGGATTCTCCTTTCAGCATTTTTCAAGCGACAAATGAGATTAGTAGCCAACTAAATTGAAACTCATACCCTTGGTATTGTACTTCGTGGAAGTCCTTTTCTAGCTCATTGATGAGGTAACTCACCCAATTCATCTGCATTACTTCGATGCATTTCCCTACGAGGTCCACTATGAACCCTGTGACTTGTGTCGGCCGGTTCTTTCTGACGAGATTGCCAGTGATCAGTTGGAAAGCAAGGAAAAATGTGCCATCCTAGATGGAGGCTATCTTGTAGCCTCTCTTCCTCTTCTTTACATCTCCATAGTCTTATTTTTTACGCTAGGCCAAGGAATGATATGACGTCTTCCCTAGGTAGAACTAGTGAGGGTTCAGTCCCTGCATTTTTAATCAAGTGATCAGGTGGATCAACGTCAGATTCACAGTGATGCACTTATCTAACCAAAGATAACCTCCATGATAGAACGACAAGAGGAGTTTAACGCAAGCATTAACCTCTTGATGTCGGTTGAAGTGGAAGATCTTCATCACGTTCAAGATAGTGGAGCACACAACTTATTAATCCATGATTGGGGAACTATCTTGGGATTCTTCCCAGTCGTCTTCATCAGGTACCTATGCGGTGTGAGCATCACATAGTTCTTTCGGTCTCCGAGGTTGAATTCACTGATATCGAAGGCTGGCATAAGTCTCAATTGGGTTCCAACTATGTGTATCCCCTTCAGGAGGTATGCAGCTATCAACGTGTATTCGAACTCATGCGAGACACTCTCATGGTTAACCATGCCAGTCAAAGGTGGGATGTAGTCTGGAAAGACCGATGGGATATGCTTCTCGTTAGCCAGATTATCACAGTGTTTTATTCATTTCTCAACAGCGCGTCCAGAACGTCGTCCAGTCAATGGGGATGCTTGCAATCCTCCAGTCAGCGATGTCTGTATTCCTATAGACATGAATTTCTCAGCCATGAGGTCTATCAAAATATCCTCCAAATACTTTTCTAGAGTGCTATGCTCGCCTGACATTCACACTTGTAATCCAGGATATCGGTTAGGAGAACAGATAGACAAGGTAATCAAATGGACGATGAGGTCTAGACAACACAACACGATATGCAATCAATTATCTATTAGCTCAGATATCTCGGTTTGCAAAAAGTGGTCCCAATGCAACATTCGACGAGTTAGATAAGTAATGTCATAACATATTCCTTCAACGGGCAAGAATGCCTCAATCAATACGAATTGGGCCGTTATGGAGTGATCCCAATGGTCCAACGACGGTCTTTCCAAAAATAACTGTGTTTCTAACCGTTATGGAGCGTCATTCTAACGGTCGAGATGCCTCCAAGGATCATATAGCTTCGTTGTGGTGAAGTCCCATTCTGCATTGTTCTGCTATTCCGGTGAGATTCAAGTTCTACAAGCCTGCCTTCTACGAAGTCTTCTCTGGAACTTCCTGTAGTTTTTCTAACTTTACTTTCTTCTTACTGAGATTTTTTGCCTTCTTTCCTGTGATTTGAGTTTCTGGATTCCTCTTTCCATTCTTATTCTTATCTTCTCTTAGCGTAGTAACTTCGCACTGTTGGGAGTCTTTCAAAGGGTTCAAAGGTAATACCTCTTCTCTTACTATCTCCGGGGTGGATGCACATATTTCTTGCATGGACAGGTTCTTTAAGCTTTCTTGTGTTCTTTCAACTTCGGTAGCTAATTATTTGGCCCTCTGTTGCTTCGACTTATCCTCTTGTTCTTCTATTAGTCTCTCTATATTTCTAGCTATGAAGTCCCTTAATTATTTCTTTTTCTATTTTGTAGCTTCCTCTTCTACTTTCCTTCTGATCTAATCTTTCTCAATCCAAGTCTTTCCTGACAAGAGTGCAAAAGGAGAGTTGTTCTCAACAAACTTAATGACTTCAAATTATTCTTCAGTCGATGTTCCATGAGCAATCATAGGTACATTACTAACTCTTCCACATAGGGTTATCATCTTTCCTTTAAACAGACCTATCCTTCCCAATGAAGGTATCATGGCAGGCATTCCCAAAATTTTCGAAGTGCTTTTTGGCATAATATTCACTTGTGTTTCCTCATCCAAGACGCAATCTATGTTAAAGTCTCCTATTAATGTTTCTAGTCTCATGTTCTTATTTTCAACTTTGGCAATCATTCTAGGGAAATCCTCAACTTCATGGCCAATATATTTACAACAGAGATGAATAAGACCTATACTAGGGCATTCCTTAGCAAGATGTTCCGATCTTCTGCAATTATAACACAGTGTACTGCGGATTGGGATCACAATGATGGACCTGCAATTTGCGAAAATTCTTTCTAGGTTCCTGCATCCACTTGTTAGTCCAAAAATTCTTTTGATGAATAGGAATAACATATATTTCACTGTGCCCTAGATTTCAGACTGGGACAAAATCTATCAAACATACCTAGATTCATAATTTCGAAGAAAACATTTCCACTTATCTTACCTTTATCAGAGCACAAAGCTTTAATATCTTACCTCTTTTCTTCAGACAGGATTTTTCTCTTAGCACAGAGCTTCTCAAGTCAAGTATAATACTGTTCACTACAACAATAGATCTACGCACAAAGATTTCTCTTTTCTTCAGTTCCTAGCAATCACAGTTCCAGGTCTCGACAACAGAACCATTTGTTGGCACACGGGGGTAGACCTAGGGTTCAATGCTTCAACAATGATCCAACAAAACCCTAACTACCATCCCTTTCGAAAACACCTATAAAGCAGATGAGGTATCACCCGAGGTAGAGGAAGGGGGGGTTGTAAGACTCAGGTGTCTACAACCTAGCTGGAATACAGATATGTGATTACAACACTTAACCTAGAACTTAGCCAATCAATATGCATTAGTTCATAAGTCCCATTCACATCGTAGATTAAACCCTAATTACATATCAACGTAGTAGCAACCAAGATCAAGTACTTTCAATCACCTAGCACATAACATTTACTCAGATCTAACAATAAATATCATAAAGTACTAAGAATCCATAGATCTATCTATCATACATCAAGATCAGTGCACTAAGGAGATAAACACATAAACAACATGATAAATATTGCACAAAACACATCAGAATACATGATATACATGGTTCACCCCAGTGTGGGTCTATGTCCACTGATTTCTTCTTCTCCTCTTTATTAATCTTCAATATTCCTACATTCTCGTCTCCTGTGCAAAAATCCACAGAGCGCAACCCCGCAGAGGACATGAGACCTGCACGCAGCCCGCTAGATCCTCCTTCCCAAAATTAGGTCAAGGCATAGAGCCAACTCCTTAGTATCACAAAGCCTCTTACAATCACTTGCACTTATCTCTGCAAGTCTTAACACACAGTATGCACAAAATCCAACAACTCTTCTTCTCACTTAGCAATCTTTACATATTCTTGCACAAAGACAACTTCGACTGACCTCGCTATAAGACCTATATACTTATTTATACATTACAAAAAGTCCTAAACATGGGTAAACCCATGGTCTGACATCCCATAGCTGTTACATAAACCCTAAAATCCTAAAAATCACACAAAATAGGTGATATCTCGCGATCTTCCCTTTGCCTGGGCGCTCCATCTTCAACTAGCCTGTCGAAGTCCCAAAAATGGTCAAACATGACCAATGTTTCTTTTTCAATCTCTTTAAAAAATTGAAAAAGACGAAAAAAAAAATAGGGGAAAATAAATATATATTCTTTTTTGGCAACACAATGAGTCTCCCTTAGACAAAGCACATCCTTCGATTTGTTCGACAAGCATTGGGATTTAATATGAAATTAGGAATTTTTTCTCTCTACATAGAGTTGCGTACTCCTCTGTTTGATTACTCTTCCAAACATATGGAGAGTTTGTGTTGCCTCCTACACCGTGAACTTAAGTCAATGTCATGTTGCCTGAGTCTAATCATCTTTCTTGTTTTTTTCCAAGGGAAGTTTCACCCAACCTGAGTCATCATTTCTACAGTTTGTCTCTTGACCTCATGCCCAACCATCCCAAAAAGTCCAATCAAGTCCTTGTTCGAAATCGATGAAGTTCTCTGCCGGATCATCAAGATCCTCTTTTCTTTTCCCGATGAGTTGTCGAATACCTATGGGTAGTGAATTCATACACTCACATTGCACTCCTACTGTTCAAGGATAAATTCGTGAGTGCGGACACAGACCAATCTCCTCAGATCCACCTGGATCTGGAACAAACTGTGACAGAATACTACTCTTTCCCTAGTTCTAAAGTATTGAATGGATAAGAGAAAAAGGATGATGTACTTA
>ML799188.1:230556-249687 GCA_009831015.1 Picea engelmannii | reverse complement strand
AAACAATTGAATATTTGAGAAAGCATGCCATGAACCACATCTGTTAACACCTATGCTCTGCTGAAAATCCTAGCTGCTCCATTGTAATCTCTATTGGAAGGACATTGTCGTGAAGCATTCAAGATTCACAACACAAGTTCTTGGAACATCAACGTCTCATTTGAGAATATTAAAGCCATCGATGAGCCCTACGATCCCACAAACCATTACATAAGCTGCCTAACCTCATTGGCCTTCATCACAGCTATCAAGAACACCTTATGCTCATATGGCACATCAAAAAATCAACATCATATTGAGCAAATCATATCTAAAAATTCTCTAGACACCCACAACAACCCATCTATGAGTGAATGATTCATTTCTCGATTGATCATTTGTTTCAACCACAACAAATATTGGATCTGACTCCATGCATTTAGCAGTAGCAAAGGTTGTAATTATAGATTGCATTCACTTTTGATTGAGGTGCAAACTGAGATAGAACCAATCCCATATCTTTCATGGCTATAGGATTTAATATATCTAATCATAGAATAGAGGATTAGAGACTTCTGTATGATTGTTGTGCCTTTTTCTTAACTGTGATCAAAGAATGCAAGGAATTCAAAAGAGTCTTCCATGTATTTCATGCCAACGATTTCATGACACTTGTGCATAAAATCATGATCCCTCAAAATTTGGAGAATGCACATATGCCACAACCCCTTTCATATTCAACCCTTATACATATAAATATGACCATTGTTTTGCTACAAGACTGTCCAAAACTCAATGCAAATTCGTCCTCTTCTTGTGGGAAGTCTCAGAGAGAATCCAATGTAGCTTTATAGAGACAATATAAGATCCTCTCCATCTCATGAAAGCCGTGAACAACCTCCAGGTGGAAGATTTGAATTTGAAGGGGCACTGGCATGCAAACTAGTAACATATTATAGCACCTATTTTTCCTGTAACATAAAATTTGTCAACAATTTAAAAATAGAGTTGTAATTTGACCAGCTTTGGATGATATCAACACTTGACATTCTTGATATTGAAAGCTGTTGAGGCATCCCCATAGTATTTAAATTATCCTCTAACCATCGGATTTTGATGGTTTCCCTCCCCCAAACTAAAGATTTTTTTCATCCTCAAAAAATTGACAAATAGGAAAGGGCATATAAGAGCAACAAAAGGAATCGTAAGAGTCATAAGGAATTTTCCAAGTACACTTCTTATAACATTCAATGAATTCCTTATTAAAGATTATAAAAGAAACATATCCGCACCTACATGAGAATATCATGAGTTCTAAAAAAAGGTGTATCACATTCTTAGAAGTAGGAGAGCTAAGTTGGTCCACAATGTTGAGTTGAATTGAGCTAAGTGAGAAATAACAATATAGAACCTGGATCATGTGGTATTTGTAGCTGAGATCTGGAAACTTGAAACTTGTGAATGATAACTGAGATATGAGATAATCTTCTGATGGAGCAAAAAAATTGTAAATATATGATGTGAAAAGCAATGGAAGTTTGGATGTAATTTTATTTGCAAATCTTGTTTGCCGATAATCTGGTTTTCAAACAAGATTTGTTCGATTACACCTAGAGGGTTCTCATAATCAAATTTATTTTAGGAAAAGGGATAGGATAGTGAGGTAACTCAACATGGTAAGTGAGCTGAGTGACATTATTGCATGGGTTAGGGGGTGGATTTGGAGCATGAAAGTATGGAAAAATCACAAAGGAAAAATAGTTTGAAGTCATAATGTGGTAGTGGCAGTATCATGAAAAATTTAATATTGACTACATAAACAAATGAAAGTTTGGACTTCAATATGCTTGGATTATTAATCATGGAAGAAGGAAATATATGGGCATACCATGGTGAATAAGTAGGATGAATAGTGGATCTCTTGAGAATATCTCATCTGTAGCATTGGTATGGTTGATGTGACTCGACATGGTATGGAAATTGACTTTTCTTTGATATTGGTCTTCACTTGCTCTTCATATCATTCTTCATTTTCCTTGATCTTCATCCATCTTGAAAAATTTGGTATTATTGGTGTTGTTGGTCAATGGATGAAATGTTGCTTTAGCGAACTCCAAGGAATTGATTCTTCGAAAACATATTGTTCAACATATCATGATTTCACACGTTCTTGTCCTGGATGTTTGGATATCACACCCTTGTTCATAAATTTTCAAATTTTTATTTTGAAAATCACTCATTCATATTTTGATCTTGTGGATCCTTCTAGGATCTACAAAAAAACTAGCACTTATTTGCAATAAAACATGAGATCATGGAAGAAGAGAGGTTCATGGTATGTTTTCATCCAACACATATTAAAAAACAATGACAAATAGTGCTTATAAAACAAATCCAAGAAAGATAAATAAAAAAAATGTGTTTTTTACCTGCTGAGGAGTGACGACCATCTTAGACTTCCCATTGGTATTTTGTTGATAAAATATATTTTTAATGTTCGATTATATTGATTCAAAATCCAGATTCAAGTGGATTCATAGGGATATATCCATTAGAAACATGTTTTAAAAGTGAGTTGAAACACTATATCAAACATACTAAGGAACTATTGGCTTGACAAAATTGTTCGTAAATTTCTGCCTCGACCAATAGTTAGTAGTTTTAACCCATATTTTTCGTTTGATGATGAATTGATGTAATTCCAATTGGAGATTAAATCAGATTCATTTTTGTATCTCCAATAGAAAATTATTTTAAAAATAATTTGATTTGATATCCCAAAACTACTGATGAATAGACCTAGAAGGTGGAGTTTAACAATGGTGTTTGTGAGACATGTTGTTACTAATTTGCAAATAATTTTTTCATGCAATGTCCAAATGAAGTGATTCAAGTTGTGCCTTAAACTATAAACGAAGACATTTTTCTCTTATAAAAATGTTTTCAATATGTAATTATTTGATATACTAAATATGCTTGTGAACAACCAAGATGCAAAATTGTCATAGTGCAGATTTCATGACCAACAATTACTAATTTGGTTGTAACTTTTTCATTCGATACCTAAATAAAATGATTCAAATTGGGTTGGAAACTATTCTAAGGGATATCTCTGTTATATATATTTTTTAAAAAATATGTTGATTTGGTCCTTCCAATCATGACTTTCCCAACTCTGTTTTTAAAATATTTATGAAGTCAACTTGCTACAAAAATCTAAAAAAAATACCATTTTCTCCAAATATTGATCTAAGTATGTGAGATTGTTGGTGAATGTATTTATAATGATGTGATGAATGCATCTCCTAAAAATCTCGAATATCTATTAAAAAGATCTTAAATATGATCTTTAGAAAACTTGTGGTAGTTTGATGAATTTGTAGCAAATATGTTACATTGTCACTTCATTATGCAAATTTGAATTAGAAAGGATGACTTCGATGGCGTACCTTGAAGTATTTGATTGTCCTTTGAGAAACATCCTTGTCCTTCATTTGTTTCATCCTTCAGATGCATCCCTTCTCTTGTAGATCTTACTGCCAATAGGTTAGTGAATGGAGTGGTTCTTACTACACCGCAAGTGGAAATGATTGGGGTAGTTTACCAAGAAAATATCATATTTCCTAATTATATCCATGCATTCCTAAACTACCATGATTTCCAATGCAACAAAAACTCACTATAGAATTAGAAATTCTATAGTGAATGTGTAGGTTTTACCTCTAGTCTTATTGTCTCTATTTCCCTGTATGGAAAATGATTTCTAAACTACGTAAAATGCACGAAACTAAAACTACACATTACCTAATTCCTTTAGCATTTCCCCAACAATGGTGCCAAAAATATCAGGTGATTTATATGTATAAATCTTGTTACATTTTATGATCAGTCCAGAGTACGTAATCTTGTGAAATGTAAACACAGTATGTGCATAATTGGATCATTTGGAGTATAACATATTTAAAATGATTAATGTTTATTCTACTTTATGAAATCAATTGCATAAAATGAAAATCCATCATTGAATTATATCTTACTATATCCACAAGTGTTGTAAATAAGGTTGTAGCTAAGTATTCAATTATCAAGACTTGAACCTTCTACAACAATATTCCTTTTGGTATATTTTCAAAATATAATTTAATGAATAACTATTAAAAAGATAAATGAAATCAATTGCAGAAATGAAACACACCACACTTCTACAATTAAAAGCAAGCTTAATCATTGTTGGAAATGATCATGTACTTGAACAACAATCATGATACTGGGCCCTGTTGTCCCCAAGTTATCTATTGACATGATTTAGGCACTTATTGTTTCCATGAATCATTGATTAAAAAAAAACTAATCTAACTTGCAAAGGGAAAAGACTCTTCATGAAATCAAATTGAAAAATTAAATAAAGACATATAAAATGAAATAAAAAACCACCATGGTGTATTTGGAGTGAGCTCAATCTCCCAAGAAAAGGAAACAAACTCTATAACATCATAAACTAAATAAAATCATTGTACATCTGAACCTAGAGAATGACAGTCTATATGAATTTTTTTATCAAGAAGTTTTATTCTATTCCATCATAATCTGGACGTATGCTCCAAGAGTCCCCCTTTTTGGAATGGAGAAGGCACTCTTATTTATACATAAAATTGATTTGAAATTTAAAATAACCAATAATATATTCAGATCCAAAAATCTCTCATGTGGTTACAACAATTTGCTAATAATTAGAAAGTCAATAATATCTCCAAGATATTTGCTAACAACTCATAACTAATCTCACCAAAAGCTCCAATATTCTTTCCATATCCAAGATATTTGAATGATCATCCCAAATCCTCATCAAATCTTCAATGGTTGAGGAAGAAATTCGAATTTGGAGCTAAATGATAAAAACTTGCATTATTGCAAGCTCTAAATGTTCCTATAACCATCAACAAACAAACCCAATTTTTAAAGATAAGTGAAAGTATGTTATTTTTGTAACATTTAGTCATAAATTCACTTAAAATACTAAAATAAATGCATTGGAAAATATTTATCTTAATCTCACATATAAGCATAAAAATGGAGTAAAACATCGTTACGGAAAAATGGAAAAGGGTTAAAAGTCAAGGGAAAATAATGTGAAAAGATGGTATTTTTGTGACTCAATAATAACTTCTCTTGCAGGTTTGATCCAATTTTTCCTTAAATGTTTGGGTCCTCGCTATCAAGAGTATGAAGGGATCCTTGAAGACATTATGGTATCCCTACATGATTATGAAGAAGAATCCCCTTATCGTGTGAAGAATCGATTATTGATGAAGAGCTTTCTCATGTTCCCACGCCAAAGCAAGAGCCACCTCAAGACTTCATTGAATATCAAGAGAAATAAAAAAAATCTCCTTTTTACCCAATCAAAGATCAAGCACATGGGGATCATGTTGATGAATATCACATTAAAGATCATGAGCTTATTGATGAAGAACATTCTCAAGAGCCACCTCAAGACTCCATTAAAGAGAAATAACATGAAGAAGAGATTGATGAAGAAAGTCATCAAGTGCATGAAGAAGAACAAGAGCAACTTCATGAGTCCATTGAAGAGGAGGAATTTGATTAATACCTAGATTTTTAAACAACCAATTTTCCACCCCTCCTCCACATTAAAACAAGGGTATGGTGAGTTGTAATCCTTTCCAGTTTTTTGAATTATATGATGCATCATTTGATGATTTGGAAAGTGAAGAGTTTCTAGAAAAATGTAATGTCCCTCACCTCTTGATAATATGATTACATAGACTTAGTAGTCTAGATGTCCCCACTAGACTATAGTCTCATGAGAAATGGGGACTAAGAGGCTCCAAAGTGTTCACTTAAGTATAATGTTATAATTTAAAAGTGACTTTGGGAAAAAGGTGAATTAAGTGAAAAATGCCACATGAAGAAAACAAAGGAGATAACCTTAGAAAGTGGTCAATTAACTTAAGTGAGAACTAGATCAAGGGTATAAAGGAAAAAGGAGGGTGCCTCACTCCTCATTTTTGACATTTTCACTTTTGCATCTTGAGCTCTTGAGCTAAGGATGTTTTGAGGGTTTTAGGATAACAAAACCTAGAGATTAGCTCGGTGGTGAAAGATCCCACCTATCCTGGTCCAAGGTTGGTCATAGAGGTGCAAGATCCCTCCCTCACCATTCTATCTCACTCATAGGTTGATTCTACAAGTTCGGATAAAGGTAGTGCGCACCAGTGAGGATTTCCAACAGAAGGGCACACTTGTTGAGGAAGATCCATTCGATTTGGAGAGACAAGGGATTTTTGGAGGACCAAACCTATTGGGATTTGGTCATTGGGCCTAGGGCGCCTTTCCTATCCCATTGTGGAAGGGGTTTCCCTTTCATCACTTTTATTGGGAGCTTGGCACGAGTTTTAGAGGAGGAGGGTGCATTGTAGAAGAGAGATCTACCCATCTGAGGCATCAAGGCACCTCCAATCAGTAAGAGACTCAACCAAGGGGTTTATCTTTCCCCTATATACTATTCTAGATGTTTTGGAGTGATTTGGGTGTCTGTAGAAAGACGGTCGAATTATTGGTGAGATACAACCAACATAAAGTGCACAACTTAGCCTGGGAGAGGGGTTCCAACTACTGAAGGAAAGAAATTGATCTTATCTCTTCCTTCATGTGTTTTGGGTACCTTTGGAGGCTATTATCTCCAACATTTGAGTTTATTGGAGCATCAAACATCTCATATTTCTTATTCTACTTGTATCGATCCATATCTGCAGATCAATTGTATCAGGATCTTCTTATTATCTAAATAAGGGCCAGATATGACATTGTTGCTCTTCCATTGTGCGATATCGCTTGTATCTTGCTATTGGATGCGATTGTTGCTATATTTTTGTCATTTTCACACTGTTAAACTTGATATAACCCTCCTAGCACAAATTGGCTAGGAAAAACTACACCACAACAAACAACAAGAAAAAAAACTCAAAAAAACCCCTCAGTTTCCAAGTAAGAAACAACTTGGGAACATTACAAAAAACCCTTGGATTTGGCCAATTTCTCATTTGATGAAAAACATGATGACCATGATATTGAAAATATTGATCATCTTCTATATGTTGGGAGGCATAAATGTGGTATAACTTTTTTTCATTTTGATGGGGATATTATTTATGATACTAATGATGTTGCATAATTGTTTTAATTGGAACAACCATCATTTTTAGAAAATTTTCATCATCACTTCCAGCCATATGTATACACTAATGATGTGTATTTTTTGAAACATTAAGATGATATTTTCATAGATTTTCTGCAACCATCTAGGGATGATTTATTATAGCTTTCTCATGACAATTTCAATTTGTATTGTATGAGGTATGATACATATTATTTTGAGCACTTGGAGTTGTTTTATGAAGGTAAAAATTTTGAAAATTTTCAGTGAACCCTATGCTCAGATTTTGGTAAACATTCATGTGTCAAATCAACATTAGAGCACTCTTATGGGGTTGTGATTCACACAAGACAACAAGTATTTCGTTGCAAAAAATTCCATCCATATTTTTCTTCATCTTGTCCTCAATATGTCATTGGATATGTAGCTAGGAATTATGTTCTTGGTGCTAAAATATATCTGGAGAAAAAATGTTTTCAATTTATGGTTTGTTGTAATAATTTCTAGCCACACATAGAAGGGAAACAAGCCTTAAGTTGGGATATTTTTTTTCAAGATTTGAATTTACACCCCATTTTTCCACATCTTTATTAAGTAACCATGAGATGTTTTTTAGACTTCTTATGATTCCATCTCAAATCTTTAGGGGGTGACATCATACATGAAATCCAAGATGTCCATCTCTTGAAGTATGTGAATCAACCTTGTACTATGCAAGGGTTGTATCATGAAGGCACTGCTTGGAGCAATGATGAGCCATCATTGTTGTATTTTAGCCTTATACAAAGATGGATAAAGAAATCTTGTAAAATCACATTCCAACATTGGCAGGATTTTGTTGCTCTTGTTCGCCATCATGAGTTGGATTCTATGTTTGGTCGTGATATAGTATTTGTACTAGATTTTGATCAGTACTTGATATATCCTTGTTTTGGTTCATAACTAAGAACAAGGGTAGAACTTTTGAAATCGATGATTTACTAGGGTGGCTCCACTGCTTGTATGATTTTACATAGCATTTCCTTTTATTACGAGTAGAGTAGGATAGTTGTAGGTCAAGTTGTGTGTTTCCTTTATGCATCTTTATTGTGCTTTTTTACTTGCTTGTTTTAGTTATCGTTTGACTTTATGCATTTATAGTTAGTTACATTTTGATTTAGTCTTGTCTAAACAATAAAAATAAAAATTATATGTATGATGGAATAAATATCTATGCTTCGTTTATATTTTCCATATACTAGGGGAATCATATCCCCCTGCACTTTGTTGCTAAGGGTTTTATGGTGAGATGTAGCAGTATATTTTATATTTATGCAAAGTTCAGGTCTTGGAGTTCCATAGATTGCTGAGGTTCTCATTCACTCTATAATGAGCACATGTCCCCATGTTGGAGCCCAATGTTACCCCCTCACATATAGGGGTAACTGGAGGAGATTGTTCTCCTATGATCCACATCACGGACAATAGTTCTACAAATGAAATCCATGGTTCTCCACATAAATTTGACCAATGTTGCTTTGCACATTATGTTCATATCACTCACTTGGGATGATTATGGTGCTTGACATTACATGAGGTACCTTGTTTCATTGATTCATAATAAGTGTTAATGCCTTATGTATTTTTCATGAAATTAGTAACCACTACTTGAGTTGGATAATGGATCATGAAGCTCTAAAATTGTGTCTTTTTCCTTGTCATCATCGTCTCCTAGATAAGTGTTGAAACTATTGGGTAGATTTGTACTACTGGGGGGATTTTAAGAGGGGAAGTGTGCCCATATCCCAACCCATACATAACATTATCCATCTTTCCTTATTTCTATTGTCCTGACTTTTGGGTTGGTGGTCGTATGTCACACATATAAGTTCATGCTTCATAATCCCATGAGAAGAAGGAGCTTGAATGTTTGAGGTTGATGTAGCTTAATAAAATAAAGAAAAGAAAAAGATGCTAAAATCAAAATGCAAAGAAAAAGAAAAGAAACAAAATGTCAAAGAAACAAAATGAATAAAGCATGAGAAATGACCCCTCGCTATGAGGCCATTACCCCAATCCTATGCAATGGATGCATATCTAAAAAAGGACTAAACAAAATTCAGAATCTACAAAATGTTAAATGAATAAAGAAAAATGGAAAATGGGGTTTGGAAAGACAAATTGTTGAGGAAAGGGAAAGTCAATTCATAAGTGCTCCCTCATTACAAAGGTGCTCATGTGGATGGATATCTTACATAACCTCACATGAATATGCAATACCACTCATGAAGTCGACCCCCAAACCATACCATCTATCATTACACATGCTCCTTGATGGGTTTCTTGGGAAATACCTCTCTTCTTGGGTACTAAAGTATATAATAGGGGCTAATGATGACCCTTCCATACCTAAAATTGGTAAATTGTATGAATTGTATGAGTTATTTTTAAGTTTGAAAATGATGCTTAATGTGATCTACCTAATGGAATTTTTCATTTGACATGACCCAGTTTTTATGTTGCATTGGACTTGTGTACATGCCTCAGGATTAATGGCTACATTGGGTCACTTGAGCCCCTCTTTGGACGATGTACTTTGCATGTATATGACTTAAATTGATCCTTGGTCCTTTGGATGATGTTAAGGAGGCCATATACACACTTGATAGAAGTTGTCCCACATCCTTTTGAGGTTTTTGGGTCTCTTTGAGGATGTCACAACTTGTAGAGATGACCTAACACCTTTTATAGAGGATGTGGCACCTTTTTGAGGGGATATTGCACCTTTTGGAGATGATTTTGCACTTGGATGATGAAACATTTCACCCTATGGGGGGAACGTTTGACTTTGGATTGCCTATACATGAATTTGACATCATTTGAGCGAGTCATCCATTCTTGGGATACCACACGTGCCACACTTGTGACTTTGTCATGAATTTATGGAGGAAATTGAGCCACTTTTTGAGGTTGTACAACCCTTTGGGAGAGGATGTTGCACCTCCTTGAAGCAATGTTGCACCATTTGGAGGGAATGTTTCACTTTTGATGACATTTCACACCCTTTCACTTAATTTTTGAGTGAGTTGTCCAATTTGGAGAGCCCACACATGACACACATGGGAGATTTGCATGCATATGAGAAGGATGACTTGGCATATGAGCATGTTTTACTTCATCTTGGGATCATCCTTGAGGATATTTTTCCCTATTCACTCTTTCATCATGGGTATTTTATGTATTATGACCTTATCTCACGGGCTTGTAAAGAGATAAATGTATTTTTATATTTTCTTAGGGATCAAAGCTAGGAAAATATTGTTATTTTAATGAAAAGGGTGTTAGATCTCTGATATAAATAGAGAAGCACTTCTCATTTGTGAATCACTGCTAGAACTTGTGGAGAATATTACTTTTCTACTTCTTCTCTTCTATATTTTCTATGGATGGATAATTAGAGAAACATCCTGAGGATGAAGTATTGTTGATTTATATCACAACCATATAGATATTGATATAAAAAATCATCTTATTGTCATAAATAGTCTTGTTGATTTATATCACAACCATATTAGGGTTGGACGTCTTGTCTTTTTTGGTTGTTATATGCCTCTTAATTTTTAGAATTAGCTAGATGCTTAAATCCTAATTTTATCCATTGTTTTTAGCCTTAGTTTTTACTCGTTTACGATCTATTTTAAATGGATAGAATTGACTTCTGTTATAACTTGTTTATTGTTGCAATATTTTATATTTTATACAAGTTTTATAACAAACATAAGTGATTTTTAGTTTTGTGATATTTGGGGATCATTTTGCATTGAATAATAACTTGATAAACCCCCTAAACTAGCCTCAAATCACATTAAACCAAAATTTGGAATTTACTTTGAGTAAGCACCTAATCCATAACTTGCTTGATACATTTAGTTGGTGATAAATTGGGTAGCTATATACAATACCTTAGACTTGATTTTGTCTTTCCTTAAGAACTTGTTGATGTAGGCAAAATCGCCCTTTGGAAACAACAAGGGTTACCCCCAATAAGAAGTCCCAATCAGACCTCTCACCTTCTGGAATAGGGAACCCATCCAGATTCTGGAATAGAGAACCCATCCGGATTTTGGATAGCCGGAATTCCCGATAACTGTTTATCTGTGGACACTTGTCCCCCATCTATCAAACTTTGGTCTACGGGACTTCGAGAAATTTGTCTCCTCCACAACACACACCCTAAAACTGTTGAATTCGTGAAGTCCGAAGGACTTAAAGGGTTAACGCTCGTGCACCTTCTCCAAATCTGACAGTTGTGAAAATATATGGCTTCTCCCGGACGGATCTCGTCCGCTCAACCTCCAAAATAAATGAATCATTTTTCCAAGGACCTTCGCTTGCTATTCTTCCTGAGCTTTGTCACTCTAAGTGATTCAAACCTTGGTGCATACCTTGTGCTACTTCTCCCGAGCTTGAGACTTAGAAAAAATCTCCTATGCACTCCTTGCACTCACTCTCCTTGAGACTCACTCAACACTTCACTAATTGTTGGCCTCGTGCACTCCTTGCACGGGTCTATCATTCAAGATTTTTATACTCAAACAAGTATATGTGCACTCCTTGCACTCACTCTATGAGATTCACTCTATCTCTCCTGAGCTATTGAGTCTGTAAACGAATCTGCCTTCGCACTCCTTGCGTGGCCACTATGCACTCTTTGCACGCGGATTTTAGAAGAGAAACAATCGAAACTTATAGAACATCAAAGGTTCATTCATTCAACCATGCAATACACACACATGCATATAAACAAAGAAAATAGATAACATAACATTACCCAAATAACTCAAAGATAAGCAAACTCAGACATGTGAAGTAAATCTCCTCGATTATATTCCTTCAACAAAACATTTGCAATAGTTCCAACAACTCTTCAACTTCTCTTTCGCGACAACAATCACAATAACCTTCAACAACAATAACAACAATTCTCAGCAGCCTCTTTTGCGCATAGATTACATACATTTATACATGGAGGGGCTTCTTGAGCCTTCCTTCTGACTACTCTAGTGCTTTCATCATAATTAAATCATTCTACCACTAAGCTTATTATAAATAAATGAGCATTTACAATATAGATAGGAGTCGATGCTCCAAATATGTACGATCCTTTAGGCATTAAAGAAATTACAATCTCTTGGATTGTTTACAATGATTCTTGCCTCAAAATCTTATGGGTCTTTAATTACAATACTTTCAAAACATTAAAGTGATGCACTCTCCTTGGAATCCAAACAAATTTGAATGTGTGCACTGGATGCTGAGTTGTCCTCCACTTGGCCTCATTGAATGTTGATGGTGATGCTCCTGCATCAATTTCACTGTCCATCAAATCAATTGTTGAGTCATATACACCTTCCATATTAATGTCAGGTAACAAGAAAGATATTTCTCCAAGCAAACAGTCTTGAAGCAATCCCAATCCTTTACGTTTAAGCTCCTTGCATACTCGTTAAATAGTCCCCATTATCACCTCAACAATTGCATCAACTCCATGAGACTTATTGGTAGCAATACAGTAATTAGATCTACCCAACAAAAGATGAAAGGCTTTCTCTTCTCTCGAATGAAATTTTGATGATGAACCCTTAAGAATGTGCCACAACAAAGCACTACAACCTGTTGTTTTCTCCTTTAAAGGCTCCATGACAACTTTTCCCATTATTTTTGTATGAGATTTAACAGATGCATTCTAGAGCAAAAAATGACACAACCTCTGTCATAAAATTTTGAACATATTCTCGATGGTAGTACCACCACTATTTTTTTTTTCTTAATATGCAATGTCCTTCACAAGAAGCATTTGTATGTACTGTTATCGCACAATCTGTACTTTCCCAAAGCCCAAAGGCAAGTAAGCGTAGATTGGCGTAAAATGGAGGTGGACCTGTCACTGTCACCCCAACAAGGTACCTCTTTCTCTTTAGGAGGAAGAAAACCTCACTCAAAGGGAGACGTCCCAAGACCTAGTTGGTTGATGAAGGGCAAAAAAGGCTAGATCAAATCCCACCCCTCTCTCTAGGTCACTCAAGTTAAGAAGTCACTTGGTAAGGTTAAAGGGGAAAAGAGGAACTAAAATGAGTGGTACTTGTCCTTTACCAATGAAACATCAAATGTTAGTAGCAACAATGATTTCAATAATTATAACCAATTACTCCTTGAACAAATTATGTGCTGCTAAACAAGTTATATATAACAACAATAGGATTACAATAACATCAATGTGTCTTAAAGAATTGCAAGTTATGAAGACAAGAAATGATGTAAAGGGTTTTGTACACTTGATAATGCTTTGTCACTCACAATTCCAAGATCAACACAAATCTATTAATACTTAGAGGTTGTCTAAACACTTATAACAACAACAATTAATATTGATGACAACCAATAAACCACTTCAGAAAAAAGGTACTTGAATGAAGCAAGAAAACAACTAATTCAACATCCAATGATTATAGCTTGCTTGGCACAAGTGTTAGGGATTTTTATAGATGATTTAAGGGATGTAAAGGGGCTGCAACAATGACTATAACAACAACTTCAACAATAGTAACAACCTCTAACAACTTCAAAATTGGCACTTAGAACAAGCAATTAATTACACACTTTAACAATCATTTGATAGTACTTTGCTTGATACAATTTCTGGGTTGTATTTAGATGGTTATCAGGCTAATTTAGATGGAAAAAAATGGATTTAACCGTGAATTATCAACAATAATTAAGTGGTTGTTAGTATCTCTAAGCTAGGTTAGTTAACTAGTTAAAGTTAGTAGGGTAATCAAATAGGAAACAATTTGGAGTTTGAGTTTGAAGATACTTGTCAAAGAATGAGGTTTTACTAGTGCCTTTCTAAGGGTAGTGGAGTCAAGTAGGTGGCTTCCTTCAAGGCTTCTAACAAGTTATTTTACACATAATCCAAGAGGGAGAAAGACCTAGGATCAATAGTACCTTAAGTCCTCCTAGGTTTGACCTCAGGAAGTGAGGAAGCTAGGGTGTAGGCGCTTCTAGGTCCTAGCACCTCCTTCTTGGATTTTTTTATGGATGAAAAGTACTTTTCACAATAACTAAGTATAAACCTCCAGAGAGCTATCACTTTAGGGCCCTAGGGTTTCACTAGTTACTAGATCAATTCAATAAAGCTAAGCAAATGAAAAGCAAGAAAGTTAGCACTTTAAGTTTCATGCTTCAAGCATTAATTAAAACATGCAATTTCATAATATTGTATGAGCAAGAAAACCAATACCATAACCATTTACAATGGCAAAGTAAAAATCTACTTACTTGCACCAAGAATAATCATGTAAAACCATGCAAGTTTGCCACAAAACTTCATAAAAATTTGTCCAAGTGCCAAAAACAAGCCTTACAAGAGTAGTGCCCTCCTTATTTCAGCCAATAACCCTTAATAGGGCGAAAATTTGAGACCTCCACTCTCCCAAGTGAGAGTTATGATCAAAATGAATGTCACTTTATGTTTATTTATACCAAAATTTGACCTTTAATTATTTTAGGTCAAAATATCAGGGCTGACCTGGCTAGTTTCTTACAAAATTAAATTATGGACAAAATAAAATAAATTTGCAAGTAAAGACCCTCCTAGGGGTGATGTCATACCCTTCTAGGATGACATTGGACCTCTTTCATGGAATGTTGGGCTCAAGGAATGAAACTTTGGGCCTCCAAAGGCCAAAACCCTGCCCACATGTGCCAATAACCTCAGGATTACCCCCAAGGTGACAACCACTGCATGTAGAAACGTCCAGGGCTGTATGGGTGACGTCCAAGGCCTCCAAAGGCCATCGTTTAGGTGGGAAAGGCACAACCACCTAGGTTTAGGTCCACCAAAGTTCCTCCAAAGGAAACATCATTCTTCTTCTTGGTAGAACCCCTTCATCTTCATATTGCCCCTTGGCTGGGGTATCATCATCCATCAAATGGGATTTGAGCTCTCATGAAGGTCCGAGATAGTCATCTCTCCATGTACTTGTTCACTGGGAAAGGTCCTGGAAAGACAACAAGTATGCTCTCCAGGGGTCCATAAGTCGCATGCATCATAATACGTAAATCACATCTAATAATTAAAACGCCCAAACATGTGCATTAAACCCCCCTAAACCCAAACAAATGCTTAAAACGTTACACAAATTGACAAGTCTAGGGTTTGGAATGGTCTCAGGGTGTCCTATTGGGCCAGTGTCCTTTAATTCAAGGTTGGTTCCCCATTGGAGCTTGATCCAAATCATGCAAACGTATGAGGTGGTGAGGGAAAAAACTTTGGGTATGGAGTGCATTTGATAACAGGAAAATGTAACAGTCACCTATGGTTGCCTTTGTTGAGGGTGAGTTGCACCTTGTCATGGATGCAAATGTTTCCAAGCCCACTGATTTCCATTACTTTTTATCTTTTCTTTGTTCCTTTAGCTTTCTTTCTTCATGCTGCAAGGAAAGAGTTGATGGCCATCACCCTGGCTTGGTGACCAGCTAGTGGCAGTGTTACCCACAAACATTTCACAGAAATGGGAAGGTTGGCTTGTGATGAGACCCCATTTCTCTTGGCCATGCAACCAAGAGCCACTACCTTGTCTTGGTGACCAGTTGGGTGGTAGTGTCATATCGCTACATGTTCATGGCCATGATAGGTCGGCTCATGATGAGACCTCCTATCCACCAACAAATGCCTTGAGTGTTTTATTCATATGTGGGTCCCCTTTTCTTGCTGAGAAGCATTTCAATGTTTTCTTGGGGATCCCTGGGCGAAGCATCTCAAATGTTTAAATTTGACTCTTAACTTTTTCCAACTACATTGCCCCATGGGCCTTTAGCCCCTTCTTCCCATGACGTAAGGTAAAACCCTTTCCAAGTGGAGCCTTCCCCAATGCCCAAAAATGTGGATAGATGGAGGGGATAAAGATGGAAAAATGGTAAGTATGGAGGGAACGAGTGATGACTCTTCAGAGATCCACTAGGTAACAACCTAACCTAAAAGGAAACCAACTTACTAGGGCACCATGTAACCCTCCAAGGTTCGAACAAAGCAAAGAGCATAAAGTCAAGCAAACATTATGAAATCCAGAAAGATTCAATGCAACATGTTTAAATGTTTTAAAAATTGGAGCTATACATACCATGATAATCAGACTTATTATCTCTTGGAGCAAGACTCATTTCCATTTCAAGACCAAGCCGATGTGATGAATACTGCTGCTGGTGATATGTGGACTGCACTGAAGAAAAGAGAGGCCCTCCAAGGCCATGCTTAAGTCGTCTGCTCTTGACACTCCATGTCTAAGACCTGTGGTCCTTGAGACATGATATCCTTAGTTATCCCTAGGCTAGGGGATAACATGTACTTCAAGATATAAGAAATGGCGGTGAAAACTTGTTCAAGTATTTTAGGATCTCAATCTCTACCAAATTTTAGAAGGTTTCCCATGGTCATTGGTGAGAACCATACAATTTCCCATCATGTTCATTGATCAATACCGGACTGGTTCCTGTCATCATTGTCGGTCTCTCCATCTTCAATCTTCGCATAGTCGCTAGTCTCACTGGCAAAGTTTCTTGTATCATCGTCAGATGTGTTTGGAGGAGTTACTCTCATCGTTTTTGGTAGAGACCGGAGGTATTAATTTCTTCGTTGCTGGTAGAGATCGACACTCATGTTCACTGTGCCTCTGGTTAGCATCGCGTACTTCCCAACATTGTTACTGGTATGTACCTGAGATTTTGAAATCAACTATGTTGGGTGCGTCGATGAAGTTAGTGTTAACTATTTCGGGTTCACCGAGAGACTTGGTGAGAAGTGATCTATGTTGGCAAATTCGGTGAACAGGCAGCGTAAGGTAGCGTAATCTTGTCATTGATGGCAAGTACAACATTGAAGATGACAGGCAAACAGAAGACAAGTTCAGAGAGGTGAATGATCGAAAGCAGTGAGTGCACGCAGTGAGAGCCGTTAGATTTGGTGCAGAGTCGCCGACAACCGTCGGATCTGCGGAAGTTGCACGGAGGATAAGTTCCCATGAACAAGAGGAGAGGCTTCATCGGAGAATCAGGAATCGGAGTTTCACGAGTCTCGTGAATAATGAAAACGAAAACCTCGAAATCGTGATATGCGATTTCGCGATTTGATCGCAGTCCGTTAAAGAAAGCTTGAGATATGGACCGTTGATTTTGCTCATCGGAGGTCAGGCAGATTCAACACTTCAAGCACATGTAAGTCACGAATCAGAGTGACACGTGGCAGGATCTAACACGTGTCAAACCATGTGTGACGTCAGCAGAGGCATCGATGATCGGGAGTTTGAGATGACAAAGTCACTTGACATCGAAAGTCTCGAAATCCCGGAGGGATCGAGACCGTCCATATGAGGGACAGGTGTCGAAGATCAAGGCGCCGTTGACATTTTGTTCATCGGGAAATCGAGGATCCCGTTGACAAGAGTTTTGTGCAAGTCAGAATCGTGATCCGTGAAACCCCGATGAGTGGGGGCCAGCTGTCAGCACAGCAGAGCAGGAGGACGGAGGCATAATGGAGGCCATCTGTCAGTGTAACGAAGCATCAAAATTTGGACGATCAGGAATCCCACGGTTGTATGTGTTGAGGTATCACAAACCCCGTAGCCCCGACGAGATAAGGCTGTGGTCACAGGTAACGGTCACGTGGACCAGGGCTCATCCAAGAGGGCTGAAGCGCATCATGAATCAGGAAATCGTGAATCCCGTGGACATAAACATTATGTCATCGTAAGTGCCGAAAATCCGATGGAGTGATAAGATCAAGGTCACGGAGTGATGGTCACGTTGACCGGGAGCTAAGCTCAGGAGGGCTAGAAAATGTAAGAGCTGAAACCTGGTTTAAAAGGCAATAATTATAAAGAGTATCTAACGGTGCGGATAAAGTTTGAAACTGATCGGAGGGCTATTGTTCTTCCTCACAGTTTAACGCTTCAGTTATGAATCCGTTAAGAGAAATGGACTAATAATGACAAATCAATTAGCGTTTCAGCTGCCATGACAGATGTCCTTGTATTACCTCTTGGAAGGGGAAGTGGAATCGTCAAGGAAGTGTGTATAAAAGAAAATGAGCGAGACTGAATTGGGTTGGCGGTTCTGAAGTGAATATGAGATGAAATGTAGAGCAAAATATAGAGAGCAGAGGCATAGCATGAATTGGAGCAAATGCGTAGAGCGAGATGAAACGCAGAGCTGAAGCAGAGAAAAATGGCAGACAGAGCAGAAGTAGAGCTGAAGGACAAAAAAAGATTGATGCAGAGCAGACCTGCTAAACAAACAGAAGAAGAGAAGAATTGCAGAACAATTTGTTGAAGATCAAATACAAAGAAAGATTGGTAAGAATTGATTTATCTGCGTAATTGTATGTGTATTCATTATTTGATATTTTAAGGGTGGTTGGGAGGTGCTCGGGAGGACCGTTGTCCTCGGAAGTTCAAGTGGGAGCTTGAACACGGGAAGTTGTAGCTTCCATCTGGTTGTAGCCAGAGAAACAAGGGTGGCAGGGTGGTGCTAGGGAGAATAGGTGTTCTCTGTTATGCAGGTTGGAGCCTGTGTAACTGGAAGTTGGTGCTTCCATCCAGTTGGTGCTGGAACTTTCAGGAAGTTGGTGCTTCCATCCAGTTGGTGCTGGAATACTCAGGGAGTTGGTGCTTCCTTCTAGTGGGTGTTAGAGAAACCAGAGAGTTGGAGCTCTCAAACAAGTTGCAGCTTGTAAAATAGAGGTAGTAGCCCCACATTGAGTTGGTGCTCAATTGTAAGTGATGTACAGAACTGAAAAAGACTGCCTATCATTTCGAAGAAGAAGAGGTTTTCTCCCTTTATGGGTTTCCTCATGAAAATTTGTCTATGTGTGTACTTTATGTGTGACTTATGGTCTTTATTTTTACTGTTCATATGCTGTATATTGTTGATGACCACATAAA
>ML799188.1:154429-174760 GCA_009831015.1 Picea engelmannii | reverse complement strand
CAAACTCACTTTGCCTTATTATCCTATCAACCTACTTATTTTGAAGAGGCGGTGAAAGAAGAACATTAGGTACATGCCATGAATGAAGAGATTGAAGCTATTCAAATGAATAAGACATGGGATCGAGTTGATCTTCCAACAAATAAAACCAACATTAGTGTTAAGTGGGTTCACAAGACAAAACTAAATGAGAAAGGAAAGGTAGAGAAACAGAAGGCAAGGTTAGTTTCCAAAGGGTTTGTTCAGCAACTCAGTATTGACTATGGTGAGATCTTTGCTCTAGTAGAAAGTTGGATACTATTAGAATTGTGATAGCCATTGCATCCCTGTTGGCAGTAGTGATATAATTATTATCGTTTGTAAGCTGCCTACACAGGGTCTCTAAATTTTCATTACTCGTCATGACCATTCTCACTAAACGACACTTGTCACTTGTCACTTTTTACATATCTTCCTTTCGATTTTTGTTTTCATGACGGTAAGCATGAAAACTCGCAGTTGGAATTGACACTTTGTTTCAATTTTTTTATTAAAGGAGAACTATTCATATGGTCTATTATCGAATTGTCATATTTTTGCTATGAACGTGATTGTTTTCCTTGTTTATAACCCCTTGGTCCTAAACGTGCCTTGATTACATAAGTGAAAGACCTCCACTCATTAATATTTGATTGATGTTAATGGGGTTTTGATTCATAAAACTTTTAATTATTCAATTTTCATTGGATACAGTTACCTTTGTAATCAAGCCATGAATGTGTGTACTATGGTTTTTCAAGTGTTCTGATCCTTATACGTACCCATATGCCAAGGTGTCATATGAAGTATAGCATGCTATTACTGCTCTGTATGGTCTCGGGCTTCACGATTTCATTCCCACGCATGGTGATTAACGCTTCTGCCTACTGTTTTGAACTGTCATAGCATTGTTTTGTTTGGGGCTATGGCTCTGTGGTTTTTTATTAAACCCTACCTCCAAGTTCTGTGTTGATTCCCTTCTGTTAGCCATGGCTCCAGTGGTAAGGATCGATCCCAATGGCATCCAAACCTCGTTATCGTATGATAATGCCAGGGACGACTTAGAAAGGAACGGTTGGCGTTTATTCATTGAAAAATTTAAGGGTTTCAATCTGAGAGTTGCCCAAGATTTCGCATTGACCTTCGATGGTTGCAGAGCAAAGATAGGTGACGTGAAGCTAGAGGTGACTGAAGAATTTTTAAGCCAAGCTACGGGTTTACCAGCTGTCGGGCAAAAATGGTTCAAGAACGCAAAAGTTGAAGAGGTCCCCTGGACTTTGATGTTCACCTCATGGAAAATTACTAGTTGCGACCGAGGTATGCCTGTCTCATCTTTAAAACCTAGGTGGCATGATCTTCTTGCTATTGTGAAACAGTTCATTACGTGTGAAGGAAGATTTGGGTTTGTTTTCTTGTATCACCTGCAATTGCTTATAAGTTTCATTGACTTCCCGTTGAACATGCCCTACTTCCTGCTTAGAAGTCTGTACAAGATGGGAAAGCGGTTTAGGAGGCAGAAGTCTAATTCTAGTTTATTACATCATGGTTTAATTAAAATTATCCTTGTGCATCAGTTGCAATTACACAATGATTGTTGGGATGCTTTTGTTTTACGAAATGGCTTTGGCAATAGTGAGTTGGGACAGGTTGATAAGCCTGTTATCACATAAACCCTTGTGAAACCTACCACCTCTCCTCCATCGCTCCTGCCCTGTGATCCTGCCCCTAATATTGAACCCTCGACCTACCTTGATGCTACTCAACCGGACAATCAACCGAATTCTCACCCAAAGAGTTGCACTAAAATTGTTAAAAAACCCACAAGGAAGAAACTAAAGGGCAGCATCAATGTTAATTATAAGAATAAAAGAGTCGATTGTTTGATTTCACGATGTGCTCGAAACAAATCCAAACCCTGTGCAAAAACACAAAAAAACACAATTGAGGTAAGTGAAGACTCAGATTCGGAAATTGAAAGGTTCTTGGCTGAAGAGGATCCAATGTCATATGGACTTTGCCTTGACAGACCCTACGATTATGTTAGCAACTTGCCTCCATGTCTAAATGATAATCCTCATTTTCCTGGCATCCAACTCCATGACAAACCTACCTTTCGTGTGGACGATTCTCCAACCATTAATGCTATCAGTGCCAATGCACAGTCCCTACAACCACAGTGTAATGAGTGTCGATCATGGATCGACATGTATTATACGGATGTGCCTTTGCTACAGTCCCGGCTTAAATCTTTAAAATACCAAGTGGATTTGTTGATAAGCGAGAACAGTAGATTCCAATCCATAACTCAAGCAAAGGAGAAACGCCAAAAAACTACAGGATCTGTCATTTTTAAGAATGTAGAGGCAGCGACAGCAATAGTAAACTCCAAGATTACTTGATATGTTTTAATCCCATGATTTGAGGTATGAGTTTTTTTCAAGTTTAGCATGATTTTGTCACTCTCAATTTAGGATATATGATTTGATTGAATAGATTACCTTTCTTCTAAAAATAAATTTGTTTTGTTTGTTGAATAAAATATGATTGTAGTTGTAATTATAACTAGCTACAGAATCGTAAGATTCTGTAGCCAGCTAGAAAAATTCGAATTGCTTAATTTGACAATTGAAAACATATCTAAAATTTTCCCATTTTCATTTGTTAACAGGAACCCATGATTTCAAGGAGATATGAAGCATTGTTGACATCTTCTAGCCATATCAACTTTGTGTTTTTTAGTAAATAGATTAGGTTGTTGGTATTTTGACATCAAGTAAAATCAGGGAGGTTGCATCCCCCATATTTTTGGAACAGATTTGATGTTATCAATAGGAAACATTTTGTTCTTGGAACCTATATAAGCATGTTATTTTGTAAACATGAGATTATCTCTGCCTCGGGCAAGACTATGGATATTTCATTTACAGACTTGAATGAAATATAATACTCGTCACAGCTTTAGCTTTTCCGTATTGTGGTTTTATTCAAGTCATGATTATTTCAATTTGTAATTAGATTATGATTGCTTTCGCTGTCGTGGTTTACTACAAATTGGTATGATAAAAATATATATATTATCCATGTTTTATGTTCCAGATTTAATACACAACAATCATTTTGCTAAAACTTGAATTAAGAGATTTATCTTTATCCTTTATTGAACGTTTATACACAAGTCCTCACAGCAGGATTTATCTTAATGTGGCTACTTGTGAAATTATGAGATTGTTGTGATCATATCTCTTATATGTTCTATCATTCGAATTCCATCATTACTGCTTCACATTTATGAGAAGCAATTGTAGGATCTGTTGCGGGTTTACCTCATCAGACAGGGAGATTGGATGCTATACACTGAACAAATATTGGATGTGATAACAGGTCAGTTTGTTAGTTTGATTTCATTAGTTTAATGAATACAGAAATTTCTTGCAGTTAAAACATCTTCTACTATATGTTATTTCTGTTTTCAATTAGACAGTTTGATATTTCATTTCTAAAATATAGACAGATTAAATAATAGTTTTACTGTTGTTTAAAAAATCAATTTATATTCGATTTTCGCAGATTTAGATTAAAATTTGTATTGTGTACATATTATATATATATATTAGAAATAGAATCAGTTGTATATATTATACGTATAATAAGTAGAGTTATTTTATAAATATTAGTCAGTTAAACTGTAAATATATATTAGATCTATATATAGTTTTCAGCGATTGTTTTTCACCAAGTTATTGCATTTTCTTTAGTTTTTTTTTTTTGTTGTTGCTTTCTTTAGGAATTAGATCGGCCAACGGAGCCGCTAAACCCATCGGAGTGGATTAATCCAAACGGCTTGGGTTAATTAGACAAACCTAGACTAGATTCACTCCTCCAGTTGACGAGCGGTCAATTTCGTCGGTCAACAAATGGCGCTAGAAGGAGGGCCTGAAAACTATTAATGGCATGAGGAAGTCGTAAGACTCCTCCACCACCTACATGCTCAGCTATAGTAACTAGAAGTCGTTCAAACGACAACATTGTCCCTCAAACAACAACCACATCAAATGATGATCTACGGATCACAGTTGAACCAGTAACTCCAAATCCTACGGGTGGTGACATACAAGAGATTGTTCGGCAATCTCTCATAAGAATGCACAGTGCCTTAGCCCGTATAAGACAACCAAACTGACCTTTGAATCAACCATTAGAATTCTCTAATATCAGAGAACAACTTGGAGGTATTGACCTTAGCTTAAACCCTACAGATCCAATCCTCACTCCTGCAACAGGAGGAACTGGTATACCACCATCACCACCTCCTTCATCTTCTTGTTCTTCTGGAGAAGAATCCTCTGACGAAGGTAGTTCCTCATCCTAGCCTTCAACACCACCCACACCTATGTCCAACCCAAACAATCCTACCAGACCCTGGCTCGACCAAGATGTAGTGGCCATACCTAGGCCTCAACATCCTTTACCCAAGCACCCAGAGAAATGGCTCCCTAAATTTGACATGGACTCCAAACAGATCGTTGAAGATCACATCAAAAATTTTATGTTAACCATTAGACTCCGTAGTGTTGAGAACAAAGACGTAGTCTGTAGATTGTTTCCCTACACCTTTTAAGGCAATGCCTCTACCTGGTACTTTGCCCAACAACCCCACACCATCGTGTCATGGGAGAAATTTGAATCCTATTTCTTTGAGAAGTTCGAAGACGACAAGTCTTCTGAAGTTCTAGTCATGGAGCTTTCTAGTTTAAGAATGAACCCCAAAGAAAAGATCAAAGACTTTGATCAAAGGTTATTGACACTAAAGAACTGAATCCCCACAGATTCGATGCCTACCAAGAATATTATTATCACATATTATACGAAAGCCTTACATCAAAACATAGCCATTTGGGTAAAGAGATCCAAGAAAGCCACATTGTTAGAAGCCTTCGAAGAGGCTAGTCAGATCGAGAAAGACATTCTCAGTTTAAAAGACACTTCTAGCAATGAGACAGAGACTAGTTCATCTTCTAAAAATAAAATTTAAATCCTCCCTAGACCTTCCCAAAACAAAGCTCAACCTGAAAGTTCAGATTTAGAAAACTTACAGAAAGTCATTCAAAAACTGTCCAACCAAGTTATAGATTTGAAAAGGATGGCTGAAGAAGCTTCTTCGAGCAAAGGGCCTTACAAACCCCCTTTTAGGAATCCTTTTCCCACCAACCGACCTAACTCAAATACTGAAGGCCTAAACTTAGAAAGCCTGCAATTTTCTATTCAAACGATCCTAGAAGCACACGATAACTTGATTCCTCTCGAGATTCCTGAAGAAGTAGTTGAACAAGAGACAGTAGAAGAAGATGAATCCTCTCTGAATATTTTCGGACATTTTTCGGATAGCATTTTTCAAGCTAATTTCGAAACAGTGAATCCTTACAATACTAGGAGTAAGATAGCAAATAAGCCTTCTTCCGCAATCACTACGACTTTGCCTCCAAAACAATCTAAATCAACTAAGACTAAACATAATTCAGTAAACCCAAGTTTGGATTATGATTTGGTTGAGGATCTAAAAAATCTTAGGGCTAACATTTCTGTTTACGAATTATTAAAATTCCCTTTCCTTCTACAAAAAATGTTGCAGAATATTGCAAAGAACAATCCGAACAGTAACAAAGGTGTTCAAAACAACCCCAAAATTCCTCAGAAGGCCTCCGCCAAAACTACATCCGAGTCTCACGATAAAAGAGACCTTCCTGTAAATAATGTAACAAATGTAGATAAACCAGTTTCAGACGCTACGAGTAAAAAGCAACAAGCTTCTACTGTTAATACTCGCAGAAATGTCCCTCCATTTTTGTTAACTTTTGAAATTTTCAATAGGAACGTACATAATTGTATGGTAGATTTAGGTGCGTTATCTAACGTAATGCCTTGGTCTGTTTGTCAAAATATTAATGCCGAAGTTCAACCATCCAACTTGAAAATTATCCAGCTTGATCGAACTAGTGTTAAAGTGATAGGCGAATTAAGAAATGTACTTATAAGATTGTCGTCTAATCCTAAAGTTCATCAAGTGATTGATATTATTGTTGTAGATATCTCATAATTTTATGGTTTGTTTTTTAGTAGAGATTGGTCAGAACAATTACATGGCTATTTTGTGACGGATTGGTCTCACCTGTGGTCGCCCGAGAATGGAAATCCCAACAGAATCAAGGTAAATCGTGAACGTTATCTGAAGTTCACGGTGACTGATTTAAATGATCCCAATGAACCATTCACTCCTTCTGTCGATTTGCCCGAAATACAGAGGATGGATACTTTTTTCGGTAATTTCATGGCCGAAACTTCCACTATCACTAACCTGGAACAACAGTCTGAAATTTTGACATATACGTAGCCAACAGCTTCTTCTCAGTGGACACATGCAACCGATGAAAATCAAATATGGTCCCTATACTTTGATGGGTCAAAATCCAAGGAAGGAGCTGGTGTAGGGTACGTGCTCATCGATCCAACAAGTAACAAGACTCTGATTGCTTGCCGGCTAGAATTCGAATGTACAAACAACACGGTTGAATACGAGGCACTCCTGCAAGGCCTCGGAAAAGCATTAGATTTGAACATTCAAAATTTGACTGTCTTTGGTGATTCAGAAATCGTGGTTAGATAGGTAAAAAATTATATCCACTGTTTATCCCCGCACCTTAAAAGCTATCAAACTGAGGTATGGAATTTGATGAACAATTTTTCTGCATTTAACATAAATTCTATTCCTAGATTGAATAATTCGGAAGCTGATTTGTTAGCTAACGTCGCTTCAAAACTTTTTCCTGCAGAAGGCTTATCTCTGAATGCATTTTCTGTCGAACTGTTGTTCAGACCGTCCTTCCCAGACAACATCACGAATTGGAGAGTCTTCGATGACGATCAACAGATTATAAGTTTTCTACAAATGGAAGAAACCTTCCAAGGCGTGGTGATCGATGAAGGTACCCATGATGAAAATCTTCGTGATTTTATGGTAATACCAGATCCAAGATCTCCAGAATCTTCATTAGACATGGTAAACTCTATCCCAAAATCTGTAGTTAGATTAGAAAAATTTTATGATCTTCACGACAAGTTCAAAAAATTAGTGAACTGTAAAACGAATAGTCCTCTTTGACGCATGAAAAGGTAAATTTGGGAACTAAAGACAACCCGCAGTGCATTAATTTAGGGGTGGGGTGTTCTGAGCAAGAAAAAGTAGTGTTTATTAAGTTGTTTAAAGAATTCAAAGATGTTTTTGCTTGGGCGTATGACGACCTAAAAACCTTTGATCCTAACATCATACAACACGTTATTCCCATGAAACCCCAAACCCAACCTTTTCAACAAAAGTTAAGGAAAATGCACCCAAAACTCGAACCAACGGTCAAGAAGGAATTAAACAAACTTCTGAATGCTAAGATAATCTTCCCAGTTAGGCACACACAATGGGTCTCTAATCTTGTCCCTGTCTGAAAGAAGAGTGGTGAAATCCGACTATGTGTCGATTTTCGAAATCTTAATCGAGCGTATGATAAAAACAACTATCCTGTCCCTCCCATGGAATAGATCCTTCAACAGGTATCTAGTTCTGAAACATTATCCTTGTTGGATGGTTTTTCAGGGTATAACCAAGTCCTGATGTCCCCTCCAGACCAACTCAAAACCACCTTCCACACTCCATGGGGCACCTACGCTTATAGAAAGATGCCCTTTGGACTCATAAATGTCGGTGCCACTTTCCAGAGAGCGATGGACATCACTTTCCAAGGCTTAATCAATCAATCTGTCGTAGTTGACCTAAATGATGTCACTATCTTCTTGAAAAATAAAGAAGATCATCTAGCTCATTTAAGATCTGTTCTATAGCGATGTCGTAAGTACGGTATTTCTTTGAATCCTAAGAAATATATCTTCACAGTAGAACAAGGTAAACTCCTCGGATTTATTGTATCGAGGGAAGGGATGATTATCGACCCTGAAAGAACTCAAGTCATTTCGAAACTGCCCCCTCCCTCATCAAAAAGGACCATGCAATCTTCCTTAGGTCAGATAAAATTTGTTAGGAGATTCGTCCCCAGCTTTTCAGAAATTGTGAGACCATTACAAAACCTAATAAAAAAGGATGTGCAGTACCATTGGGGACCTTTAGAAGGCCAGGCTTTTGATTCAATAAAAAATTCCATAATAGATGCTCCTTCACTAATGAGCCCCGACTTTTCACAAGACTTCACCCTCTACACGTTTGCCTCTGACTGCTCATACGTTGTCGTCCTAACTCAAAAGAACGCTGAAAACAACGAAGTCCCAATCGCCTTTATGAGCTCAACCTTCAATGGGGCGGAACTTAATTACCCAGTAGTAGATCAGCAAGCCTATGTTGTTTTCAAAGCAGTAAAGCACTTCTGATCTTATCTGTTGAAATTCTAGGACAAAAATCACTGTCCCTTACCCGGTTGTCAGAAATATGTTAGTACAGAAAGAACTAGGTGAAAAAAGGGCAAATTGGGTCACATCCTTGCAAGAGTATGACATAGAAATCACCCCAACACAAATTTTAATAGGCCAAGGGTTATCCAAATTGGTCGTTGATTCGGTTGTAGGACAGCAAGAGGAAAATGATATGTTAAATCCAGGACAACATTATCAAAATCAAATCTGTTGTGCACAAAACCCTGTTAGTCCTTGGTACGATGACATAAAATTTTGTCTTATACACGGATCAGCTCCCCGTCACCTTGATCCCACAAAAAGGAGAGCACTAAGATTAAAATATGCTTATTTTCAGCTGATTAATGGTATTTTGTTTTGTCAAAATTTTGATGGAGTACTAATGCGCTGTCTTGAGAAAGATGAAGCAAAAAAAGTCTTATTGGAATTGCATGCAGGAGAAGCTGGTGGGCATTTTGGTGGAGACACCACTGCCCATAAAGTATTAAGAGCAGGTTATTACTGGCCTACCCTTTTTAAATACCCTCATGCTTTATGTCGCAAGTGTGTGATTTGTCAAAAAGAATATGGATGAATATAGAAACCAACTTTCCCTTTGCAACCAGTTTCGGTAGACTCCCCTTTTTAGCAGTGGGGTCTAGATATTATAGGCCCAATTAATCCGCCATCCTCACAGTAGCACAAATATATCATAAAAACCACAGATTACTTCACCAGGTGATCCGAGGCTGCCCCATTAAAAGCTGTAAATACCAGTTAGGTAATATCCTTCCTGAATTCAAATATTATTACTCGTTTCGGTATCCCTGAATGCCTGGTATTTGATAATGCTTCTTATTTTTCATCTCTTGAAATGAGTGATTTCGCTCTAGAAAAAGGAATTAAATTAAAGTACTTTACTAGCTATTACCCCCAAGGCAACGCTTTGGCAGAATCGACTAATCAAAATCTAATCAAAATTATCAAGAGAACGATCTCCGAAAACCATAAAAATTGGCATAACGCATTGTTAAACGCAATCTGGGATGATAGAGTAACTCCTAAAATTGTTGTGGGTAACTCACCTTTCTTTCTCGTTTATGGCAGGGAGGCGATTCTTCCACCACATATCCTTCTTCCATCTCTGTAGTTATTGCAGAAAGTACAGGAAGAATATTGTCCCCCTATGGAGAGTCGAATTAACGCTTTGTTAAAATTAGAAGAAGTGAGGGCTCAAGCAAAACGGAAATTGGATCAACATCAACTCATTGTTAAAAACTGGTTTGATTCCAATTCTTCCTCTGACAGAAATTTTGAGGTAGGTGACCTTGTCCTAAAATGGGACAAACCTCATGAGGGAAAATAAGAGCATACAAAGTTTCAGAACTTGTAGTTGGGACCATTTTTAATTGCTGAGAAATTGGGTCCCAGTTCCTTCTGATTACAGAATTTAGAAGGGCAGCCAGACATCTTTCCGGTGAATGGCCAAGCCCTAAAAAGGTACTTTGCCTGATGAAGCTCCCATGTACACTGTGTAAATATTTTATGTTTTGTTGGTTGTTTTTTTTTCTTTGCTGGTTTGTTTTGATTTTTCCTTTATACTTATTAGTCTTTCTTTTTGAAACACACATGCCTGCATCACGGGCCACCTCAGATGAAGAGAAAAAAAAAAATTCCCCTCGAAAATGACTAGTAAAAGTTATTTAAACATCAATTGTGATATTTTTCTGAGTTTCCAGCCATGTTAAAGATAACTTGTTGTTTGAAAAGTGTTTCTTGATTTCAATCTGCAACTGAAGGTATTCACGATCATCCATAAAAATTCTTCTTATGATGTCCCTGTTCCTTAAAAGAACAACTCAAAGATGTTTCCCTGCTCTTGAAAGTCAGTTTTATTAACAAACTATTTCTAAATCTTGACGAAGGACAGCTAAGAAATTTCTTCAAGGTCTGTAACTTACTAAGATGTGTCCAAAACTAGGATTTTCAGCGTCACCCCGCTCTATTAAATATCTTTAAAACTAAATAAACCTTCAGAGATCTGTGGGAAGTGCTTGTAAACCCGTCGGGATACTGAACAGGTCTACTGGCAGCAGGTAAATGCATGCATGACGCCAAGATAACTTCGTCGGGGTACTGAACAGGCCCGCTGGCAGTGAAGCAATGTCAAGTATATGAAAATTCTCAGATATGGATTCTGTTTTGACCTTAAATGTCCTTCGTTCTAATCTGGAACTTCTTGACAGGATACAGATATCAAAGTGGGTTAATTGACATCCCTGTCGAGGCTATGGACGCCTGCTGGTAGCAGCGGCCCTGTCAACAGTATTGAAGATTTTAACTCTAATATCGGTTCTCTCTTTTGTTAAGATTGTCATCAGTTTTCGGCTTTTTAAAATAACAGTAATCTGAAACTAGAATGCATTATAATTGTTTACGATGTTCAGACAGCTTTTTGGTTGTTTTCGATTCGAAGTTTTTTCTGATTATCCTAATCTGAACTCGTTCATTTGGCAGAGATCACTGCTTCTCCCAGCGTGTCGCCATTGTTGGCAACAGTGATATAATTACTATCGTTTGTAAGCTGCCTACATAGGGTCTCTAAATTTTCATTACTCGTCATGACCATTCTCACTAAAGGACACTTGTCACTTGTCACTTTTTACATATCTTCCTTTCGATTTTTGTTTTCATGATTGTAAGCATGAAAACTCGCAGCTGGAATTGACACTTTGTTTCAATTTTTTATTAAAGAAAAATTGTTCATATGGTCTATTATTGAATTGCCATATTTTTGTTATGAACGTGATTGTTTTCCTTGTTTATAACCCCTTGGTTCTAAACGTGCCTTGGTTACATAAGTGAAAGACCTCCACCCATAATATTCGATTGATATTAATGGGGTTTTGATTCATAAAACTTTTAATTATTCAATTTTCATTGGATACAGTTACCTTTGTAATCAAGCCATGAATGTGCGTACTATGGTTTTTCAAGTGTTATGATCCTTATACGTATCCATATGCCGAGGTGTCATATGAAGTACAGCATGTTATTACTACTTTGTATGGTCTCGGGCTTCACGATTTCGTTCCCACGCATGGTGATTAACGCTTCTGCCTACCGTTTTGAACTGTCATAGCATTGTTTTGTTCGGGGCTATGGCTCTGTGGTTTTTTATCAAACCCTACCTCTGAGTTCTGTGTTGATTCCCTTCTTTTAGCCATGGCTCCAGTGGTAAGGATCGAGCCCAATGGCATCCAAACCTTGTTATCGTATGATAACGCCAGGGACGACTTACAAAGGAACGGTTGGCATTTATTCATTGAAAAATTTAAGGGTTTCAATCTGAGAGCTGCCCAAGAGTTCGCATTGACCTTCGATGGTTGCAGAGCAAAGATAGGTGACGTGAAGCTAGAGGTGACTGAAGAATTTTTAAGCCAAGCTACGGGTTTACCAGCTGTCGGGCAAAAATGGTTCAAGAACGCAAAATTTGAAGAGGTCCCCTGGACTTTGATGTTCACCTCATCGAAAATTACTAGTTGTGACTGAGGTATGCATGTCTCATCTTTAAAACCTAGGTGGCATGATCTTATTGATATTGTGAAATAGTTCATTACGTGTGAAGGAAGATTTGGGTTAGTTTTCCTGTATCACCTGCAATTGCTTTTGAGTTTCATTGACTTCCCGTTGAACATGCCCTACTTCCTGCTTAGAAGTCTGTACAAGATGGGAAAACGGTTTAGGAGGAAAAATTCTGATTCTAGTTTATTCCATCATGGTTTAAGTAAAATTATCCTTGTGCATCAGTTGCAATTACACAACGATTGTTGGGATGCTTTTGTTTTACGAAATGGATTTGGCAATAGTGAGTTAGGACAGGTTGATAAGCCTGTTATCACATAAACCCTTGTGAAACCTACCACCTCTCCTCCACCGCTCCTGCCCTATGATCCTGCCTCTAGTATTGAACCCTTGACCTACCCTGATGCTACTCAACCGGACAATCAACCAGATTCGCACCCAAAGAGTTGCACTAAAATTGTTAAAAAACCCACAGGGAAGAAACTAAAGGGCAGCGTCGATGCTAATTATAAGAATAAAAGGGTCGGTCGTTTGATTTCACAATGTGCTCGAAACAAATCCAAACCCTGTGCAGACACAAAAAAACACAATTGAGGTAAGTGAAGACTCAGATTCGGAAATTGAAAGGTTCTTGGTCGAAGAGGATCCAATGTCATATGGACTTTGCCTTGACAGACCTTACGATTGTGTTAGCAACCTGCCTCCATGTCTGAAGGATAATCCTCATTTTCCTGGCATCCAATTCCGTGACAAACCTACCTTTCACGTGGAAAATTCTCCAACCGTTAATGCTATCAGTGCCAATGCACAGTCCCTACAGCCACAGTGTAATGAGTGTCGATCCTGGATCGACATGTATTATACGGATGTGCCTTTGCTACAGTCCCGACTTAAATCTTTAAAAGACCAAGTGGATTTGTTGACAAGCGAGAACAGTAGACTCCAATCCATAACTCAAGCAAAGGAGAAACGCCAAAAAACTATAGGATCTGTCATTTTTAAGAATGTAGAGGCAGCGACAGCAATAGTAAACTCCAAGATTGCTTGATATGTTTTAATCCCATGATTTGAGGTATGATTTTTTTTCAAGTTTAGCATGATTTTGTCACTCTCAATTTAGGATATATGATTTGATTGAATAGATTACCTTTCTTATCAAAATCAGTTTGTTTTGTTTGTTGAATAAAATATGATTGTAGTTGTAATTATAACTAGCTACATAATTGTAAGATTTTGTAGCCAGTTAGAAAAATTCGGATTGCTTAATTTGACGATTGAAAACATATCTAAAATTTCTCCATTTTCATTTGTTAACAGAAACCCATGATTTCAAGGAGATATGAAGCACTGTTGACATCTTCTAGCCATATCAACTTTATGTTTTTTAGTAAATAGATTAGGTTGTTGGTATTTTGACATCAAGTAAAATCAGGGAGGTTGCATCCCCCATATTTTTGGAATAGATTTGATGTTATCAATAGGAAACATTTTGTTCCTAGAACCTATATAAGCATGTTATTTTGTAAACATGAGATCATCTCTGCCTCGGGCAAGACTATGTATTTTTCATTTACAGACTTGAATGAAATATAATACTCGTGACAGCTTTAGCTTTTCCGTATTGTGGTTTTATTCAAGTCATGATTATTTCAATTTGTAATTAGATTATGATTGCTTTTGTTGTCGTGGTTTACTACAAATTGGTATGATAAAAATTTATATATTATCCATGTTTTATGTTCCAGATTTAATACACAACAATCATTTTTTTCAAACTTGAATTAAGAGATTTATCTTTATCCTTTATTGAACGTTTATACACAAGTCCTCACAGTAGGATTTATCTTAATGTGGCTACATGTGAAATTATGAGATTGTTGTGATCATATTTCTTATATGTTCTATCATTCGAATTCCATCATTACTGCTTCACATTTATGAGAAACAATTGTAGGATCTGCTACGGGTTTACCTCATCAGACAGGGAGATTGGATGTTATACACAGAACAAATATTGGGTGCGATAACATGTCAGTTTGTTAGTTTGATTTCATTAGTTTAATGAATACAGAAATTTCCTGCAATTAAAACATCTTCTACTATTTGTTATTTATGTTTTCAATTAGACAGTTTGATATTTCATTTCTAAAATATAGACAGATTAAATAATAGTTTTACTGTTGTTTAAAAAATCAATTTATATTCGATTTTCGCGGATTTAGATTAAAATTCGTATTGTGTACATATTGTTAGCGTCAGAAGTCACTCATGGATTGCTTGCAGGAGCAGAGCCCAACGCCCATCAGTTTTATGTCACGATTTGTTTATAAAGGGTGATCAAATGGAGATAATGGCCCTGGGAGGTATCATTCTAACTCAGGGACTGAGTCTGGTAAGTAAAGAACAGAGGAGGTCTGGAATCCTAACTTCAGCCAGTGGGTTGATTTAAAGATGAACAGGTGGAAGACTTAGGAGAAAGTGAACAAACAGCTCTGGGCAACAGGCTTGCAGCGGTTTGTAGGAGAAAAACTCTGATAGCAGGATCCTCCTGGTTCAGGGCTTCAAGAAACTGAAAGAAGACTTGACTGGATCCTCCAATTCCAAGTCATTCAGCGTTAGGAAGTCACAAAAACTGATTAGAGGCTCTGTAACTATTACAGTGATCCATTACAACATCACCCTATAATAGCTACAGCTCGACTGGATCCTCCAATTCCGAGCTGCTCTAACACGGTGTAAACAAAGACATGAGAGAAACTGGCATTCATAAGGAAAGAAGTCTCCAAAGTTCATATATATCCAGAACAACAATGCTTCATTAAAACTTTACAACCAAGGAGCTCGGCTCAACCATCAATACTTACAAAAGTGGCCAAAATGCCTACATATACTTGGAACAAAAATACTGGAAGCTAAATCGAGACATCGCATTGAAGACATCACATCTTCACATTTACTGCGCATGCAGTCTCTAGACGTTCGTGAACTTCAGTCAGACGCAATCGTGTTCCAAATGACCTGTGAATGGATTGACAAGCTTACAGTCACTTTTGGGCTTTCCATTTATGAAGGAAATGATGTTCAACCACCATTAACTACTACAATAACTGCTTCACTGAGATCGGGAAAGACCCAGTCGACTCTGTATCGATAGGACATGGAGGCCTTCGTGATGACTGGGAGACTTGACACAAAGTGATGGACAGATGGTGACCAGGCAGAGGTAGTTGGACACGCTCGATGCAGATACGGGATGAGGAGAGGCCATGTGGACGGATGGGCAGAGGGAAAGTGATAGGGCAAATGTATGTGGCAGGATTCACGAGCTTTGAAGTGTACGAGCCGGGTGGACAAGTCACAAGGGTCAAGAAGAGAATATGAGTGGGCATGACACGGGGATGGACATGGCAGCAAGAAAGCATGTGATGAGGTTTCGAGCTTTCGAGGATTCGAGATTCGCGAGTTTGAAGTGCGCGAGTTCCTTGCCTTCGGGATTCCCGATATCCCGATATGCGATGAGCTCCTCCTCCTAGGAGCTAGCCCCTACTGGATAGACCATAGTCCATATGACCCGCTCCCGTGTGACCGCGGTCCAAATTTCCATCGGGCTTTCGGCGTTCTTGACGACACGATGTTTGTGTCCACGAAACTTGCAATTCCCTGAAACCCGATGGCTCATGGCCATTGACTTGTCGACGGTCCGCTCCTTGGTGCAAATCCTGCCACCTGTAATCCACTTGCTCTTGCGGTCCCCACACGCTAATCCGACGATTACCGAGATATCGCTTCTCGTGATCTCGCAACTCTGGGCGCAAATCTTTGCAGCTCCAACTCACGAACCTCCGAGTTCGCGATATGCCGGTGCCACTTGGCGCTGACCCCATTACGACCCTTAGCTCCATCGGGAAATCGCGTATCGGGATATCGCGATTACCACTGCCATGTGCGCAGGACTTTCAATTCCATGATCCCCGACTTTGCGGGATCTCTCTCGCCACGTGCCTCAGCTGACGGACAGCTCTGATTCAGTCGGGAAATCGTGCATCGCGATTTACTCATGTAAGAACTCCCTTCCTTCAGAAACTTCGATCCTCCGATGAACTGATCTTCACTTTTTATCATTCAAGTTCAACGGCTAGGATCCCATCAATCTTTCGAGACTCGAAAGGTCTCAGCCCTCTTACCCTTTAAAATCTCGATACCACAAATGTTACTAACATTAGGCTCCATGGGGGATAGAGTCGTCCCTGCGATGCTCTAAGAACTCCTTCTGCAGTTCCAGTCGCCTTTCCGCTAGGCTATGGAGTCTTTATTAGGCCGCAAAAATAAAAATAAACATAAAAATGAAAGCAATCTAAGAAACAAAGGACAGTATTTGCAAACAAAGAGTCATCTAAGACTCAAATAAATAAAAAAATCAGGAAATGCCCATTTACTGGGTCGTTGAAAACTTCTTCACCTCCTAAATCTCGCAACATGTATGTGTTGTTTGAGAAAACCTCGGAGATTCTGAAAGGCCCGATCCACAGGGCTTCAAACTTGTTGTGTTTTCCCTTATCTTGTTTAGGAGCATCCCATTTCAATACCAGGTCTCCTACCTGGAACCGCTCCTTCTTGGCCTTCCTATCGAAGAGCTGCTTGATTTTCTGCTGATGGTCCTGGATCCTGTCCAACGTCTGCTCCCTAGCCTGTTGGACCTCTACTAGATGATGAATCTTTCTGATCATGTCATCAGGCTCCTCCTGATGGTCTTGGAGGAATTTCACTACAGGGATGGCTAGATGAGAAGGGAAGACAACTTCAGCTCCGTAGACTAACTGGAAAGGGGAGAGGCCTGTAGCTCTCTTTGTAGTCACCCGATCAGCCCATAGGGCGAATTTAAGCTTCGAGTTCCAAGCCCTTTGATTGTCTTCCAACAAACTTTTGATGATTCTTATTAAACTTTTGTTGGAGGACTCTGCTAAACCATTGCCTTGCGGATAATATGGGGTGGAGTGAATCAGCTTAATCCCGAACTGCTCGCAGAACTTGGCTAATGGATCAGACCCGAAAGCGGTTGCATTATCAGTGACAATCTTATTTGGGCAGCCGAACCTCGTGATGAGGTCCTCCAAGAATCCAATGATTACCTTATGAGAAGCACTCCTTGTGGGAATAGCTTCAATCCATTTGGTAAAGAAATCTGTAGCAGTTAGGATCCACCTATGCTGCCCACTGGAGGGAGGGTGAATTTCTCCAATGAAATCTAGGCCCCACTGTTGAAAAGGCCCTGAAACCACTACTGGATCTAACGACAGAGACCTGAGCTGCTGCTTTCCTGCAAATTTTTGACATTTGATGCAGGCTCTGACCCCCTTGCAGACATCAGTGAACATGGTAGGCCAGTAGTACCCAGCCCTGAGGATTTTGTGGGCTGTGGCTCTCCAGGAATGGTGCCCTCCACATAGGTCACTATGAAATTCAGCCACGATCATCTCGGCCTCTTGTGGACTTATGCATTTTAGAAGCACCCCCAAGGGGTCTTTCCAATATAATATTTGATCGATTAGGCAGTATTTGACTGCTTTGAGCTTCAGAGCTCTTGCTTTGTTTCTTTGTAGGCTGTCTGGAGGTCGCAGCTCCTGCAAAAAGTATATAACATCCTTATACCAAGGACATTGAGCCAATGGGGGCTCCCTTTGATGATCTATGTCAGATAGTCGATCCTGTTGAATACCCGAGCATTCATTGATGAAACTTATCCCCAAAGCTTGGCAATTTGCTTCAGCCAGCAGCTTGGCTAAACCTTTCCCTTTGATCAATTTGGTGGGCCTTATTTCCAGGTCGAACTCCAAGATTTTGCTATCCATTTGTTCCTTCTCCCGTCTATGTCAGGTTGAATAAGAATATCTTTAACAGCAACTGAGGGGACGTAGGTGATGATTTTTGACTGCAGGATGTAGGTTCTGAAGGCTTTGAGAGATTTCACTAGAGCATAAGCTTGCTTCTCCATAGTGTCATACCTGACTTCGGCATCCCTCAATGCTCGGTTGAAGTAAGCAATAGGTTGTTCTAACCCACTGTTATTTTTTTATAATAGAACCGCAGCTACTGTGTCAGGCGAGGTGAAGGAGAAAATAAGGAAATCCTTTGAGTAGTCAGGACTGATACGCACAGGAGCTTTAGTCAGGGCCTTCTTGATTTTTTCAAAGGAATGTCGCGATTGAGGGGTCCACCTTACTTCATTTTCTTTCTTTAACATGGTTGTTATAATCTTTACCCCCTCAGTGAAGTTAGGCACAAACCTCCTTAGGAAATTAATTTTACCGAGGAAAGATTGGACCTCCTTCCTAGACCTCGCGATTGATAAGGCTTGTATCGCCTCAAATCTGTTGGGATCAATCCTGACTCCTTCTGTTGATACTATGTGGCCTAGTAGTTTTCCTTCCTTCATGGCAAACAGATATTTCTTGGGGTTTAATGAAATGCCAAACTTCCTGCATTTCAAGAAAACTTTCCTGAGATGACGACGATGTTCTACATTAGATTTTGAAAATATTGTGATGTCATCCAGATAAACGACCACGAATTTATCCTTTTCCCCAATGAAAGTTATGTCCATGGCACGCTGGAAAGTCGTCCCCGCATTAATTAGTCCAAATGGCATCTTGGCATACATGAATGTGCCCCATGGAGTGGTGAATGTTGTCTTTTCCCTGTCTTCAGGCAGAACCGAGACCTGATTGTAGCCAGAGAAACCATCAATCATGGACATCCTGGAAGCTCCTGTCACCCTTTGCAGTATATGTTCCATCTTCGGCAAGGGGTAGTTATCCTTTCGTGAGCTTATGTTTAGGTTTCTGAAGTCTACATAGAGTCGGATCTCTCCATTCTTTTTCCTTACTGGCACCAAATTAGCCACCCATTCTGAATATCTCAGTGGAACGATGATTTGAGCTTGAAGCAGCTTCTTCACTTCTCTCTCCATGATAGGCAACAGCATGGGATTGATCTGTCTCAGCTTCTGCCTGAATGGATTTGTCTCCTCCTTTAATGGGATTTTATGCTCGATGATAGAGGTGTCATAGGTTTTGAGGTCTTCGTAAGTCCAGGCAAATACATCAGCAAATTTCCTCAAAAGTGCACTGTATTCGGACCTCTGTTCCGCTGTCAGATCTTTTGACAATTTGACATACTTTGGCTCTCTCTCGGTTCCAATATTGCACTGAATAGTATCAGCGTCCTCCTCCGAGATCTTTCCTTTTACCGTCACATCGTTACTATCAAAAAGCATTTCCAAAGGCACAAGTCCCCTGGGAATATGGTTGCTGGGCAGCTGCACAATGTCACGCCCTGCAATCTTATTCAGAAGATTACCCCCATCGGGCTCTTCCTCTGAGACGACATCTTGGTCTATGTGCATTTCTGAAAATTCCTCAACAGTCTCCAAGAATCTCTTGACCTCAAGATCGTCCTCGAATACCTTCCAATGTTTGACATTGTCAGGTATGGAGGGTCTGTATTTTACTTCTACATCATATCTGAATTTGGGTGGCAGAGGTATTTTGAAATTGCTAGCCGATACAGCCAAGGAATCTGCCAAGGTGTTCTCCTCTCTTGGGATGAAAGAAATATTAAATGCTGAGAAGAAACTGTCAACAAGGTCCCAGACCTCATTCCTGTAACTCTTGAGTCGGGGATGTTTATCTTGATAAGCATTCTTGACCTGCTGAACCACCAACTCCGCATCACCAAATACTGCTATTTGTTGAATTCCAATTTCCCTCACAGCCCTTAGCCCCAGAACAAGAGCCTCATACTCTGCCACATTGTTGGTAGCTTCAAATTCTAATTTGTATGACAGAGATATGGTTTCGTGAGCAGGCGACAAAAACATCACTCTAGCTCCAGTGCCTTCTCGGGAACAGGCTCCATCAAAAAAAAAATTCCAGATTGGGGTGATGGAGAGAGGAACTTCAGGGGAAACAGTGGGTTGTTTTCTGAGTCTCAGGGGCAACTCTGGGGCATGGGTGAGCTGCAGTAAACTGGAGCCTAAATCAGTGTCTAAGGTGAAAATAGGATGGTTGGTGGGGTTGGCTTCATCACTGATTATATAGGCCAATTGAGCTTCCCTATATAGCCTCCGATGTTCTCCTCTGAACACTGGGATAGTAGCATATGTGAGGTCCATCTGCAAGGTTCCCCCCAGTCTTTTTATCCAAGATCTTGATAACAACATTCCGAACTTGGGGGGGACATCGGCTACTACGATATCCATGACCACACTTTTCATGGGCAATT
>ML799188.1:51611-64230 GCA_009831015.1 Picea engelmannii | reverse complement strand
AAGGTCCATTACATGAGAAAAACTCATAAATTAAAATTTTTAAAGCTAACTAATTTCTTGTAGCTTACCAACTACGAATTACAACAATATTTAACTGTTTTCTATTACGATTAATTAAATGCATCTACAACATGCTAAAAATGACATGAACACAACTTAAATAACTCAACACAACATATAAATCATTCTCAAAAACATAGTTAATAAACAACAATTAAACTCATAATGCAACATAGAAACAAGATAAACACTTATCTTCCAAAAAAGGTTGTGCAACCACCTGCTTAGGACGAATGTTCCACCCAACCATAGAATTGTTGTTCCAAATATCAACAACAAATCACCCTCAAGTTGAGGCTATAAATCCGAAAAAAGAGTGTGGTCTCTCACTGTCCACTCACAACTCAGAAATCCCACAACCCCCTGGTATTCTCCTACATCTATCCCGATTTTCCACCAACTCTCTTCCTCTCGACCTGCCCATCCCAAGGAATGTACCCCTTCACTGCTCTCAGTCCCTCAGGTGTCCCATTCATTTATCAAGGTCTTTCTAGCATAGGTTTTTGATATTTTGATGTAACTATGAAATATATTCTTTTGTATTTGTATTGGTCAATCTTCGAGAAGGTTATTGTAATCTTATTGTATAAATCGACTCAAAAGAAATTATTATTTTATTGTTATCCTTATTATAAAATTAAAAATAACCCCTCTTAGGGTTGCATCTTTTCGGGAATCAATTATGTGTATAAATAGAGGTCGAGTTCCTCTCATTTGTACACACACAAAACTCACCTTCTCTTGTGTATTTGGAGCATAGCAAGGAAGGTCTAGCGTAGGAGGTCTTGGTTTCTTGGTCTTTGGTATCTTGGTCTTGGTATATTTTTGGAGAGATATAATGTGACATTGTATTGGTTGAACGAATCTATACTGAAGAATTGGTTGTTGGGTTTTCTCCCCCACGAGGGTTTCTTAGGATATATATTGTGTTATGTGATTGTTTATCTTTCAGTGATCATATTACATGCAATTGTTAATGAATGTTAAAGAAGATAACTGTAACTTATAAAATTCTAACATGGTATCAGAGCAGGCCTGAATAGAAGACAATTCACAGTTCTGGAATAAAAAATGAGCCATTCTTCTTGATAGGAGTGGTTTCCAGACAAGACAAGACCACCAACAAGTCCACCCTAGTGGAGCTCATCTTTTCTGTGGATTAGATCTTCAGAATCCAGAATTTGTGATTTAGGGGCATGATGACTACCAGAACCAATATTGATGAGAAGCTGGAGGGAGATGACAACTTCAGATCTTGGAGGTACAAAGTATCCCTCCTCCTAGAAGAACATGATCTATAGAAGTTCACTAAAGAAGAGGTTTTAGAACTAGAGGGAGATGAGGCTAAAAAAAAACACAAAAGGATATGGTCAAAGCAAAGAGGATTATTGCATACTCCATTAATAACCATCTTATTCATCACATATATTCATTATCCACTCCAAAAGAAATGATGGATTCCTTAACCCGACTGTTTGAAGGAAACAATATCAACCGAAGAATGACCTTGAGAACTCAGTTAAAGAACGCGAGGATGCAAAATTCAGAAACCTCCCACTCTTACTTCTCAAGAGTGAACCAGATCAAGGAGTAGATATAAGCCATTGGTGATACAATGAATGGAGAATAAATGGTGATGATCACCTTGAATGTCCTCCCAAGGCCATGAGATGCATTTATTCAAGGGATATACTCAAGAACGAAGCTACCCAAGTTTAGTAGGATATGGGAATATTGAAGCCAAGAAGAAGAAAGTATGATAGAAAGAGAAAATAAGATGACATATGATGATAAATCCATAGCTTCCCACACCATGAAAGGAAAGAGCAAGAAATAACCCTCCTCACCCAAGAAGTTTCAGAAGGGACGAAGAAATAACCCAAATATCAGATGTTTCTATTGTCAGAAAATGGGACACATTTCTAGGAATTGTTCCCTCATTCAAAGACTAAGGGAAAAGAAAGGGGGTAAAATGAATCATGTTCATACAACTAAAGATGATGAGCCACCCAAAAAGGTTGCAAAGGAAGATGATAAGTGATGAGGAATATGTTCTTATCTCATCCCTTACAGGAACTATGCAAAAGAGGTTCACGAGGAGGAGAATGAAGTTACTAGAGTTCCAGACGCAGAAGCAATTGAACCAGAGGAAGTCATTCATGAGGATAATGACATGGAAGAACCTCAGAGGCCCAAAAATATGCCTTCTCGTAAGAGAAGACCAGCTTGGGAACAAGATCTCATCAGATATGCAGAAATATATGGTGCGCCAGAAAATTATCTTAGGGAAAGTAAGAAGCTGAAACCGTATTCCAAGTATGTGGCATGTTTGTGTGATATCATGGATGCAAAATTTTCCAGTTACGAAGAGGCTGCAAAAAAGAGGGTATGGAAGGATGCCATGGGGAAGGAATATCAGTCCATAGTAAAGACTGATGTTTGGGATGTGGTCCCCATACCGAAGGAGAAATCAATAGTAAGCTCAAAATGGATCTACAAGATGAAACATGCAGCTGATGGCAGCATTAAAAAGTATAAGTCTAGATTTATGGCTCAAAGATTCTCTCATAAGGAGGGAATTCACTATGAGGATACATTTTCTCCCATGGTGAGATATACCTCGATCAGAACTATACTTTCATTGGCCGCAATAATGAAATGGAAGGTGCATCAGATGGATGTGAAGACAACCTTCTTAAATGGTGAAATAAAATAGGAAGTATATGTGGAGCAACCATAAGGGTTCGAGGTACATGTCAAGGAGACACATGTGTGCAGATTCAAGAAGGATTTATATGGATTAAAGTAGGCACCCAGTGCATGGTATGGAAGGATCGACAATTTTCTGACGAGCTTAGGATTTACAAAGAGCAGTGTAGATCCTAACATTTACTTTAAGGTTGTGGATGATGGTCCGATAATACTACTATTGTATGCGGATGACCTGTTTCTAACAGGTGTGGAAAATCTCATCTTAGAGTGTAAGAGAAAACTGGATGCTGAGATGAAAGATCTCAGTATGATGCATTACTTTTTGAGCCTCAAGGTATGGCAGAGACATGACGAGATCTTTCTGAATCAAAGGAAGTATGCAATAGAAATATTGAAGAGGTTCAGGATGTTGGATTGCAAGGCAATGGCTAAACCTATGGTATCAAATCTAAATTTGCTGCAAGATATGACTTTAGAGACTGTGGATGTTACTTTATACATGCATATGGTGGGTTTGTTGATGTACTTGATGAAAACGAGAACAAATATATGTTTTGCTATGAACACCCTTAGTCAGTATATGGAACAACCTAGGAAGATTCATTTGGTCACAACAAAACATGTGATGAGGTACCTTAAGGGTGCATTGGATTATGGTCTCAGGTATGTGGCAAACTATGAGTTCATGCTATATGGATATTTAGATTTAGATTGGGATGACAATATTCCTGATCGGAAGAGTACTTTGACATATTGCTTCAGTCTAGGCTCCAATATGGTTTTGTGGATCAGCATGAAGGAATCATGTGTAACATTCAGTACGACTAAGGATGAATATGTGACATCATGTGTAGCATGTAGATAAACAATGTGGCTTCAAAAGCTATTGTCTGGGTTATTTGTTCTCAAACTAGAGGTGACCTGCATTTGGTGTGACAACCAGAGTTGCATGAAGTTATCAGAGAATCCCATGTTCCATGACATGTTGAAGCATATCGAGATAAAATATCACTATATCAGGGATATGGTGCAGAGGGGAGTAGTGAGGCTTCGATACGTGACTACCGAGGACTAGGTTGCAGACGTGTTGACCAAGCCATTGTCAAGGATGAAGTTCAAGCACTTCAGGGAAAAGCTTGGTGTGGTCCCTCTTCATATGGTAGTGATGAGGTACATATGCATTGTGAGGTAGTGGATGTCCTGGGGACATGTTGTAGCTATTTGAGCGCTACCCACATGCATTGGATGCATTGGTTGTGAAGTCATAGGGGTGCACATGTTGAGGTACATATGCATTGCAGGGTAGTGAATGTCATGGTGACATATTGAAGCTATTTGAGATATACCCACAGGCCTTGGATGCATTGGCTGTGAAGTCATGTTGTACTATGGATATCCGATGATGTATAGATTCATATTTTCAACAACCAATGGTCATGAGCTCGTGTGGAATCAAAGAATACCTTCCTAGTTAAGAGGGAGTGTTGATATTTTGTTGTAACTACTAAATATATTATTTTGTATTTATATTGGTCAAACCTCGAGAATTTTATTGTAATCTTATTGTATAAATCGACTCAAAAGAAATTATTATTTTATTGTTATCCTTATTGTAAAAGTCAAAATAGCTCCTCTTAGGGTTGCGTATTTTCGACAATCAATTATGTGTATAAATAGAGGTCAAGTTCCTCTCATTTGTACACACACACAACTCGTCGTCTCTTGTGTATTTGGAGCATAGCAAGGAAGGTATAGCGCATGAGGTCTTGGTTTCTTGGTCTTTGGTATCTTGGTCTTGGTCTATTTATGGAGAGCTATAACATGACATTGCACTGGCTAAAGGAATCTATACTGAGGAATTGGTTGTTGGGTTTTCTCCACCACAAGGGTTTCCCAAGATATATCTTGTGTTCTGTGATTGTTTATCTTTCAATGATCCCAATACATGCAATTGTTAATTAACGTTAAAGAACGTAATAATAACTTCTAAAATTCTAACACAGGTAACCATGAATCTTTCTGCTGGGAAACTCAAGGGAGCTCACTGCTAGGAAAACTACTAGGAAAACAACAACAATCACTTGTTTTTGTAGTGCAACTAACACAGGAGTTCACTCTTTAATATCGACAACCTGACTCTTGAATATGCTGCTCCAAATACTCTCCAAAAACACTCCAATATGGTCCATAATTTTCCCTCCATGGTTGCTCTAGTTCCAAGCTCTTCTTTTCTACTCTCTACTTGTTGTTCATGCAAAAAAATTGACTCCCCAAAACTACTGTAACCATCCATACAATTTTTTCCTCTCCTTGTCTTACTTTCTTGACTTACACTCTTCCCCAAAATGATTGTACTCAGCTCCCATGCTCCCATTAACTATGGGATGTGACTTCTCACACCCACCCTCTTACATGCATTCAATGATTGGCTTTGGGAACACTCAACAAAAAAATAGAAGGTTCATATACCAATAAAAAATTTAGGAAGTGGGTTGAATTAATAGATGTGGGTAATTCCCCCTTGGATCCCTCTTGGAAATTTTCTTATACCCTCCCCTCTCTTGTGGATTAATTCATCCCCCATTTTTGTCCATATCCCATAGTAGTTAGCATCACATTTTATTATTAAAATTCAGAAATACAATTCACATATACATTGTTTGGTTATGGCTACAGATTATATCTACATTAAGAATTAATTAAAATGGGGTTTCTAGTGGGGATGTTCCATTCCCTCTCCCCTACAATTTTTTATTGTCCTTGGTGCACACACACACACACACACACACACACACACACACACACTATATATATATATATATACAAATTTACATCACAATACTAAGAAATAAAGTTTTGCAATTTCACAACCCCAACAAGAGTTCCAACCAAAATCTCCTAATCCTCTCAACCCAATAAACCAAGGAATGTAACCCCTTCAGTGCTCTTAGTCCATTGGGAGGTACCATTCATTTTTTAGGGCCCCTAGTGCAGGTTGGCTATGATTTTGGGATGTGGTTCCAGAACTCTAGTAGCTCAAAATGGAGTCTTGCATTCTTATATTATGTTTTCTTCAAAATTGACAAACAAATTGCAGGTATTCTTCCCGCATGTTTTCTTCATGCTCCAATATAGCATCTTCAGGACTGTAGTAGGTGAATTGAACCTTTACCAACCCTATGGATTTGTTCTTGAGCCCTTTGACCTTCTGGTTCAGGATGCGTATTGGTTCCACCCGAAAATCCCCTTCGTGTTCCACCTGGATCACAGTCCAATCAATCATGCAGTTAGGGTTAGGAACATATCTTTAATAATGACAAATGAAATACATTATGCACTCTCATGGATGCAAGCAATGCTATCATGTATGCAACTAGCCCTATATTTTCTAATATTTCAAAAGGTCCACAATATCTTGCTACCAATTTTGGACATCTTCCTAGTCTTAGCGAACTTCTCTTCGCTTTCTCTTTTAAAAATACATGTTCGCCCATTTTCAAATATTTGAAAACTTTGTTCTTGTTTGCATAAATTTTCTTCCTATCCTAGGTATCCTTTAAATTCTGCTTAATATTTTCCATTTTCTCCTCCATTTCCTTCAACACATCTAGCCCAATAATCACTCTATCTACGGGATTATCCCAACTCACTGGTGTGTTACACTTCCTACCATATAGTGCTTCAAATGGACTAATTTTTAATGAGGCTTGATATCGATTAGTATAAGCAAATTCAACTAAATGAACATAATATTCCCACTTTGATGGCTGGTCCATCACACACATTCTTAGCATGTCAATTACTCTGTCGGTGCTCTCTGTTTTCCCATCTAACTCTGGTTGATACGCTGTACTGAGATTTAGATTTGTCCCAAATCCTTTGAACAAACCTTTCCAAAAATTGGATGTGAACTTTGGATCTCTATCTAAAACTATTGCCTTAGGCACTCCATGTAGCCTAACAACTTATTTCATGTATATCTCTGCAATATTGGCTACTTTATGAGTAGTCTTCACTAGAATAAAATGTGCAGCCTTAGTTAATTTGTCCACCACCAACATGATGGAATCATGTTGCTTCAATGTTCTGGGTAGCTTAGTAATAAGATCAATTGTAACTACTTACAACTTCCATTTTGGAATGGGAAATGGCTGTAATAGTCCCGTTGAATGTCTATGTTCAATATTCACCTTCTAAAACTCTAGACATATGGCTATGTAATTAGCCACTTCTTTCTTTATTCCCGACCAAAAGTATTGGCTCTTACAATTGCAATTTTTTTTTTCTGATATCCTGGGTGCCCAACATATGGCACATTGTGCATTTCTCTCAACACTGCATTTTTCATCACGTTGGAATTTGGCATAATTTTTTTCCCTCTATACGTGAGTATTCCATTCTGTTCCAACTCATAATATTTAAATTTCTATTGTAAATTTCCTTGTTGTAATGTTTCTTTATTGTCAAATAATGTTGATTTGAATTCGTTGCTGCAATAATTTTATATTTCAGATCAATCCTGTACATGTCGATGGTTGGAATATGCATCTCATGTGTTGTCCTGCTGAGTGCATCAACCACTTCATTTTCTTTTCATTTGATGTGCTTAATTTCAAAGTCATATTCACTCAGAAATTTCAGCCATCTCGTTTGTTTGGCATTAAATGTGGGCTGTCCAAACAAATGCTTCAGACCATAGTGGTCTATCCTCATCTCAAATTTCCTTCCCATGAGGTAATGTCTCCACATTTTTAATGCATGAATAATGGTTGCTGAATCTAGATCATGGGTGGGATAATCTCTCTCATGCTCTTTTATTTTTCTGTACTCGTAGCATACCACATGATTTTTTTGTGTGAGGAATCCACTAAGCCCTTCCTTGCATGCATCAATGCACACCACAAATCTTCATCCATATTTGCAATCTTTAATATTAGTTTGTCGAGTTGTCTTTCAACAACTGAATGCTCTCTTCACACTTGGGAGTTCATTCAAATTTCATTCCCTTTTTTTTCAAAGAAGTAATGGGGCTTGCAATATTTGAGGATCCTTTTATGAATCTTCAGTAATAACTAGCAAGACCCATGAATGATCTGACCTCTATGAAATTTCTTGGGATTGGCCATCCTCTAATGGCCTCTATATTCTCAGGATCAACTGTTATCCCATCTACTGAAATAATATGCCCCAAGTAGTGAATCTTCTTTTGATAAAAGATACATTGACTTATCTTAACATACAATTTATGCTCTCTTAAAAYTTGAAACACCATTCTTAAATGTTTCTCATGTTCCTCCTTTGTCTTTGAGTAAATGAGTATATCATCTAGGAACAAAATTAAAAACTTGTCYAGGTATTCCCTGAACACTCCATTCATTAGACACATAAAAACAACTGGGGCATTTGATATCCCAAATGGCACTACTGTGAATTCATAGTTCCCATATCTTGTCCTGAATGTTGTCTTGCTGATATCTTCTTCCTTTATCCTCACTTGATGATAACCTGATCTCAAGTCAATATTGGAAAATATTCTTGCAACTTGTTGATCAAATAAATCATCAATCCTTGGGAAATGATATTTGTTCTTTATGGTGACCTTATTTAGCTGTCTGAAATCAATACACAGCCTTAATGTTCCATCTTTATTCTTCACAAAAAGAACTGGGGCTCCCCAAGGTGACACACTTGGTCGTATATACCCCTTCTTCAAAATTTCTTCAAGATACATATGCAACTCCTTCAACTTTGGTGTGCCCATTATGTATGGTGTCTTGGACATTAGGGAAACTCCTAGCACCAAATCAATAGAAAAATCAATGTCTCTCTTTGGTGGAAGTCCCGGGATTTCTCTAGAAACATCCTCAAAATCCCTCAAGACTGGATAACCTTCAATGCTTGCCACCTTATTATCGGTTTTAACCTTGTACAATATTTTACTGCAAATAGATTTTCAATAAAAGAACATAAAATATACAATGGAAAATACACACAATACACATAGATTTTTCCCTAGAAACCCAAACAGGGAAAAAAAACACATTCTATATTCATTCACATCATACATTGTTTACAATACAATATACATATAGGATATAGCAGCATCCAAAACCCTAATTCAATGACCTGGATAAGTCAACAACCCTATTTCCTTAACCAGAAATAGAAAACCATTGGCGAAAAAACCATGTGCCGAAAAACCATCCAAAAATGGACAAGAAAATCGATAAATTTTATTTTTCAGGGTTGTTGCCCTCGAACCTTTCTGTAGGGGGGCTCCCACCCCCTGCAAACCCCCCGAACAAGGGGGGTCCACCCTCTTGTGACCCCCCACTACAACCCCCTCTAACCCCCCATAAGAACCTAGCGCCCCCCCCCTCCCCCTGCGCACCCGACGTAACGTAGACACTATTTCTAATCATGCAAAGAATATAACACATATCCAACACTTATATCTAGTTGCCTCTTCCATATGAGCTACAAAAATATAACATCCCTTCTTGAGACTCTTTTTCAATTACATAGCTGAAATTTCTCTAACAACTACAACACTCAGAATTCCTTGAACCTTTCCTTACTTCCCTTCTTCACCAAGACATGTGATTGTCTTGTTGTAACAGTCTAGGATAACACAGTGTTTTTCCAGCCAATAATTTCCAATTAGACAATCATATGAACCCAATGGTATGGTGTTCACATCTACCTTTGTGCCGAGTCCATTCATGTATATTGGACAATCTTTAACCAACTCATTTATTTTCCTCTTAGCCCCTGTGGTTAATTGAAATAACCAATATTTCTTATGCTTAATCCTTTGCAAGTGAAATGCTTCAACAGTGTTAGATTTTATGTAACTATGTCTAGATCCAAAATCAATAAAAATTGTTATGGGATGGTTATCAATCTTACCTTCCACTTCAATCATGGGGGATTGATATTCTGCTTGCTTATTGTCCAAGGATGCATAAATTCTTGGCATGTTTCCTCCCACATCTTCCATTGTTTCATCCTCCTGAATATTGTGGAAAATCCTCATTCTTTCACCTTTGTGAGGGAAAACCCTATATAAATGATTTCCCTGACATCCCTAACATTGTACAGGTTGTCGCCTTGACCTTTTCACAAATTAATCTGCAGTCTTGTGCTCATTTTGGGATGAATGAACTTGCTGATTTGCTTATGAGATATTCTTGAAAAAGGGTGGCTTAAAACATTTCTTCCTTTGATCATTTTTACCCTTCATCTTGTCATTCCAAGATCTCTGGAAAACATGCCTTCCTCTACTCTACTCATAAATATGTTTTTCTCTCCTTATGGCTTCCTCTAAAGTCTCGGGGTTGTCATATTGTATCTTATCACTGTAGAAAGAGGGTAACCCACTTAGAAACTTTTGGATTTTGACCTTTTCATATTTTATGAAGTCCACATACTTCAACAATTCAAAGAACCTCTTCTCATATTCATACATTGTCATGCTTCCCAACTTGAGTTCAAAGAACTCTTTCATCTTCCTTTCATAGTAATGCTCGAACAAATATTTCTCTTGGAAATATCCTTTGAACTACCTCCATGAGATACTCTTCTCATCAAGGTGATTGGCTTGCTTAAGTTGATCCCACCACATGGTTGCCTTTCCTTGCAAGTGGTAGGTTGCAATTATAGTTTCTACCCTTTAGGGGTAATCATGGAATTGGAAATATTTCTTCATTTCTAATAGTCAGGCCTCGTCCTATTCTCGCTTCCTGTGCTCACCATTGAAAGTTGGTGGCTTAATTTTCCTGAGTTCATCTTGCAAGATGTATGCCTTAGGCCTTCTCCTTTTTTTCTTGACAAGATACACACTTGGGTTTCTCTCTAGCCTTGAACTTGCATGATTTCTTCTAGTGGATTTCCTTGGAGAATGACGACACCTACTCATGCTTCTTGACTACCTATCATTCCCATGATCATCCTTTCTACTATGGGACATGGATGGAGTCACTTGTCTAGCACTAGATTCTTACTTGGTGCCAGAGTCTTTGTTAACTTGCTTATGCAACATACTCATAGTCTAAAGTATCTCTTCCTGAGCCTTCATAATCCTTTCATTATCTTCCCTACATCTATGCACTTCTCTATGTAGGTTTCTCATAGTTACATGCTCCTGCCTACCTCTTCTTCCATTAAAATCCGTCTCAATATTTCCCATACTAACATGTATACCTCTGACCTCCTCCTCATGGATGTAATATCCTTGTGAATCTTCCATAACTCCATTCCTCATACAACAACCAAAGTTGTTTCCCCATACCTCTAACTCTGCAAGAAAAGTGCATGTAATAATTATTGTTAGAGCATGCATAACATAAAACATTTCATCAATTAGAATACATGTTATTCTTCATCCCAATTTATGAAGGACACAATGCACTAAGTCAAAATATGTTTCCTTAGACACCTTCTTCTCTGAAACAACTCTCCAATGACTCTACTAGTGCCTCATTATGAGTTCTGAGAGAAAAGTTACAACATTAACATGCTGCAATTTCCACTCACATATCACTGTAGAATTTACTTTATGACTTTCTATGAAAAATTGAGTGCCCAATTCAAAATTATGGGTGGAAATATCTCTTCTCCTCCTCAAGACCTTTCCAACTACTATTCGTTTGCTCAAATATAAGCTCTAAGCGGAAAGTTATGGCCTGGATAAGTTTAGCCCGTTTTCCCATCTTAACCCTATATGCTACATGTGTCTTCTTTCTCTTCCTGTGAATTTTTACATACCCAGATTCCAAATCTGGTTCCATGGATACCTTCTATGGTTCATAATATTTCTATATATTGCTCCTGTGCCTCAAACAGACTTCTAAGCAAGGTGTTATTCCCTTTGGAAGTAAGTTGGTGACAAAATTTTACCTTGATTGTTTCAGCTGTAACTTTCTCATATGAGCTTTGTTTTGCACTCAGAGTAGCTCGTTGGAAAGATCTTTTCAAGTTTTTTTATTTAAGCTACAAAATATGGTGTATCATTAGTACAACTTGTTCTTATAAAATTTGGCTACTTAAAAACACTATTTAGGGCCTCAAAATCACCCCACAAGTTTAAGACCTTAAAAATTATGAAAATTTCCTAGAAAATTAACGTGGATGCTGATGTGGAATGACATGTCATCCCCCTCTTTTCTTCATTAGCGATAAAAAAATTCTCTTGGATGAATTGAACAACTCACTAAATCTGCCAACCCTCAATCATCAACCATCGATGATCGACTTTTTCCATTGGACGCATGAAATCTTTCACCAATTTTTGTCAATCCTCGATCATCGACCATCGAAGATTTTCTTTGTCGAACCAAACTATTCGCCCAACTTGTCAATTCGATCATCGACCATTGGTGAATTCTCTTGCTCAATCAAAACACTTTTTTAATTTTTTGGACCCTCGATCATCGACCATCGATGAATTCTTTTGGTGAACTCCAACACTTAGAAATTCTCAACCAAATCCCCGATGAATCTAAGTCATCGATCTCCCATTCAAAATGATCTCGGTCATTGATCCATAAAAATTCGCCCAACGTTGCGAATGAGTCTTGACCATCATTTTTTTCTATTTTTCGAGCTCTGAAAGAAAATCCTGACCATCAATCAACTCCAATTGATCAACTCTGAAAACTTATCATTTATTGTTCAATTTAGGATAACAATATTACCAACTTAACGAGAACTGTGACCTCAAAACGAGAACTCTAGCTCTCAAAACCCATATTTTTGCATAAAAAACATGAAAATCAACCCCCAAATCAAAAAGTGGTGCTACTGTTAACAACACCATTTTTTCTAATGGGGTCAAAATTACACTATT
>ML799187.1:158524-169684 GCA_009831015.1 Picea engelmannii | reverse complement strand
CTCGCTAAAAAATGAAACAACAACTTTGAGCATAGTTTTTCTCTCTGTAGCAAGCTTGTTAAAAAATGAAACAATAATCTGGGGATTGAACCCGGAGTCCTGAGCATAGTTCTTTTCTTGTGTGAAGATCGTTAAAAATGAAATAGTCACCTCTTTTGAATCTTCATTTCATCCACCCTTTTCCTTTTTCTCCATCTAGTAGAGAAATTGGTGACAACCTTAAAGTCGGTGAATGAATTGAAGCTTGGAGGGCATGTCTCCAGCCTTTGATGATCATTCTGGAGTTAAGCCACTATCTTTCAAGCTGGGGGAATACCGAGCTTAGTCTTTGTTGTTTCTCATGCTCAACTAAACATGAGAATGTAACCGAGCATACATTTATCACTTTTTCAGACTCGCATGGATATACAAAAAAGGAACCCCTTTGAAGTCTTCTTTAAGCTCTTTTCAGACTCTCTAAACATGAAAATATTGTTGAGTGATCTTGCTTCCTTTCCCATTCATTAAAATGTTTGAAAGGGAATCTTTCGAGTGATAATTTATCTCTTTTTCGGCCTCACGAGACTAACATTACGGAAATAGTCAACATCAGAGTCGTCTTTAAGTTGTTTTCATACTCTCTAAATATGAAAAAACATCGATTTTACCTTCTCTGGACTCATTAAACAATCATACATTGAAGGGCCCATATGGGATCGAACCCTTACTTCTTCCAGTCCATAAAACAAAGGAAGAGGGAATTACCGAAGGTGAGTCATATCGAGCATGTGTTACCCTCCTCGAGCTAGTTAAATTAAAAAGAGGTACTCGTCTATCTGGATGGGGGAAAATTGAAAGAAGCAAGCTAAGAAGTTTTTGAGAACACTACAATTAGCCCTTACAATCGCCCTTGAACATAGCACTTTTCCTTTACACGCATTTTAATCCACTGAACCTATGCACTAAGCCAATCCTCTAAGTTTATTTTACGCCTTTGGGTCACCTGACGAAAGTCACAATATCCACTGCATCATCAAGTTTTGGTACATGTCAAGTTTATGTTGTTGTGCCTCAGTGTTTAAGGGAAGTATCTGCCTTGGGATTCAGCCATCACAAATATCCTGTTTCAATACCTGTGTCATTCCATGTTCATTTTATCTGCCAATTACATCTCTGTGTTAGTTTCACTTCGTTGATGGGGGATACATCAATGCCCTCCTTCGACAAGTCTATTCATGTCGACTTCGACACATTATCCAGGAACTAGACTTAGAAACTAGTTAGTACTTTGGGACCTACATGCCTCAATGGCGGGCCTCTTCACATCCGAAAATGGGTTTACATCATTGACCCCTGATCGGATGATTCCACAGATGTTCGACTTCATCTCATTCATTCACATTCGTCAAAATGTATTAGAGTACCTTGGGAATCATTGACATCAATGATGATCTCCCTCGCGCTTGTTAACAGTTTACATCATTGACCGATAATCAAGTGGTTTCTACCATGTTCAACATCAAGACATCTATTCACATGGTTAGTTTTGTACTACATCGGGATCGGTAAGAAGACTATGGGTTGAGTTTTTCACTCTTATGTATACTTTGCCCAGGTTGCGAAGGAGTTCTTTTGAACTATGACACATATATTGTTACGTAGATCCACTTTGTATTGGTTGTGGCTATGCCTTGTCATTTCATAGATCCACTGTGTATTCTTCGTGGCTACAATTAGTTCAGGTCATGGGAGTATAGATTCACATTGTATCTTCAGTGGACATACCTTTTATCAATGTAATTATGGATCCGCAGTGTATTTTATGGTGGCCATACCTAAAAATTCTTTATCACTCAAGCATAGGTATGTTTGCCTTGGGTTTGAAGCATTGTTATAATATTTGTTTGATGGTTGTGTGTATCTTTTTCCAGCCTCTCTGCATCCATACCCTTGCTCTAAAAATTCTACAAAGTACTTCAGTCATCATCGTCTTCTGACTTCGCACTTTGGGGGGCAATATGTTAGGCATCAAAATTACTCATTGCAATGATGGCTAAATGTCGTCATTATAAATATTGCAAGTGCCGCATGTTGGTTGCAAGTGTCGCTAGTTTATCAAACATCACACTGCATATGTCATCTCCTTAATGACATCGTAAGGACACTAAGACACCTCAAAGACTAGTTTGAAGAAGGAAAATCAATTGATAGAAGAGTACAAACCTTGTGCCACTGAAAAAATCCACTAAAACATCAAGTTTGGAAAGGAGCACTCCCCTACCCACTGACAGGGAGAATTGGCACTCTGTAATCCTTTATATAGGTGTGTTCTAGTGCTCTTTACCCCTTTTGAGGGAGCGCTGCTCTTTTTTGGGCGAAATTCGGTTTGTTGGAGGAAATCAGGGGACAATCCCCTTAATATATGAAGGTAGTTGGGTTCAAATCTTGTGTCAAGGCATGAACTTAGGAGAGATCCACAACTGAAGGAGAGGAATCCTCAACATATCCCAAATATCTCTCAAGTGGTTAGGCCTCTCAAAACCTATATAAGGAGGCCTCCTCATGGTAGAAGACATATGGAGATTGAGAATTACATCAAAATTATGATCTCATGAATGATATGTCATCAAAGCAATCAATGTAGATTAATTGAGAAAAATGGTTGGACAAGGAGAACTGGAAGAAGATGTTGCACCTTCATCAAAGGATTGTAAGTACTTTTACTTGTTCTCATTAATAAGCAATGCTTGGCCTATTTCTTTCAAACTTATGTTTGTTCCATATGAATTTTTCTACAGTAGATGGATCTATATTTGAGCTAATCTCAATAGAATAGGAAGTCCATTGTATCTCTGTTCGTTCCACAGGACCTATAAGGGAGCTCAGGATCGAAGATCAGCCTGGACTTTGCAAGGACAAACGTCATTGTTAAGGTACATATATTTATTCTTCTCCTTCATATGTTAGCTTGATTAGATCGAAAAGGATGTCAGTGTCTATGTTAAGCACTTTTCTGTCTCAGCCTTAGGAGTCTAGAGACCAAGAGGGATTCCACTTGTTTGCAGGGGGATTCCCCTACAACAATGTTGAGGGCCAAGACCAAGATGTACTGAGGTTGTAAGACTCTTGAGAAAGTGCCAAAAGAAAAAAATGAACTCAAAGAATGAAACCCTAGAATATGTTTCAAAACAAAGGGGTAGTGCTCTGGTGTAAAGGGTACCAGGGTGTTCCAACGCTCTGTGTAAGACCATCAAGGAGCGCCAGCGCTCTAGTAGAAGAGGCAGGGGTGTGATGACCACTAAAAATTTAGAAAAATGGCCAGAAAATCAAAATTTCAAACAAAATTAGACAATCAGAGTGAATATGATGAAATAAAGAGACAATCAACAGAACTAAGAATCAGAGACATAGTATGGAGAAGGTCAAAGAATGAGAAAAAGCCAAAATAATACCTAGGAAAGGAATAAAAAATCAAAGTTCCTCCCCAGCGGAGTCGCCAATTTTTGTTACAGAGATATCCCCTTGTGGACAAGTGGATTCTCTCTTGGATACTAGACCCCTATGAACAAGATAGAAAATGCTATTGTGGACACTGACATTCCTTTTTATAAATCTAAACTATCAAAGAAGATGAAGGAAGAATAGTAAATACCTTTTTACCAACGTTTTTCCTTGCTCGATCCAGGTTGATCTTGATCTCCAAGTTCTTCAGAAGGTCGTGTGGTACAATGATCAACAACAATGATACTTCCTACTCTACCATGATTAGCTTCATAATGTATCTATAAAAGAAACAAGTTCATGAAATGTATGCAAACTTTAGAGGAAATAGGCCAAGCATAGATTTATATTAATGAGAACAAAGTGGTGCTTACAGCCATGGATTTAGTGCAGTAGCTTCACCAAGCTCCCTTTGTCCAGACCCTTATTCAAATAATCCACACAGAATGTTGATGCTTCAATCATGTCTCCCTTATGAGATCATAAGTTTGATACTTCACAATGTCTCCATATCCTGTCAATACCACTCATGAGATCATACTTTTGGTATCTCCAACCTCTATCATTATGTACCTTTCACCATGAGAAGGCCTCCTTATATAATCTTGGAGAGGCCCAACCACTTGAGAGATCTTTGGGATAAGTTGAGGATTCCTCCCCTTCAGTTGTGGATCTTCCCTAAGATCATGCCTCGACCTCAAATTCGAATCCAACCAACTTCAGAGATTGAGGGGATTCTTCCCTGATTTATCTCAACAAACCAAAATTCGCTTAGAAAGGGAAGCGCTCCACCAAAAGGGTCACAGAGAATTTCAATGCTCCCCCAAAGAAGGCTAAGGAGCACCGACGCTCCCTGGCAGTGGGTAGGGGAGCGTTGCCTTCCAAAAATCATTTTTAAGTGGTTTTCTTCATGGAAAATGCTTTGTACTCTTCATCAAATGATTCCTCTTCCTTAAACCAGTCTTTGAAGGTGTCTTAAGTGTCCTTATGATGTCGTTAGAGACACGACATAGGAAATATGACAATATGATGTTTGTGACACTTGCGACCAAAATGTGACACTTGCAACATTGACGATGACGACAATAGGTCATCATTGGAGTGAGTAATTTTGAGTTGTGACAAAGGCACAACATCAAGACAAGAGGCATGCTAACATCAAGGATTCATCTGGATAATCCTCTAGTGAGGGAGCTAAAATCTCCAAGGAATTGTCCAGTAATGAGACTAGTTCACATTCTTAGAGAGGAAGAAAGAGGAGGAAACATTCCAAAATCCATGAACCTAAAGAGTTTAAGAAAGTTAAGCCCTCCACTTTTTGTGGATAAATTAAAAAGGGGGGAAGAAGAAAAAGTTTGTCTACTTAGCTTAAAGAAATACTTTAGATTTCATGACTACTATAAAAACTTGAAGGCTCGAATATCCATTTTCAACTTGAATGGAAAGGCCTCTATTTGGTGGGAGGACCTTATAAATGTGAAAATAATTCATGAGAAGGAGTTTTCATGGAAACAATTTGAGACACACTTCAAGAATAAGTACATGTGTGAAAGGTACTATGATGGAAATACTAAGGAGTTATATGAACTGTAGTAGGGATATCTCACCATAGATGAATACATCAAAAACTTCTTGGAGTTAATGAGGTTTGTGCCCTACGTAAAGAATGAAAAGGTGAATATGCATTGATTTATTAGTGGGATGCCTCAATACTTTTGAGACAGAATTGAGGTTGATGAACCTGAGAACTTAAAAGATATTATTTTGAAGGTAATGTATTGCTATGAGAAATTCAAGAACAAGGGAGAACCTCATAAGGATTGGAAGAAGAAAAGTAAATTGGGATTCAAGAAGAAGGGTTTTAAATCCTCAAAGTTTAAGAACCATGGGAAAACATCTAAGATGGGCCTTCCCACTAAGAGTGTGTACCAACAGAATTTTCCAACTCATAGTGGAAATAAACCCTATGGATCATCCCCAGGAAAGACTGATAATACAAAGAGAGAACCATTGAAATGTTGTGGATGTGGAGAAGAACATTTGCTAAGGGACTTCCCACATAGGAAGAAGGATAGTAGGAGGGTCTACAACATGCAGGAAGCTACCACAATCAATGATGTGGCTAGGAGAAAGCCACAGATTTATACAACCTTGGATAATAGAAAAGTTGACCACCAAGGTTTAGTGGTGGATATGGAAGGTATGATTTCCAACCACCTTGTTTCCATTTTAATTGACCCTAGTTCTAATTGGATTTATGTTGCCCCTCAAATTGTTGGGAAATGTAAATTGCAGCAAGTAAAAAATGATAAATCATGGTTGGTACAGCTAGCCAATGGACCAAAAATAAAGGTAACAGAGGTCATACTAGCATTTCAATTCATTATGAATGGATTTTCTACCCAAGAAACCCTAAACATACTTCCTTTAGGATTTTATGGCATGGTGATTGGCATGGACTGGTTGGATTCCCATTAAACCAAGATGGATTGTTATAATAAAACATTAGAGTGTGAATATGAGGAAGGGAAGAAAATGTTGGGTTGTTATATTCTTTGCAATCGATGTCTATTCGAGGTGGATTGACTAATATTCAAATTCGAGGTGGATCCACTGACGTTCGAAGTCGAGGTGGATCGAAAACAGGTCGAGGGTCGAGGTAGATCAATAGCAAGTCGAAGGTCAAAGTTAGTCGACCGGGTAAATTCAAAGTCAAAGGTTGAAGCAGTTCGACATGGTAAAGGCATTGACATCAAGTCGAAGAGATAAACTGAAAAGAGGACGACAAGCGGGCGTGTGGCGACCAACTGAAGACCAAATGAAGGTCGACTGGTAGTCGATTGGTAATCCAACTTGGAGTCGATTGTAATAGAATCTCGAGATTTAATGGATTTGTAGCCAATGATCTGCATGGATCTATAATCGTTTCTGGGAACCAATTCTTTATGGTTTTCCCTGTTGTAAATCCTATAAATAGGCATTTTGTAAGGTCGTAAAGGCTAATCTTGAATCCTTATATGATGAATGGATAATCCCCAAGAGTTTGTAGTTTATAGGTTGTTGTTCATGCAAATGTAATTCAGAGTGGCTACAGGGTTTTTCTTGCGCAAGAAAGACAATATGATATCGATTGTGTCTTAGGTGTAGACCAATGTTAGACATATAACCTTTTATTCAAATTGAATAAGACAACAAGAGAGTAGAACGCTCAAGGAATGTTGGTTTTCTCAGTTTGGGTTTCCAAGGTAAAATATTTGTGTATTGTGTGATTTCCTTGTCATTTACGTTCTTGATTAAATTATTTTTCTATTCTACTAGGTTTAGTGTGGAAGCGTATCTCATTTCCTGACAAGTGGTATCAAAGCGAAGTTCAACTATGACAAGTGGTATCAGAGTGAAGTTCATCTCTCACAAGTGGTATCAGACTTGTGTTATGCTTTGGCATGTGTATGAGATATTGATTTACTAATCTTGAATCTGAGAGCTAAACCCTAGGTACAGTAAGTGTTGTAAGTCATAAATTATGTTAACAATCGTGGTAAAGAATGGCAAGCAGTTCAAGAATAGAGATATAAAAATTAAATAGCCAGAATTTTGAGCTTTGGAAACTTAAAATGGAAGATTTTATTGTAGATCGATAAAAATGGACAGTGGTCTATCCAGGTACCCATTTGATAGGCATGTCGACAGAAGAATAGGAGAAACTTGAAAGAAGAGAAAGAAGTACGATTTGGATTTGTCTTGCAAATTCGGTATTGTTGAATGTCTCAAGGGAATATTCAGCCAAGAAACTGTGGGACAAGCTGGGAAGCTTATATCAGTCAAAATATCTGGTAAATAAGTTGTTTCTCGTAAATAAATTGTATCTTCTAATAATGAGTGATGCCATTTCAATGTCTGAGCATTTAAATGTGTTTAATACCATTTTAATCCAGTTATCGTCTGTGGATATTAAAATCACTAAGGAGGAGAAATGTAGAAGCCTATTATATTCTTTGTCAGAATCCTAGGAGCATGCTCAGTGGTGTTGGGATCACAAAAGAATTATGGGCAGAGGCAGTCAACACTTAATATATCTGGAGAATATGCATCTTTCATCAATGCTAGTCGACACAACTCCACATGAGGTATGGTCGGGTAAGACTCATTCAGTTGCACATCTCAAAGTATTCAGTTGTGATGCATTTGTGCATGTTCTGAAGGAAAAGAGGAGCAAGCTAGATAATGAGACAATCAAATGTATTTTCATTTGATATAAAGAAGGAATGAAAGGATATAATCTCTAGGATCCTGCATCAAGGAGAACAGTGTACAATCAATATGTGGTCTTCAGAGAAGTCAGAGGTAAGTTTGATCATGAGGAAATTATTTAGACTGAGAATAAGTCTGAGATAGCGTAGTTTGAACTGAGTAATGAAGAATATGATTCAGATGAGTTGATTGAATCAGAGTAAGAGGTGGAACATCAGACTCTTATGGTAAGGCGGTCAAAAAGAGTAAGAAAACCAGTCGAAAGGTATATTCCACCCAACTTCCATTCTGCATTCATGTTAACTCTCATCAATGAGGAGCCCAAGTCAGTTGGTGAGGCAATCGACTCAGAAGAGGATAAAATCTGGAAATATGCCATGGTAGAAGAGATGGAATCCTTGCATGTTTATGAGACATGGGATTTAGTTAAGTTACCTAGTGGAAGAAATCTCATCGGTAGAAAATGGGTATTAAAGAACAAGATGAATGTTGCAGGTCAAGTCGAGAAGTTCAAATCTCGACTAGTAGCGAAAGGTTATTCCCAAGTCGAGGGAGTCAAATTTGGAGATATTTTCTCCCCTATTGCAAAATCAACTTCCATTAGAGTTCAAATGTCTTTGGCTGCAACATTCAATCTAGAAATAGAACATATGGATGACATGTTGTTGATTGGAAACCACATGGATGCAATAAAGTAGGTGAAGAAGCAGTTATCCTCCAAGTTCGACATGAAGGATCTTGGTGCATCTAACTTCATTCTGGGAATGGAGATTAAGAGAGATTGAGCTACTAGAAATCTCTAGTAGAATCGGACGAAGTATATTGAAACAATTCTGAAAGGATTCAACATGCAGGTGTTAGGACCACACAATGTACCTTTTTGCCTATACTTTTTGCCACTATTATACTCTTGATCACCCATATTTAGACTCATACTATCACTTTATCTGATCATCCCAAAGGTATACAACGTCCCTTCTCATTACTATACATTTAATTTGTTTTGCATAATATTTTACATCACTCTCGTACTTGACCATTGATTAGAAATGCATAAGTGTTCAAAACTGCAGATTAGCATTTGAGGCCTATTGCTGAAACACAGAACTGTCCAAGGTCGTTGTTGCTGAAACATAGAACTGATGTTGAAACACAGAACTTCTATACAGTCCAAGGTCGCAGATGCCGAGACACAGAGATGCTATACAGTCCGAGGCCGCAAATGCAGAAACACGGAGCTGTTACACAGTCCAGAGTTGCAGATGCTGAAACACAGAGGAAACCGCCAGGACCGACGATGCTGAAACACAAAGGAAGTCGTCACAGTCAGCGGTCAACAAAGCTCTAACCGTCGCTCCTACACAAGAATGCCGACACAGTCAGAGCGCAATTCACATGGCTGAAACAGCCCGCGAATTGCGATGCTGAAACAACATCAGCAACAACGAGAAGAAGCTGTTACACCAGCTGTAACAACAATACCTCATTCAGTTCCTGTAATATCATTCTGTTGCGTGAGACTAGGACATTCTATGCTGGTTTAGAAAGTAGATCCGACTAAAGATAGGACTCAGATACACATTGTAAATTATTATATCGAAGGGATTCCCTCTTTAAATAAGGGGAAATCATCATTCGAAGAATCCAAGTTTTATGTATTGAAGAAGCTCCAGAGAAGAGGGACGTATTCCATTTCAGATTGTAATATGATGTTTTGACAGATGAATAAAAGACTGCTTTGAGTATCCTTCTCTAGCTTTCTCGTGTCAGGGGAATCTTGTGAGAAGGGAGGGCCCACCTTATTCACAAGATTCACCCATTAGTTTAGAAGTGTGTTAGTACAATTTATGTTTACGCTTTGATTAAATTTTGTTTGCTGAAACACTGCTTTTAATAAATTCCGCTTTGTTGAAACACTACTGACTCTGTCTTAGTTTATTGAATGAAATTCGTAATTCTTTTTATTAGCAATCTTGTGTGATGATTTTATGAGGCTAGCCAGAGATTGGGTTAAGGGTTCCTGCTCAGACAGGAAGGAATCAGAACATCCTGTCCTCTGTAGATTTCATTTACTTCTGCAAGTGTGCTAGCTAGAGATTGGGTTAAGGGTTCCTACTTAGAAAGGAAGGAATCGGAACATCCTGTCCTCTGTAGATTTCATTTACTTCTGCAAGTGTGCTAGCCAGGTATTGGGTTAAGGGTTCCTGCTCAGAAAGGAAGGAACCAGAACATCTTGTTCTCTGTAGATTTCCATTATTCCTACAGTTATGCTAGCCAAAGACTGGGTTAAGGGTTCCTGCTCAGACAGGAAGGAATCAGAACATCCTGTCCTCTGTAGATTATAATTACTTCTGCAAGTTTGCTAGCCAGGGATTGGGTTAAGGGTTCCTGCTCAGAAAGGAAGGAACCAGAACATCCTGTTCTCTGTATATTTCCATTATTCCTGCAGGTGTGCTAGCTAGAGACTGGGTTAAGGGTCCCTGCTCAGAAAGGAAGGGATCAGACTATCCTGTTCTCTGTAAACCTCAACCTCACAAGTGTGCTAAAAAAAAATAGGGCTTAAGGCTCCTGCTTAGAAAGGAAGGAACTAGATGGCCTTGTTCTCTGTTAGATAGATTTAATTGTCTTATGCTTACTATTTTCATGAAAGAGTGTTAGCACTGAAGTCTCTATTTGAGAGTAAGGGTCATGTTCTCTGGTTGCAGAATAGTTGTTCTTTCCCATTGCAATTGTTATTCTAATGTAATCCAGGATTCTTAGATTAATCTTTAAGGTCTGCAATAGGGAAGATGCTTTCCTGTGATTTAATTCAGAACTTCAGTTTATTCAAGCAAGTGTGATTAGTATAAGTTTCTTTACTACAACACTAAGTTTCTTTTGGAATTGAGCATATATAGTGCGTGGTTATATTTGAAATAAAAATACTCCCCTAGGTTGATAATTTATGTATCACTTGATTGTTTGAATCAATTAAGCAATTATAGTGACCAACATTTTGGCGTCGTTGCCGGGGAAGATAGCTATAGATTTCAAAAGCACTTGTGATTTATTTTCTTTAGATAAAAAGAATGCATGAAAGACCCCAAAGACAGACCCCAAAGACACTAACCCTACAGGTGGAAAGGGAAAAGGAAAAGGAGGAATAAAGACTTTCATTGACGAGATTTTATCCAAGTCTGAATCTGCTGATCAACGACCAAACCTTCAAAAACAGAACTCCCAGCCTGCATTTCGAGCAATTTTTGGAACAGGGAAAGAAGTTTGGAGTCCGGAGACAGTCCAGAACCCAGTAGGAGACATTGAGGACAGAGCAAGTGCAGCGGGAGAGAAGACAGAGGAAAACATGGATGAGTACAATGAAGAATTGCATCACGAAGAACAGGCAGGTCCTGAAGGCGAGGTAAAAGATGAAAACTCTTTCTCTACACT
>ML799187.1:122955-146204 GCA_009831015.1 Picea engelmannii | reverse complement strand
AAACATTTCCCATGTAGTGGGAGTGTTGAGGAGGTACATGTTGACACCTGGAAAGGAGCACTGGACATATGTCAAGAGAGTATTCAGGTATTTTTGTGGCACGAAAAACAATTCTATATTCTACCAAGGAAGACTTGGAGGTGATAGTGGTAAATTAAATGTAAATGGATTTGTCGACATCGATTGGGCTGGAGATATGGATCGACGGAGGTCGACCAGTGGATATGTCTTTAAGATGTTTGGTGGAGTAATAAGTTGGATGAGTAAGTGATAGGAAGTTGTATCGTTGCAAACAAAAAAAGTTTAATAAATGGTGGCCACTCATGGAAGAAAAGAAGCAGTATGGTTGCAAAGGTTGTGTTCAGGAATCAAGTTTGAGCATAGAGATATGAAGGTAAGTTGTGACAGTCAAAGAGAAATATTTATGGAAAAGAACCATGCTTATCATTCAAAGACTAAGAACATTGATGTACAATACCATTTTTTGAGAGACATGGTGGAAAGTAAAAAGGTGTTGCTAGATAAAGTAGACACGTTGGAAAACATAGCAGACTCATTGACCAAGTCTGTGAGTGTTGTAAAGTTCTCTTGGTGCATAGAGGTAATGGGCATTGTTTCCCTAGATATGTGAATGAAAGTTCAGGAATCTCTCAGTTTCAGCAAAGAAGACAACAAGTGGGGGAGTTTTGGGTTGTTATATTCTTTGCAGTGAAATTCTAGTCTAGGTGGATCAATAGCAGGTCGAGGGTCGAGGTAGATCGACAAAAATTCGAAGGTCAAAGTTAGTCGACCAGGTAAATTTGAATTCAAAGTCGAAGGTTGAAGCGGTTCGACATGGTAAAGGCATCGAAAACAAGTCGAAGAGGTCAACCGACAAGAGGTCGATAGGCAAGCATGTGGCGACTAACTGAAGATCGAATGAAGGTTGACCGATAGTCAACCGGTAATTCGACTTGTAGTCCACTGTAAAATAATCCTGAGATTTGTGAGATTTGTAGCCAATGATCTGCATGGATCTGTAACCATTTTTGGGCACCAATTATTTAGGGTTTTGTCTATTTTAAAGCCTATAAAGAGGCATGTTGTAAGGTCGTAAAGGATAATATTGTATCTTTAGATGATGAATGGATAATCATAAAGATTTTGTAATTTAGAGGTTGTTGGTCATGTAGATGTAAGTTAGATTGGCTATAGGGTTGTTCTTGTGCAAGAAAGAGGGTATGATGTTGATTATGTCTTAGGTGTGGAACAAGGCTAGACATGTAACCTTTTATTTAGATTGAATATGACAACAAGATAGAAAATTGCTCAAGGAATGTTGGTTTTCCTGGTTTGGGTTTCCATGGTAAAATATTTGTGTACTGTGTGATTACCTTGACATTTACATTCTTGATTAAGTTATTCTTCTCTTATGCTAGGTTTAGTGTGGAAGTGTATCTCATTTCTTGAAAGAAAAGGACCCTACAACGAATTCAAAATCTTGACTCAGTGATACAAATACCATCCCTTCAAGTGAAGAAGTATTGCAAAAAAGGATTTCCTTTGTATGCAATACAAGTACTGAACTCTGTTGAGGACAGTAAACCAAGCCTAGAGTACCATCCTATCTTGAGAGAGTATAAATATGTGTTTCCATAAGAGGTATCAGGCCTATCTCCAAGAAGATACATGTATTTCTTAATAGAAATTGTACCGAGAGAAGTGCCAATGTATAGAGCACCTTATAGAATGAGTACAATGAAACTAGTTGAGATAAAATTATAATTGAAGGAGATGATGGAAAAAGGATATATTCAACCTAGTGTCTCTTCTTGGGGAGCACCAACCTTGTTTGTGAAGAAAAATGATGGCACACTGAGGTTGTTCATATACTGCAGACAACTCAACAAGATGAAAATTAAGAATAAGTATCCCTTGCAAAAAATTGATGACTTGTTTGACCAATTAAGGGGTGCTATAATTTTTTCCAAGATTGACTTGAGGTCGGGATACCATTAAGTTCGGATTAAGGATGAGGACATCCACAAAACACCCTTTAGGAAAATACATGGGCACTATGAATTTGTGGTGGTGCCATTTGGGCTTACCAATGCACCAACCACCTTCATGTGCTTGATGAATAATGTTCTCAACAAGCCCTTGGACAAATTTGTGTTGGTTTTCATAGATGATATACTAATATATTCTAAGAGTAGGGAAGAGAATTAAGAGCACCTCAATTTAGTGCTTCAAGTACTGAGAGAACACAAGCTCTATGCAAATTTTAGTAAGTGTTACCTTTTTCCAAAAACAAGTCCATTACTTAGGCCATGTCATCATTGAGGAAGGAGTGGCAATTGATCCTGACAAGATCAAATCCATTATGGAATGGTCTGCACAAAAATATGTAGTTGATGTCAGATCCTTTATGGTCCTAGCAAGATACTATAGAAGGTTTATAAAGGGGTTTTCCAATATTTTTTATCCAATCACCTCCCTTCAGAAAAAGGGAGTTAAATTTGTTTGCATAGCAGAGTGTGAAGAGAGTTTTCAACAGCTGAAACACCTTTTAACCAGTGCACCTGTGTTGAAAATTGTAGACCCAAACAAGGAATTCCTTGTGTGTACAAATGCTTACAAAGGACTCGGAGGAGTTCTCATGCAATAAAGACATGTGATTTTCTACAACTCCAGAAAATTAAATGAGCATGAGGAAAATTATGTGACACGTGACTTGGAAATGGCTACCATAATACATGTTCTGAAAATATGGAGGCATTACCTCCTAGGAAGAAAATTTGTACTTATGACAGACCATAGTGGGCTCAGATATTTGTTTGACCAGCCCAAACTCAATGCTATCCAAGCTAGGTGGATAGATCTCCTTAGTGAATTTGATTTTGAAATCGAACACATTAAGGGAAAAGAAAATAGGGTGGTTGACACCCTCAATAGAAGCATGCAAGCGTTTCACTTGGCATCTATAAGCACATGTGAATCAGACATCAAGGAAAGGGTTACAAGTGTTGGAATATATTATATTCCTTGGAAGGTAATAATTTCTTTGTATTACATCAAAAGTTGTCCACAATCTTGCGTAAAAGAGTATAAAACAAAAATCTCATATTTATTATGGAATATTTTACTCTTGGTAGGAATATTATATAAAGAGATGATAAAAAGGAGAATTATATTATCCCAGGTGCAATATGTGAGAGTAATTCCTCCATATCTCTTGGTATATAATAATTCCAAGAGTGACTGATCCATATTTTATGAGAAAAATGAAATGACTACGGATTATTACCAGATGATTAACACAGAATAACAAATATACAGTAAAATTGGTTTTCTATTCAATAAGGAAATAAGCTGAAACTGTAAAATGCAGTGGAAAACAAGCTTGTTGGAATGGTGGCGGCTTATCTCTGAGAAGAGATGTGACGGTTGCGCTCATTCACAAGAATATGATTACAATGAGGCTCTCAAGTCCTTTTTACAATAAACAGGAGTTTCAAAAACCCTAAACATCCAAAAACCTAACCCTAGGAGATGAAGCGCCAAAAGTCATGTGGGCCCCGTTTGGGTAAGTCAGTACATCAACTTCCCAAGGTCGTAACTTTTGCATACAATCTCCATTTTAGGCGTATGATAGACCATTGGAAAGATCTGTCTGAGGACTACAACAGTTGCACAAAATTTCAAATTTTGCAACTGCACCATACCCCAAAAAACATCGTTTAGGGCCTCAAAACGGCTCTAGAAGTTCAAGACCCAAAAACTGCTAAAAATAGTAAATTATCAAAATTGCTAGAAAGTTGTTTTGAGCCAGCTGGAAAAGGTTGGTGTCCACCGATATCCACCTGGATCAGTGATTCTTAAGGCATAACATGTGATCATCATCTTTTGCTCTCAAGCATTCTTCTATATTTGTACGGGGTAATTGTGGTGTTTCTCTCTTGTAAGATTGAAGGAAATTTCTGGAGATAATTGAAGACAACCTTCCTATGGATGTAGCCCAATTGGGTGAACCACATAGAATAAAACCTTCATGTGTACAGATGCTTGCAAAGAAGGACTCGGAGGAGTCCTCATGCAATAAAGACATGTGATTTTCTACAACTCCATAAAATTAAATGATCATAAGGCAAATTATGTGACACATGACTTGGAAATGGCTACTATAGTACATGCTCTGAAAATATTGAGGCATTACCTCCTAGGAAGAAAATTTGTACTTATGACAGACCATAGTGGGTTGAGATATTTGTTTGACCATCCCAAACTCAATGCTATCCAAGCTAGGTGGATGGCTCTCCTTAGCGAATTTGATTTTGAAATCAAACACATTAAGGGAAAAGAAAATAGGGTGGTTGACACCCTCAATAGAAGCATGAAAGTGATTCACTTGGTAGTTATAATAAAATGTGAATCAAACATCAAGGAAAGGGTTAAAAGTGTTGGATTTCCCTCGGAATTCCCAGGGCAGTAACCATTAGAGAAGTTTCAACATTGAAGCTGAAGAAAATTTACAGGAAAGGGTGTCAAATATTTGCAGCACATATGGAAGAGACACCTAAAGATAAGGTGTCAAATATTGAAGATTATGCAGTCCTAAAAGAGTTTGAATATGTATTTAAATAAATACTAGGATTACCCCCTAAAAGAGATATTGATTTCTCCATCAATATTATGCTTGTAGTAGCCCCAGTATCTAAGACCCCTTACATGATGAGTACACAAAAATTGAAGGAATTACAAATGAAACTTGAAGAGCTCCTGATGAAGGGGTATATATGCCCAAGTGTTTCACCTTGGGGTGCCCTGGTATTATTTGTGAAGAAAAAATATGGAGCATTGAGACTTTGCATTGACTTCAGGAAATTAAGCATGGTAATTGTCAAGAACAAGTATCCTTTGCCAAGGATTGATGACCTCTTTGATCAGCTGAAAGATGAAAAAATATTCTCCAAATTGATCTCAATTCAGGCTATCATCAAGTAAGAATTAAAGAATAAGACATCAACAAGACTACCTTTTGAACAAGGTATGGCCATTATGAATTCACAATGGTTCCATTTGGGTTATCAAATGCACTAGTTTCCTTTTTGTGTTTAATGAATGGTATTTTCAAAGAATACTTAGATAAGTTTGTCATTGTCTTTTTGGATGACATTCTTATATATTCTAAGTCAAAGGAATACCATGAGAAACACTTGAGGATGGTATTACAGGTATTGAGGGAGCATCAGTTGTATGCCAAATTGAGCAAGTGCTCATTCTATTAGAAGCAAATTCATTATTTGGGGCATATCATTTCGGAGGAAGGAATAGTAGTGGACCCAGAAAAGATACGGGCCATTGAAGGATGGAAAACACCAAGGAATGTCTCTGAGGTAAGATCATTCATGGGACTTGCAGGTTACTACAGGAGATTTATTGAGGGTTTCTCAAATATTTCACACCCAATCACTTCCTTGCAGAGGAAGGGTGTGAAGTTTGAGTGGACATGAGATTGTGACAGGAGTTTCCAACACTTGAAGCATTTATTAACAAGTGCTCCAATACTAAGGATTGTTCATCCAAATGAAGATTTCATTGTATGCATTGATGCATGTAAATAAGGGCTTGGTGGAGTCCTTAGTGAGAATGGGTATGTGGTATGCTATAAATCAAGGAAGTTGAAGGAGCATGAAAGGCACTATGCTACTCATAATTTGGAGTTGGAAGCCATAGTGTGTGCCTTGAATATGTGGAGACATTGCCACATGGGCAAAAGATTTGAGTTGAGGATAGACCATAGTGGTATGAAATATTTATTTGGACAACCAAATGTAAATTCCAAGCAAAGAAGTTGGTTAGAATTCCTCAGTGAATATGAGTTTGATATAAAGCATATCAAAGGTAAATAGAACAAGGTGGATGATGCACTTAGCATAGGGGTGCATGAGAAGAATGCTACAACCATTAGTATGTACTAATCAAATTTGAAAGATAGAATTTTAGAGGCTGCAAAATCATATCAGAAATACATGGAGGTAAAGGAAAAACTTCAGCAAGGTAATTTATCACAGAAAATTGAAGACTATAAGCTAGAAAATGATGAAATTATCATGTACAAGGGCAGAATTTATGTGCCAAATTCCCAATAATTGAAAATTCTAATATTGAGATAAATGCATAATGTACCTTATGTTGGGCACCCAGGTTATCAGAAAATTATTGCAGTTGTAAAGAGCCAATATTATTGGCCAGGCATGAAGAAAGAAGTTGTTGATTTCATTGTCAAGTGTTTGGAGTGTCAAAAGGTCAAGGTTGAGCATAGAGACCCAGCTAGTTTGCTACAACCACTGCTCATTCGTGAGTGGAAATGGGAAGTTGTAACAATGTATTTCATCACCAAACCACCATGAACAAGAAAGAAATATGATTCTATCATGGTAGTGGTGGATAAGCTTACTAAAGTTGCCCATTTTATTCTAGTAAAGCTCACTCACAAGGTAGCCAACATCGTTGATATTTATATGAGAGAAATTGCTTGACTACATGGTATACCCAAGACAATTGTGTCTGACAGAGATCCAAAATTTACATCAAATTTTTTGAAAGGATTATTTGAGGGATTTCGAACAAATCTGCATTTTAGCACAACTTATCATCTAGAGTCATATGGGAAAATAGAAAGGGTGAATCAGGTGATAGAATACATGCTAAGAATGTATGTGATGGATAAACCATCCAAATGTGATGATTATTTTCATTTGGAGGAATTTGCTTATAAAAATGGGTACTAAGCATCTTTAAAGATGAGCCCATTTGAGGCACTTTATGGAAACAAGTGCAACACATCACTAAGTTGGGACAACCCAACAGACAGAGCATTGGTTGGGCCAAAATTACTCAGGGAAATGAAAGAGTAAATGATGAAAATAAAATAAAATTTAAAGGCTTCCCAGGATAGAAAGAAAATCTATGCTAACAAAGGCAGATCTCACATCAAATTTAAAGTGGGTGACCATGTGTTCTTAAAATTCAAGGCCAAGAGAAGTTCCCTAAAGTTGGGAAATTGTTCAAAGTTTGCAGCTCGCTATTGTGGGTCGATTGAAATCCTAGAAAGGATTAGGCATGTAGCATACATGATTGCCTTACCTGCATCAATGTGTATTCATAATGTATTCCATGTATCCTTTCTTAAAAAGTATGTACCTTATGTTAATCATGTCCTTGATTGGAATGTGATTCAAGTGGAGCAAGAAGGCGATTTTCAGGTGCATTCGATGGGCATATTGGATTGGAAGATCAAGCAGCTCTGGAATTGAGCCATAGGGCTAGTAAAGGTCCAATGGGCCTGGTATGGTCCTGAGGATGCAACTTGGGAGCATGAGGTCTATGCGGGTAGAGTAACCGCATCTTTTTTAAGACTTTTAATTTTTTTTTATTGTATATGTGTATATATTGCAGTGAGGCTAGTGCATAAATAAGGGGGAGGGGAATGTAATACCCCTAGGCCAAACCTCAACTATGAATGTGAATATCTATATAAGCTAGTGAGTTGTTTATATTAAGCCTTGGAATTAGTTTGGTGTGCACATTCCATATTATAGCACGCACATGTGATGCATACTAAAAGAAGAAGTGTGCACATCCTAGGATATCGTGTGCATCAACTTGAGTGTGAGATATTGAGGCCAGAGAACCTTTGTGTATATGTTTATGTTTTTGGAGGAGCATGAGCCTGGATACAAAGAGGACAATATGTTTGTATTATAAATGTAAATTACATGAAAATATTAATGAAAAACACATCATTGTGGCAGACCAACCATGTAAAAGAGTATGGGGAGGTAAACTCCACTAGATAGGGAAAGGGGGATAAAAGTTGTGGATAAGAGGATAATATAGGGAGCTTAAGACAAAAGGAATATTATATTAATATTCCTTAAAGTATAAAGTATGGATAATTATTTTACCCTAGTCTCTAAGGATGGGGACAAGTGGACCCAAGGTAGTTTTCAACATGACAGGTGTCAAGTTGGGAACATGCATACATATAGTTTAGACTTAGTTCATTTTCAATCATTCCCTCATGATTCCTTCACTCACTCATTGAGTGGTCATCTGTGTTGGGTATGTGTTATATTCTTTGCATGATTAGTAGTAGTGTTTTCAACATTGCATTGGGCACACGGGGGATTTGAGGGGTGGCCGCCAGGCCCCCCCCTTCAAGGGTTGCATGGGGGCGATATCCCCCTTGCGCGGGGCTTCAAGGAAAATGCCCTTGAGAAAGTTTTTTTCCTCGAGAAACGTGTCACATTTGTTCCTCATTTTTTGTCTTGCCTTGATATTCGTGTCCATTGTTGGGCATTTTTTCAGCACAAGGTTTTTTCCAATGGTTTTGTATTTCTGGTTAAGGAATTAGGGTTTTTGACTAATCCAGGTCATTGGGTTAGGGTTTTGGATGTCATTGGATCCTATATGTATATTGTATTGTAAACAATGTAAGATTGTGAATGAATATAGAATATGTTGGTTTTCCCGGTTTGGGTTTCCAGAGGAAAAATATATGTGTAATGTGTGTATTTTCCATTGTATCTTTTCTGTTATTTTACTAAAAATATGTTTGCAGTAAATAATTGTACAAGGTTAAAATCTACATTTGGTATAAGAGATTTATTGGCTTCAGGGGGACACCTTTGTGGTCAAGGGTTTGGATCGGGACTGTGATAAGCCTTGTTACAGTGGGATATATGTGGTATTGATTCTTTAGGTGAAGAGAAATGGCGAGCAGTTTGAAAATGGAGATCAAGAAGTTTAATGGGAAATGTTTTGAGTTGTGGAAGCTCAATATGGAAGAGTTTTTGGTGGACAGATATTAGTGGATTGTGGTGGATCCAGGTACTCCACCTACAGGAACTTCAGCAAATGACTGGAAAAATTTGGATCAAAAGGCGAAGAGCACAATCCGACTATGTCTCTCATATTCAGTATTACTGAATGTGTTAGAGGAAACTACAACCAAGAAATTATGGGATAAGTTAGGGAAGTTGTATCTGTCTAAGTCCCTAGTAAATAAACTATTCCTAACAAATAATTTGTATAACTTGAGGATGAGAGATGGAAACTCGGTGGCAAATCATTTGAATGCCTCCAATACTGTGGTAATTCAGTTAGTATATTTTTAGATTAAAGTTTCATATGAAGATAAGTGTATCAGTTTACTGTGCTCTTTACCAGACTCGTGGGATATTCTGGTTGTGACCATAGGTAGTAATATAACTGCCTTGATTTTTGATGAAGTGGTCTCATACTTATTATCGGAGAAGATGAGATGGATGAACATGGAAGGATAGAGCACAGATGCATTATTTGCAAAAGGGCACTACCAAGAAAGAAATAAATTTGAGTCCTTAAGTGTGAGATATAAGTCTAAGGGTAGATCTAAATCTATCAGAAATTTTGTAAAGGTATGTTGGATATGTGGAAAAGAAGGTCACTACAAGAAGTAGTGTATATCCAAAGTTGAGAAAAAGAAGGGATCTAAAGAAGCTCCTTCTATGGAAGAAAATACCTCAAAGTAAGAAGGAGGGGATGTGTACTTAGCTTCTTCAATACACATGCAGATCATGAGGCATGGTTGGTTGACTTGGGTGCCTCCTTTCATATGACTCCCCACAGTGAGTGGTTTTGTGAATATGAAAGGTATAATGGAGGTAATGTTTTCCTCATTGATGAATTGACAACCAGAATCATAGGAAGAGGAAAAGTTAAGTCGAGGCTCATAGATGGAAGGATTATAACACTACTTGGTGATATGCACATCCCAGGATTGGCCATAAATTTGATTTACGTAAGAAAAATGGATGATGCGAGGGTAAAGACAATATTTGAAAAGGAAACCTGCAGGATGGTTCGAGGAGCAATGGTGTTGCTGAAGGGAGTTCAGTTTGGAAACTCTGTATAAGATGCAAGGAAGAACTATTAGTGATGGGTGTAATAGTTCCATTGTTCCTGATATTGGAGTTGAAGAAGAAAAAAATCCTACAGTCTCTGGAGAAAAGGTTATGATGTGACTCCCCACAGGGAGTGGTTCTGTGAATATGAAAGGTATGATGGAGGTAGTGTTTTCCTCGTTGATGAATCGAAAACTAGAATCATAGGATGAGGAAAATTTAAGTTGAGGCTCATAGATGGAAGGATTATAACACTACTTGGTGTTATGCACATCCCAGGATTGGCCATAAATTTTATTTATGTAAGAAAAATGGATGATGCAAGGGTAAAAACAATATTTGAAAAGGAAACCTGCAGGATGGTTCGAGGAGAAACGGTGTTGCTGAAGGGAGTTTGCTTTGGAACTCTGTATAAGATGCAAGGAAGCACTATTAGTGATGGGTGTAATAGTTCCATTGTTCCTGATATTGGAGTTGAAGAAGAAAAAACTCCTACATTCTCTGGAGAAAAGGTTATGATGTGGCATAAAAGATTGGGGCATATCTGAAAAAAGGGTATGTTGTAACAAATATTGAAATTTTGGCTTTCGTTCACTTAGGAGAATGAATGGAAGCATTAGAAGTGGAACGACTGCATACACCGAGCATTAAGCCACATGGAGAAAAATCTCACGAGTCCAGGTTTTTTGTCGTCAGGGATTTGGCCGACGTAGATATCTTAACAAATACAGCCTCAATCCATGAATTCACTAAAGTATTAAAGGATAAGCCGGGTCAAATAAATATTAAGAAATATTAACGTTAATAAATCTCATCGCAATTTCACGATTCAAGATTTCTCGCGTCAAGTATTATCAAAGTCCCGACACTTAAATCCACGAAAGGTTAAAGATTAATTCCTAATCATGATTAATTAAGACAAATGATTATCGCCTAACTAATCCCATCACGATTTTGTGATTCAAGATTCATTGCATGTCATAACTCTTGAAGACATGATACCCAAAACCCCGAAACCCGAAAACTTGAAATGGGGACTCCAGCTATATGCAAAACGACTTTAGAAAAACACAATTTTCTCAGTCGTAAAGAGGTTGTTTTTCGCGTTCGAATAGTCGATCGACATAAAAAAATCCTAATATTTCCAGTGGTTTCTTCATAATTTCATTTGGATCTTGTGAAGGTAGTCAAAAGTTCCCCACAAGATGAGGTTCGTTTTCAGAAATGTGGCGTTTTTTACTATGTTGAGTCGTCATTTTCAAATGATGATTCTGAGCGACTGGATGATCATTTTGAGAAACAGTCGGAGTTTTTTGTGCCTAACACATCGAATATCAAAAGCCTCTCTCATTTTTCCTACATGTGTCACATATTGGGAGAATCGAATCCATCTTCGAGCCCTAATTTTTGGATCTCATATTTTCTTGTTTTGACACATGTTTGTAAAATGCAGATATGAGGCAAATGAATATGGATCTCAGGGAACTGAGAGAGGTTTTTTCTCAGAATAAACAGATTCACGAAAGCCTCTTTCATTTTATACACATATTTCTCTATTCGAGAGATACAGAGCCGTAACCGCATCCCTATTTTTCGGCAATTTGGCCCATTTTCTATGGAAGAAAGTTTCAAGAATTTGTTGTAACTGTTGTTATCTTTTAGATTAGAGGGGATTTTGACCTCAATACATATATGAGGAATATTTGTAAAATAGGGGAGGGGAGTAGTACTCCTGGGCTGTAGAACTTTTTATCATGTTTAATAAAAGAGTGCAAAGCATTTTCGATCTATATCAGAGATTCTTGTGATTTTGTTTGCAGAGAATGTCTTATTGCTTCGTTTTCACATCATTTCACTTGGTTTTATTTCCATTTGCTTCTCGATTTGTAACTGTGTTTTTAATGGAATTCATCTGTTTGTTAGATGCTTTGTTGCTGGACAGGTTATAGGTTGTTTCTTGTAGATATATGAAGGTTCAGAATTCATCCTTGCTAGATGCTCTATCCCAACTATCTCTTTCCACTAATTTATGCTTGGAATTCACTCATTGCTAAGCGCTCCTTGCATTTTGATATGTTTTCTCTTTATTTTGTTGTCATACTTTTTATAAATACTTCCCTTTGTAATCATCTTATATATCACCTCTTATCCATGGATTTCCATTGCCAAAACACTCTTATTACTTGCTTGATCATTTGACTCCATGCTCAATGGACTACTTTCCGGTCCAACCCATCAACCCTAAAAACCCAAAACTTTTTGTTACCCACAGATCTGCCCACTGTTAAGCCTATTGAATATCTTGTTGTGACATATTTTYGAGATATCCCTCTCGATTTGGAAGGGGTAKCCTCCAATCAAAAGTGGTTCGAAGGTTATCTCAGAATTTACTTGCATGCAACCCAAGTCAAGTCCGAGTGACAAAATTTATTTCATTTAAAATGTGCTAAGGCTTGGCTCTATTAYAGCATAGAACCAACTCTTGAGACAACAKGGTCTTTGAMTCCTACATGGTAAAGGTATGGTTGAAGATATGTCTAAATGCTCTTTGGATTTTGATTTATGTGAACATTGTGTATATGGGAAGCAGAATCGGGTAAGATTCCCCTCTGGTGCAACGAGGGAAAAAKGAATTTTACACCTAGTTCACAGTGATGTGTTTGGACCTATGTCGGTTCCATCATTGGGAAAATCTATGTATTATGTCTCATTTATAGATGAATCCTCGAGGAATACTTGGATATATTTCCTCAAGAAGAAATCTAAAGTCTTTGACAGGTTTAAAGAGTTTAAGGATCTTGTTGATAATCAAAGAGAGAAAAGAATTAAGGTGTTGAGCATCTATAATGGCGGAGAGTTCTACGGGAAAGAATTTGAAGAATTTTGTAAGAAGTGTGGTATAGAAAGGCGGAAGAATACTCCATATACACCTCAAAGGAATAGAATTGCAGAAAGGATGAATAGGACGTTGATGGAAAAAGCAAGGTGCATGCTCAGTGGTGTCGGGTTAGGGAAAGAATTTTGGGCAAAGGCAATGGGTATTGTATGTTACCTGGTCAATAGATCACCCTCATCACCATTGGATGATAAGACTCCACATAGGTATGGACTGGTAAGAAACCTTCTCTCACACATCTCAATGTATTTGGCTATGAGGCCTATGTTCATGTTCCAAAGGAAAATAAGAGTAAGCTAGATAAGAAGGTTAAAAAGTGTATCTTTAATGGGTATAAATATGGTCTCAAAGGTTATAATATTTGGAACCCATAAAATAACAAGGTTGTGTATAGTCGAGATGTGGTATTTAGAGAAATGAAATATGTTGTTAAACAGGAAGTCTTGCCAAGTAAGGAAGAACCAAAGAAAATAGTGTTTGATTTAAAGGATGATGAATCAGAAGAAGAAGATCCTCATACTCCAGTATTGAGGAGATCTATTCGAGAAAGAAGGATACCAGAAAGTTATACTCCATCTGATTTCCATTCAAATTTTGATTTTTCTATTATTGATGATGATCCTAGAACTATCATGGAGGCAGTGGATTTTGTTGGCAGGAATTGTAGCTTGCACAGTTTGCACAGGACTTGTTTTTGTCATTAATGTCAAACTTTAAAATGCCAAAGGGGGAGTTTGTTGGTCAGTTTTCACAGGCACCGTGGATCAGTTTGCACAGGCACAGCTTGAATTTTGGAGATCGTCAATTTCGGAGATCGTCACTCCGGGAGTTTCTATTTCGGGATTCTGGGAGTTTCTATTTCGGGATTTTTGCATGGTAAGAAAAAAATAAAACATCATGAAGTCCCAAACACCGAAATACCGAAAGGGACACACATCACATGATTCCAAGAGTTTCTATTTCGGGATTCCAAGATTTTCTATTTCGAGATTTTTGCATGTTAAGAAAAAACTTCAACATCACAAAGTCTCGAATGCCGAAATATCGAAACCACAACAGCCATCCATCTCGATGAATGATTAAGTCATATCTGTTGGATTAAGCATTGGAGGAGTAATATAAGAGTTGTATATGACTGTTGATCTGTCCTTGAGAAGTTAACAAGAATCGTCTGATCTATGTCCACCAGATCAAATGTGAAGTCGTCAGATCATTTTGGGGTTTGTGACTTGGAGTGTCGAAACACTTCATCACAAAAATGGCGAAACGCCGAAATGCGAAATGTCGAAATGCCGAAATGTGAAACGCTGAAAATTTCAGGGTTTGTGACTTGGAGTATTGAAACACTTCATCACAAGAAATGTTGAAATGTCGAAATGTGAAACGTCGAAATACCTTTTTGGTGTAGGCAGTGGTTACCACCAATGGTCATGTGAGAGGGAGGAGCTAGCATGAAGCTAAGCTCTATTTTGAGGTTTCGTAACTTGAAGTGTCAAGACTCTTTGACACAGGATTGTCAATTTGCCGAAATGAAAAATGCGAAATGCATTCTGATTAACCTGTGGTCACGACCAATGGACATATGGGTTAGCACAAGTGGTTTGCCAAAGCGCTCAAGGGTTATTCTGTGCTAAAAAATTAAAACATATGTATGTTCATCGAACAGTGTCGGTTAAATGTTTAAACTGATCACGTGTATATTGTTCGTCTTGATGCCTTGACCAATAGTAATCACTGTAAGGTAGTTATTAAGTTATTGTAACTGAATCTTCGAATCCTGAGGGTTCGAGTGTACGCTCTGAATGTACAGGGTAGAAATAAGTGAAATTGGGTGAGATGAATGTGGGTGCGTTTGGAATTAATGGTATATGCGTATCTCTAAGGTAAAATTCATTTATGTAAATGAATATAAAACCGAAATAAAATCATACAAGGACAGTGAGAAGAAATGATGAAGATATAGCAGAGATCAAGGGGAGAAGAATGGATTTTGATATGAATATATATAAACAGAGAGGACTTGAATGATGAATCTTTTGCCAAAGAAGATAAAGAGTTGGTTTGCAGGTTCTTAGTGACAGAGAAGGATTCCGGGGTGGTAGGGAGGAGCAAGGGGAGACTGTAAAAGTCTCCTGTACAAGTTGGTGCTTGTACATCTGGGAGTTGTAGCTTCCATTCAGTAGGTGCTGAAGAAACAGAGGTAGTAGCCTAATCTGGGTTGTAGCTCAGATAAAATAAGAATGTAAAGAGGAGTTTGAGCTTGCCTTTCATTCATAAGAAGAAGAGGTTTTTCCCTTTTGGGTTTCCTCATGAAAAAACACTGTGTCACTGTTTCATTTATGTGATTGTATATTTATTGGTTAAATGTATTACTGCAAGTTAAATGTTAAAGAGATGATTTATTGATTAATAAGTAATCTTCTTATAAAATGAAAGAAATTTTATACAATTGATTCACGCCCCCCCCCTCTCAGTTGACTTATCATGTTCAACGGATTCAGAGGATGGAAAATTATGGGAAAAGGCCATGGATGAAGAAATGGTAGCCTTGAATAAGAATGAGGCTTGGGATCTAGTTGATTTTTCGACTAGAAGAAATCCCATTGGAAGCAAATGGGTATTTAAAAAGAAGTTGAATGAAGAAGGCAAAGTTGAGAAATTAAAAACTCGGTTAGTAGCAAAGGGTTGTTCCTAGGTTGAGGGAATTGATTTTGGTGAGATTTTTTCTCTTGTTTCCAAGTAAACTTCTATAATATTTATGTTATCTATTTTTGATGCATTTGATTTTGAAGTAGAACAGATGGATGTGAAGACATCATTCCTACATGGGGATCTAGTGTTGTACACACCTACCACACTTAGAGGGGGGTTGAATGAGTATGGGGCTATTTTTCCCAAAACTTCCCTCTTACACAAAACTCGTCAATTAGCATTCAACATTTACTCATTACCCATTGTTGTCATTTATAATCAGTTAGATGTGAACATATATCAACAATATATCATCAACAAGTCATCACCACAAGGAACACAAATAACACAAGATGTATGTACAATTTTCTTTTTATTATGGACTACAATCCTTGGGGATTTTCAGCAACAACTGAATAGAGTACAACTCTACAAGAGCTCTAGCTCTACAATGCAAGACTCAGCTTACATCCTCAGCATCAATTGAGATGAGGCAACAATCCTCAATAGATATCAATCTACAACAGGTACGTGACCTTTTAGTAGTGCAGCATGCATGCGTACGCACCCTACTAGTAGTACATCCCGTGTGTATATGCGCCCAAGCAGTACTACATCATGCGTATACACTCCCAAAAAGTACTACATCCTGCATATAAATTCTGAGCTATTAGGTTTTATCCTTCAAGATCAACTCAGATCCTCTACAACCAATTTATCATTCTCCTTTGTTTCTCATTGTCCAAACTGACCACCAGCTAGTCACAATACATCCAAGCTCTCCAATAGCTTACTCATGCTCCACAACCAATCAATATGAATGCTACTCAATCATGCATAAGAAATCAACATACTATAATCATCATATCAGTACCGAATCATAAGAGTGTTTCTCACTCCTTCAACCAACATAAACTACATCATAGCAACCATACCAAGAATGCCCTAAGAATTCACAACACAATAAGCAATACTATCCATCAAGACAATAATGTAACCATACCAGTGTCTTAGTGATAGATCTGAGCCCATAGAATGCAGATCTGGAACCTGCTTCAATATTCAACAACTTGTCATCGGATCAACCAAAAATATCCATGATTTTATCCATTATATGCTCCCTATACACTGACATCCTTTGTATTGTATGCACCATATGCACAAACAACTTGTTTATATGCACCCTATGCACAGACAACCCGCATACGCACCAGAAAATAGGGTTTTTTTGTGATTACGAGAATTTTTTCGTCATGATCTCAAACTTGCTGAAACTTCAATGTATCCATGAGATCCTCTTGATCTCTTCTCTCTCAGAATATATCTTCAATCATGCTCAAGAGATCCACACCAAAATGCTCTCATGAGAATCTCTCCATCAATACTCCAAAAGATATTCTCACAAGAAGCTCTCCATTGATCCACAAAAAGGATGATTTGCAAGAGACCATTGTTATCTTATTTATACTTTCATCCTCTAGGTCACTTAACCCATTTCTAGGTCACTTAACCCATTTATAGGTTATTTAACCTATTTTCCTTATTTTAGGGTTAACCACTTTCCATAAATAGAAAGTTCTCCAATACTTTATCATTTAAATATTCCTTCTTGATTTTGTCACCTTACTTTATCATTTAAATAATCTTTCTTGATTTTGTCACTTCTCTATATTATTTAAATAATCCACTTTGACTTTGTCACTTTACTTTATCATTTGAATAATTATTTCTTCTTTTTGGTCACTTTGACTTCTTTGACCTTGGGGGCTTCAATCCTTCATATGGGGGTCCTCAAACTTCATAAGGTCATAACTCTCAAACCGTGAGGAGTTATGTGACATTCCACATACCAACGGAAATGGCATGACAAGAACTATCCATATAGGATAGTTTTACCAACAAATTCATTGATATTCATCTCATTATTCCACATACAAGCATGGGTCCTTCAACTATTCTTCTAGGATAACTCAATCCGCAAAGTGTCTTCCCGTGAAGGATTTCACCATAAGGGGACCACTTTGGAGTTCATCCATTTATCAATATTGATAAGAAAATAATGAGTCATTTATACATATTTCCAACAATGCATCATATATCAACGAACCCACATCTATCCATCTGCATCATGTATCAATGACAACTCATTGATCCATCTTCATCATATCAATGAAAACTCATTGATCCATCTCCATCTATGCATTCTAATCAAGGAAAATACACATTACATTACATCAATCATCAATCAATCAATCAAACCATTGGCATCAATGACAACATGATCCAACAATATCCCCCTTTGGCATTGATGGCAATACCAACATTGATGTCAACATCAATTGCCAATTATTGATGTCAACATCAATTGCCAATTATTGATTTCAACATGTAGATAAGGCATGATCTCCACCAATAGTCAATGTGACTATCTCTCCCCATCAATAAACATCAATCACATCAATGTGATTAACTCTCCCCCTTTGACATCAATGGAAAAAGGGCCATTCTCCTCTTGGGGCTGCTCCCCATGCCTAAGTGCCTTTGATCTTCCTCTGAATAATCTCTCCCCTTTTGAACAAGGGATATCACTCTGATGTAATGTTGAAGATACATCGAACATACTCCCCCTGTGACCATTTCTCCCCCTGGAATTATGCCTATGTGCTCTTTCTTCAAATATAGGGCTCTTTTCTAGGTATGCATCTGATAAATATCTCCTCCTATAATCATAGGAAGAAGAATGACTCCCCCTATGGGTATGTCTCCCCTATCTTCTCTGCAAGATGAACAATGTGATACCATATAATGATCCTTGGACATGTTCATGCATCAAACTCATCCCATACCAAGCATCATGGAGCAAAAGATATGTCAACAATAAAATAGAGAATCATGAGTAAAATATCAACCAAGTACATCATGTGCCAAAATGTGTGCTCATCGTGCACAAAACCGATGTACATCAACCATGTACATCAATGTCATGCAATGTGCCAAAAGATATCATCCATGGAATATATCAATCATATGCCTCTACCAATATGCCAACATGTGCATCTGCCAATATGCCAACCATGTGCATCCACCAATATGCCAATCATGTGCATATACCAACATGCGAAACAATGTATCATATCACTCATGATATGTCTCCATAATGAACCATGTATCAAACAAATGAAAATTTTTGTGCTAATCAAGTAGTACCAATGGTGTAGTATCATCAAGCATATGCGATATATGAGTGTACCGAAACTTGTACACCATCATGCACCAACACCACAAAATGATTAATCCCATACATGTATGTCAAATCCTCCATAAAGCATGTGCCAATCAACCTGCTAGTAGGTGCCTCTACTAGTGTACCAACCATGCATCAACTATAGATCATCAATAATGTACAACATGATCATCTCATCAACTTCACCAAATACATGTCTCAATATGTATCCCAACCACATGCAAAATGAATGCACCATGATATCCAACATATGCTTCCAATAATACATCATAAGATATATCAATTAAACTAAAATATGTACCAGCCATGTACCCCAATAGATCAACATCAATCCATACTCATGGGTTAGTTCCATGCACCCAATATTTTATTTTACATCATCACCTTACATAATCCAATATAGAATCATGAAAACCTATAGAAAATAGTGTCAAAACCTACAATAAACCATGTCATACCCTGCATCACAGAGTTATACCATCACATCAAGCTGCAAGACATGTGCATTGCCTTTTTCCCAAGGCTTTACCACATATGTGTGGCCTACTGCACAACAGATCGTGTATGTACGCAACCTATTCAAGGTCATCCTACGTATGTACATGATTGTCGCCACTATCACCTGTGTATGCCTCAGTAGATGACACTTTTGAACTTCCCTTTAGTCTTTCATTATGTTCTGGTTGCTCTGTCTTCTTCACCCACTTCTGTAGATGTCCTTTCTCCTCATAACTTGAGCTCTGAGTATCCATATTTTCAAATATGTCTCCCTTCCTTACTTAATTCCTTCTTCTATCCATGCTATTTGAAGTCCTCATCATGAACTTTCTTCTTGTGTTCCTGCACTCCTGGGATTTTTGGCCAAATACACTACAATTGTAACATATCATGGTGTTACAGTGAACAACAATGTGTCCTACTTGATCACATATCCAACACCTCATGGTGTTATAAAATCTTCCATCATATCTCCTTTCATAAGATCTACATTCAAAATCTTTGTGACCATATCCATTACATGAATAACAATACCCCTGAAAAATACTTTCATACCTTTGCTTTGGTGTCCCAATAATAGCTTCTTGATGTCTTCCTTGCTTTGTTCTTTTGAAATTTTCTTTGCCTTGTGTAGATGGTTGCTTTGCAACATTGTCTTCCTTCTTTGATGGACTTACCTCATGCTTCTTTGAGGTTCTTTCTTCAGCATGTGTAGCTTCTTCTTTGTATCCAAGACCTGATTTATCATATGGTGATCTTTGACTTTCCAAGATTAGTGAGCTATTCAATAATTTGTTTGACTTTTCTACCTTCTTTATAAGGTCAACAATTTCAGCTTCTAACTTACAACATGACTCTTCCTTTTCATTTATTTGATTATTCAATAGTTCCTCTATTCTTTTGGCTTCTTGAGATGGACAATGATTTCAAAAAAAATTATAATCTCATCATATACATTTATATCTCCTTTTCCATTCTTTAGTCTTGTGATCTCTTCTTCCTTTTCTTCTAATTGAGTCTTACTACTTTCTTCTAGTTCTTTGAGCATTTATTTTAACTTCAAGATGTGCCTTTGACTCTTCTTGAGAAAACTTTTAGTGTTATCCGAAAGATAGCTATAGTCTATATAATAGTGGTCATTTATATATTCATATAGACCTCTTTCAATTTTCTCTTTAAGCTCCAACAGTTTTTCCTCTACTTCTTCCATGGGATAACAATCAATTGATTTTATCCAAACTACTTCTATATTTTCTTCTTCACTTATAGAGAAAAATTCAACATCATCACATTTTGAATTATTGCAATCAAGGGTTTGTGTAGATTATTTACCTTCATCCATTTTGTCAACATCATCACATGATTATTTGCCTTCATTTGAAATGTCTTCAAGATCTTCCTTTTTTCCAACATCATCACTTTTAGAAATAATGCAACCAAGAGTTTTTGGAGATTCTTTACCTTCATGTGTCTTGATGGAGTTGTCTTCAATGTATTTCTTCTCCTTCTTGCTTTGATATGTCTCCTCTAGATTTAGCCATAGATCCTTGGAGGAAGTGCATTGTCCCATGCTCTCTTTGATAGGGCTTGAGAGTCCACTAAGAATGGTCTTGAGAGTCAATTCATCATTCTTCTTTCCTTCTCTTTGAGCTGCAAACTTTGACTTGTTCTTCAAAGGAATTGATCCACCAATGGTTTCCTTCCAAATTGTTGCTCCCATTGTCTTCAAATGTAGTCTCATCTCTATTCTCCAAGTAGAATAGTTTTCCTCATCAAGGATTGGAACTTCATCATCCATTTGTATGTCTATGGATCTCCTTCAAGCTTGTTAAGGATTGTAGTGAAGGCCCACTCTGATACCAATTGTTGAACACACCTACCACACTTAGAGGGGGGGTGAATGAGTGTGGGGCTCTTTTTACCAAAACTTCCCTCTTACACAAAAATCATTAGTTAGCATTTAACATTTTACTCATTTTTGTCATTTATAACCAGCTATATGTGAACATATCAGCAACATATATCAGGAATATATCATCAACAAGTCATCACCACAAGGAACACAAAGAACACAAGATGCATGTACAATTTTCTTTTTATTACGGACTACAATCCTTGGGGTTTTTCAGCAACAACTGAATAGAGTACAAATCCACAAGAGCACCAGCTCTATAATGCAAGACCCATCTTACACACTCAACACCAACTGAGATGAGGCAAAAATCCTCAACATATATCAATCTAAAATAGGTATGCGACCTGTCAGTAGTGCAGCCTGCGTGTATACGCGCCCTGGCTCACTACATCCCACGTATGTATGTGGCCAGTGTATACAACAACCTGCGTATCACTTATGAGATCTTAGGGTTTTCCAATTAGATGTGAACTATCATAAACATATATCAGCAATATATCATCAACAAGTCATCACCACAAGGAACACAAAGAATACAAGATGTATGTACAATTTTCTTTTTATTACAGACTACAATCCTTGGGGGTTTTCAACAACAACTGAATAGAGTACAACTCTACAAGAGCACCATATCTATAATGCAAGACTCATCTTACACACTCAGCACAAACTGATATGAGGCAACAATCCTCAACAAATATCAATCTGCAATAGGTATGTGACCTGTCAGTAGCGCAGCCCACGTGTATACGTGCCCCAACTCACTACAGCCCGCGTATGTACGCGACCAGTGTATAAAACAAACTGTGTATCACTTCTAAGATCTTAGGGTTTTCTCTTCAATATCAACTTAGATCCTTTGCAACCAATTTATCATTATCTTTTGTCTCTCACTGTCCAAACTGACCACCAGCCAGTCACAACACATCCAAGCTCTCCAATAGCTTACTCATGCTCCACAACCAATCAATATGAATGATAACTCAATCATGAATAATCAATCAACATACTATAGTTATCATATTAGTATTGAATCATAAGAGTGTTGCTCACTCCATCAACCAACATCTAGAAGAATAAATCTATATGAAGCGACAGAAGGATTTTTTCTGAAGGGAAATAAGGAGTTGGTATGCAAGCTGAAAAAGTCCTTGTATGGTTTAAAAAAACCACCAAGGATGTGGTATCAAAAATTTGATACTTATATGTTGGGACTTGGCTTCACAAGAAGCAAAGAGGATCACTGTGCGTATTTTAAATTAATTGGTGATCATTTGATTTATTTGGTCTTGTATGTGGATGACATGTTGTTGATAGGAAACAACAAGGAGATTATCCAGGATGTGAAAACGCAGTTGTCCTCTAAATTTGACATGAAGGATCTTGGGGCTGTAAATTTCATTTTGGGCATTGAAATTAAAAGAGATCAGAAAAAGAGGAAAATCTGGTTAAATCAGAGAAAATATGTCGAGACAATATTGCAGAGGTTTAATATCCAGGAATGTAAACTAGTCAAGGTCCCTATTCCTATTGGTGTAAAGTTATTTGCAGATCAATGTCCCAAGACACGGGAAGAGGAACAAGACATGTCCCGTGTTCCATATGAGAGTGCAGTTGGCAGTTTGATGTATGAAATGGTATGTACTAGACCGGACATTGCACATGCAGTGGAATTTTTTAGCAGGTATATGTAAAAACTAGGGGAAAAGCATTGGAAAATAGTAAAAAAGGTTTTCAGGTATTTGTGTGGCACTACTAGCTATGGATTGTGCTACCAAGGAAGACCAGGATTGGACAGAGTGTTGGACATACATGTCTTTGTGGATGAAAAATGGGCTAGAGATCTGGATCATAGGATATCTACAAGTGGGTATTTGTTTAACCTATTTGGAGGAGAAATCAGTTGGATGAGAAAAAGACAGACTACAATGGCACTTTCAACTACATAAGTTGAATACATGGCAGCCACTCATGCAAGTAAGGAAGAAGTATGGTTACAAATATTATGTTCAGGTATCGGGTTGGTACAACAAGTTGTAAGGATAGATTGTGACAGTTAGAGTGCAATTTTTCTAG
>ML799187.1:109837-121415 GCA_009831015.1 Picea engelmannii | reverse complement strand
AAATTGTTAGGTCCTTCCTTTTTATTATCTAGCAAAATGAGAATATACAACCTACAAAACACTCATTGCAACTTCTTCTTTCTCTCACAATCTCCTCTCTCATAATACAATATTCACACTCCTACATAGACGCAATACAATTCCATCATGAAAAGAGGATTTCCTTCTAGGGAAAAAAACCCTAACATAAATTCTATTGTCAGATATGCGACCTTATAATGAATGGTCCAGATTGAATACGAAATTACAATATTTTACAAGGCAATTTTTTCCAAAATTGTGCTTCAGGGGCGCTGCCCACGAATCCCTCATCGGCGGGGGGTTTCCAAATATTGTCTCCCCCCCCCCACCCCCCGTCGAAGAATGGGGTCCAAATGTGGTTGTGAAAAAAACCTCTAAATCAAGAATATAATCAATCTCCACAACCAACAATCTCCCACTTGGAGACTTATCACAGCAACTCCACTGTTGATGTACCTACTGGAATATGATCCACCTTAGACCTAGAAAATTTCTCATATTTACCTTCATGCTTGAAGTCCAACTGAAACTAAGCAGGAACTCAATTTCTCCCTGGTTACTACCTTCATTAACATGTCTGCAGGATTTTGGCTAGTCTGTATCTTTTCCAACTTCAAATGTCCATCTTCCAAGACAGATCGTATAAAACGGTATATGAGTTGTATGTGCTTAGTATTAGAATGGAAGGTTGATTTCTTTCCAAGATGAATGCCACTCTCATTTTCACAGTACAACCTGTTATTTGCATGCTTCTTTCCCAATTCCTCCATAAACCTCTTTAACCAAATCATCTATTTACTAGCCTCTGTAACAACAACATACTATGCTTACATTTTTGAAAGTGCAACAACCTTTTGCAGTTTTGAAATCCAACTTACTGTTGTTCCACCTACAATAAAAACATACCTTTTGGTGATCCTCCTACTATCTTTATCACCTGACATATATGAATCACCATATCCATGTAGAACAATGTTTGAACCTCCAAAACATAATTCATGAGTAGTGGTACCTCTCAAATACCTGAGAATCCACTTTACCTCCTCCCAGTGTTCTTTACTTGGATTTTTCATATACCTACTCACAAATCCCACTGCATGTGAAATATCTCATCTTGTGCACACCATATCATACATCAAACTGTCAATTGTTGATGAATAAGGGACCTTGGACATGTATTCTATATGCTCATGTGTCTTGGGACACATTTCCTTGGTTAATTTGAAAGGGATGGCCAAATGTGTACTAACTAGTTTTTCATTCTACATTATAAACCTCTCCAACACCTTCTCTATGTACTCAACCTGAGACAATGTCAATTTGTGAATTTTCATGTCTCTTGTTATTCTCATACCAAGGATTTTATTTGCAGCACTCAAATCCTTCATTGCAAATGAATTAGCTAATTTCTTCTTAAGCACATTTATATCCTACATGTTAGACCCTACAACAAGCATGTCATCTACATACAATAGAAATATAATATAGCTTCCGTTTTCAAGCTTCTTAAAATAAACACAATGATCAGAATGACATCTACTATAACCTTGCTCTGTCATAAACCTATCAAACTTCAAATACCACTGCCTTGGAGATTGATTTAGGCCATACAAACTCTTCTTCAACCTGCATACCAAATTCCCCTTCCCTTTGACCTCATAACCTTTCATTTACTACATATAAATATCTTCCTCGAAATCCCCATGGAGAAAATTTGGTTTTACATAAAATTGTTCAAGATGCAAATCTTCTACTGCCACAAGACTTAAAATAGTCCTAATTGAAGTCATTTTAACAACAGGAGAAAATGTTTCATCAAAATCTATACTTTTCTTATGTCCAAAGAAATTTACAACAAGTCTAGCCTTGTACCGCTTTTTGCCTACATCTTCTTCCTTCAATCTATAAACTCATTTATTTTGCAATTCTCTTTTTCTTGCAGGAAACTAAACCAAGTCCCAAGTCTAGTTATTTACCAAGGAATTTGTTTCTTCTTTCATGCCTTGCTCCCACTTCTTTTTAGTGTCTACCTGCATTTCCTCTTCATAAATTTCAGGTTCACCAGAATCAGTAAACAATAAATAATACAATGAAGGAGAGTATCGCTCAGGGATCTACTTAACCTGGTATATCTTCTAACAACAATTGCAGGAGTTTGAGGTACTTACTACTTATATTGTTGTACATTTTTTTTCTGGTACCTTTGGAATTTATTTTTCAGTGATCTCATCAAGCACTGTATATTCTGGTTTTTCTTCTTCATGTTTCCTTCCCTGCAATTGATCTTTGTACATGACCTTCTCATTGAATATGACATCTCTACTCCTAATGATTTTGTGATTTTCATAATCCCATAAGCGATAACCAAAATCATTAACACAATATCCAATAAAGGTACATTTCTTAGATTTTGATTCAAGATTTGTTCTATTTTCTTTATCAATATGTAATATTATCCCCATTTTGTTGATAACTAAGGAGATTACGTCTCAAGGCCCTTAGGTTGCATATATGGAGTTCTGAGAGACTACATGACCAGAAGTACCCTTTTTCACAGTTGGAGACCCTTCTCACCACCACAGAGGTCGGAGATTTCCTTATCGCATCCACCACAGTACCTGGCTTCTAGAAGATAGTGGGCCTTTCTCCATGAGGTACAAGTCAGCATTATGGTAAGCATCATTTCAATATTTAATCCATTTGAGTATGTTCTATCTTAGATTGCTCTAGATTTCATGATATATTCTTGGACATTATTCATTTTTCCCTACTTCACCTTCATGGTTGACATTGTTCCCTAAAAAGTGGTCTTCCTTGGGGATGGGTTTTCTACTAGGAACTCTCTTGAAGAGCCATCATGTCGTTCCCAACCATACTTACCACTTTCCATCACCATTTCCCCCCATTTCCTTATCTCTTGGGATTTTAAGGTGTATTGACCCAAGAAGGGGTTGTCCCTCATTCTAAAGGAAGAAGGGGATGAAGGCCCAGAGGGATTGATGTTGGGTAAAAGATAAAATCCTATGTAAACCTTCTAATGCTTCACCCAAGGATCACCTAAGAAAGTAATGAAATGATTATCTTTGAGAGAAGGGGAACCACAATAAAATATGATAAAGAATGATTAAAAGGTTAGTTGGAGGATAGGAGGTATCATCACAAGTCGGCCTATCATGTCCATAAATATCTACTGGTATGATATTACCATCATCTAGTCACCAAGTCAGGATAATGTCTCTCAGTTGCATGGTTGAGAGAAGGGGGGTCTCATCATGATCCACTCTTCTCATTTACACTAGGTGTTTGTGGGTGACATTTCCATTATCTGGACACCACACCAAGGCAGTGGCCTTCAACCTTTCCTTAAAATTATGAAAGAATGTCAAAATATTGGGCTTGGAAAAAGTGCATTGTGGACAAAGGTACCACACACCCTATACAAAGGCACCCATGAATGAGACACTATGACCTCTTGTATGTCATGAGCCCTATGCCCATTGAGTCTTGACCTTAACCACTTCACCCACTTTACATGGCTTAGAGATGGATCTCTTGGAATATCACCTTGACCTAGGGAAATATCTAACCAATAGGACACCTCGTCAACCCTCACATATTCAAGCTTGAAAAGTCGCATAATGTCTTTGAGCGATTAATTGTTTGGTATAGTGATCTTTAATGCACATTATTAGGTGGATTATTTATTAATTGGATTCACCTATCATGATGTTATAACTTGATATCCTTGGAGGGTGTGTTTATTTGTCTTTACAGGACCTATTTGGTGGAAACATTTGGAAGAACAAACCTAGCTTGAACTTCCATTGGGCTTGAAGCCAACAGGTATATGCCAAGGACCCGCATGCTGAATGAGAAAGATCAAACTTGGAAGACCTAAGAGATGACTTGGATGACATAACCTAGCCTCCACATGCCAAACATTTTTCCTAGGAGAGGCAAGATGTCACTTCTATAGGCATGATGTCACCTAGGGGGGTTAGGGTTTGGTGGTGTGGTTGATGCATTGGCAATTGGAATTTTTGAAGAGAAATGGTCTTTGACCCTGAAGGAAGCACCTTGGATACTTGACAGGTGGCTTTGGCAAGGCTATCCATCCTCTTCCTACACCAACGACTTGCTCCAAATGCCAAAATGTCCCATAAAGGGGTGACGTCCTACTAAAATTAGGGTTTTCTTATGTGCAAAAGTGAATTTTAGATGAATTATTTAATATTGTTTTGTTAAGGGGGAAATATTAGGGTTTTTTACCCCTATTCTTTTGGATTACCCCTAATTATGTGGACAAGTCACCTTAGTGACATTTTGTATAAATAAGAGATCATAAGATCTCATTTTGACATAACTTTCCCTCTTGTGAGAAGAACTTGGTCTGAAATTTTCACTACCTTTGGAAAATTGTCTCTCTTGTTCTCTTGTTCTCTTGTTTATGGTTATATATTGATGTATGGTTAATGGAAGTGATGTGCTAGCCTTGGAATGCTTCTCTCCTGCTATTGTGGTGGATTATCTAAGCATTTTCTTTGAATTGGTATTGTTTTTACTTTCATGATATCATTCGTTTCAAGTCAAGGTTATTGTGATAGGATATAGGTGGAAAGTATAAGGGAATACACCCCCACCATAATCTCTATCATTTTATGCTACATATTATTGGTTAAACAAGGGTTTTCTAAGAGAATTATAAGGGCATACACCCTCTTAGCTTAAACCCTAGCTAGAGAAACTTGCCTTGGGGAGTAAAAGGATTTACACCCCCAAAGAGGTGGATTATCTATCTCTTTATTTGTATGACCCCATTTGTTGTAACCTATTTCTATATCTTTTTTTCACAGGGTTCAACGATTCAACGATGCACCAACAAAACCCTAACTATCGGCCCTTTCGGAAACACCTGCGAAGTAGATGAAGTCTCACCCGAGGTAGAGGCAGGGGGGTTGTAGGACTCAAGTGTCTACAACCTAGCTGGGACACAGATATGTGATCACAATACTTAACAGAGCACTTAGAAATTAATGTTCATTAGTCTTTGACCCTTATTCACATCGCACATAAAAACCCTAACTACATAACAGTGCAGTATTAAACAAGATCTAAGCATATCTAACCATTTAGCACATAGCATCAAACATATCTAGCATTCTTTCATGTTATTAAGAACTAAGATACTACATCAAATGCATCTAACATACATAAAGATTCACCACTAAGAATAAATCACATCAAGAACACAAACCAGTCACAACACAAGATATATGTGGTTCACCCCCAGCGTGGGGCTATGTCCACCAACTCTTCATCTTCTTCATTATCTTATTTCAATCTTCTTACATGCACAGAGCCACAAAACCAACTCCGCATAGGACAGGATATTTTCATGCACTTCGCCAAATCCTCCTTCCCCGAGTTTGGCACAGCACAAAGCCTTCTTAGAATCACTTGCACTTAACTCTGTAAGTTCTCAACACATAGTATGCACAAACCCTTTACAACTAATTACACTTAGCAAACTTTACATATCTTTCACAAATCCAACTTAGATATTCTTATCTTATGCTTATTACAATACCTATCTACTTATTTATACATTTACAAAAGAGGCCTAATCATGGGTAAACCCATGGGTCGACATCCCATACCTGTTACATAATCCCTAAACCCAAAAAGTCATAAAAGGGGGCGAGATCTTGCGATCTCTGCTTCACCCGGGTGCTCCATCTTCAATCATCATTTCGAAGTCCCAAAAGTGGTCAAACATGACCAAGGTTCTCCAAAACTTCGTCAAGGGCCAACGGGCCCCCAACACTCACTTATGACTCATCCTGAGTCACTCTGATATGGGAAACTCTGCTTTGAAGGCCTTGAGCTTGGCTAGGGCTGCCTCGACTTGTTGTTTCGCTAGAGCCTCCTGCTCAATGAAATTTTGAATTATTTTCTCAGTGACGGGTCATTCCAAGCGTTGTTCCACTATGGTGACCACTTGTTCCAGCTATGATCCTCATCCTTCAATCTCCTCAAAAAGTGTGCAGGTTTCATCCTATACTAGTTGAAGTATCTAGGTCACTTCCATGACTTTAATCTAAATGGCATGGACCTGTTTCTAAACTATGCACTATTCTTGTGACCTTTTCATCTTCTTGACCACTGACAATAGCTTCAATTGTGCTTGTATTGTCGTTTCTTGTTGCTTTTCTTCCTAGAGTTGTGACTCCAATGTCCTTAGTTATGGGTCCTCTGCAAGGCATTCATAGGTTTGTGCACTTTGATTACTGAGTTGCTTTCAGTTTAAGGCCAATGCCTTGATTCTTCCAACTATGCTCCAGGCAGTTTCTTCCCTCTAATCTTGCACATCTTGCAGAGTGCTCGACACTGCTCGTAGTTCCAGTTCTTCTACTCTTGCTTGGAGTTGTTGAATGGCTTCAACCATCTTTCCCACTTGGCTCTCAGTTGTTTCCTTGTCCATCTGTGCTAGGCCTGGCACAGAGAAAAGTGCTCTAGTGATTGCTTCTTTAACTCCAATCTACTCCATGATCATTTGTTCTTTTTATTTCCATAGATTCTCTCTGTCCTCTGCAAACTTTGCCTGGAGGTCATCTTTTTCTTATTGCGCAACCCAATGTTTCTCTAGGGCTTCCTCCTTTTCTTTCTTTAGAGCCTCTGTGGCCTGCTCTTTTTCTTCCTAGACCCGACGAAGGTGAGCCTCTGTCCCATCTGCTATTCTACATAGCTGGGTGGGCTCATCTCCTACTTCTATGCCCCCCTAATGAAAACGGCATAGTAGACACTACGCGGATCAAATAAATATCTTGTTGTACCCCTTTCAGCTCTGCCTCCATCCAGTCATACATTGTTTCCTGTTTGTCTTCACTTTGCTGCAAAATGTCCTCGGAAGTATCTAATACAGTTGTGATGATGAGGTCAATATCATCCACCGTAATTATAGTCTGTAAGTGGGGCTTGTTGGCGCGTGACTTCTTCTGTACTGAGGGTTTCTTTGGAGAAACCTTTCTTTTCTTGGATGTCTCTGACTTCACCCTATTATTGCTTGTCTTCTTCCCCTTCTTCCTCTTCTTTGTCTACTTCGTCACCTCCTCCCCCTTTAGGTGAATCTGGTGTAGTCTCCTCTAATGCACTGTGCATTTCTCATACTTCTTCCTTCTTCTTCCTCTTGTTGTTGTTGGGTCCATTATACTCTTCTTGGGTGACCATAGGACTTTCGATGAGGTTGGGGTCAAAGAGTTCTGACTGTTCAACTAGTACAAGGAATTTTGCAGGCCATTCCTTGGTTATTTCCTCTGTGTCTTCCTCAGTGAGTTTGTAATAGGAATGGATCTCTTCCTAGTGTTCATATCCACGTGTAGTAATGTAAATGAAGTGTCGGTCTGGACAGAAATTCACTATTGGCCTGAACCTATGAAGTGTATTCAGCGTCATGCGAGGGAAGGATTCAATGGCCCTCTTCAGCTGCAAGTAGTAGGTGTGGAACACTGCATTAGACTGCCATTGTTTTTACATGTCACTTGAATAATAGAGGGTAGTGAACCTCACGGCCAGAGGTTCAGACGATTCAACTTTAGGGAAGGTGGCTCCCTCCGACATCTCCCAATCGATGAAGGCAACAAAAATCAACAACTAGCTGAAGTGAAACTCGTAGCCCTAGTCTTGTGCTTCATGGTAATCTTACTCCAACTGGTTGACGAGGTAGCTCACCCAATTCATCTGCATTCCTTCAACACATTTTCCTGCGAGGTCGATGACAAACCCCATGACCTACGTTGGTCTATTCTTCCTAACGAGCTTTCCTACTATCATCTAACAAGCTAGGCACACTGCGCCATTTTGGATGGAGGCTACCTTGTAGCCCCGCTTCCCTTTCTCTGCATCGTCATAGGTGTCCCTCTCATCGATGAAGCTTGTGCTCCTGCGGACATGACCTTCTCCACCATGAGGTCAATCAAAATCTATTCGACAGATTTCTCTGTTGCGCTAAGGTCGCTCGACATGCACGCTCATGATCAAATGTTTCGGATAGGTGGACAAACGCTCAAGGTAAGAAAAACAGGTGGCGAGGTCCCAATAAGCATTGTGCGAAATCAATTAGTTCTTTGTCAGCTTGGATAATCAAAATTTGCAAAAGTGTCCTTGGTGCAACATTCGATGGGTTAAATAAATAATGTCATAACGGACTCCTCCAACGGGCAGGAATGCCTTAATCAATACAATTCCTTCCGTTATGGCGCGATCCCAACGGTCCAATGGAAATATTTCCGAAAATAATTGTGTTTCTAGTCATTATGGAGCGTCGTTCTAATGGTCAGGACGCCTCCAATGGTCATATTTTTTCATCGTGGTGAAGTGTCAGTATGTGTTGTTTTGCTATTTCGACGAGGTTCAAGTTCTACAAGCCTTCCTTCTGCGAAGTCCTCTCTGGAACCTCCTGTAATTTTTCTATCTTTGCTTTCTTCTTACTTAGCTTTCTTGCTTTCTTTCCTATGATCTGTGACTCTTGATTCCTCTTTTCATTATTGTTCTTATCTCCTCTTAGCATAGTAACTTCGCACTGTTGAGGGTCTTCCACAGGGTTCAAGGGTAATACTTTTTCTTTTACTGATTCTGGAGTAGGTGCTCTACTCTCCTACATGGATAATTTTTTTAAGCCTTCTTGCGTTCTTTCATCTTCTATAGCTAGGTCTCTAGCCCTTCGTTGCTTTGAATTGTCCTCTTATTCTTCTATTAAGCGTGTTATTCTTCTAGCCATAAAATATCTTAATTCTTGCTTGTTTTTGTTCTATAGCTTCCTCTTCTTCTTTCCTTCAGATCTGATCTTTCTCAATCCAATTGTTTGCTAACAAAAGTGCAAAAGGAGTGTTTCTCTCAACAAACTTAATGACCTTGAATTCTTCTTTTGTCGATGTTCCCTGAGTACTCATGGGAACATGAGTAAGTCTTCCACATAGAGTTATCATCTTTCCTTTAAACAATCTTATTCCTCCCAATGAAGGAATCATAGCAGGCTTTCCCAAAATTTTCCAAGTACTTTATGTCATGATATTAACCTATGTTTCTATGTCCAATACATAGTTTATGTCGAAGTCTCCTATTCTTGTTTCTATGCACTCTTTCTCTTTTAAGATCTATGATAAACTGATGTCTCTGTGATCATTCAGTGTTTCTTTCATCTGCAATAATATTGCCTCTGATCCTTTCTAGTTCTTTGGCATATTCTTAGTCTCTTGACCTTCCTCATGGTTTTCTTGTCCCATGTTCATCTTCTCAACTTTAGCAATAATCCTAGGGAAATCTAAAACTTCATGTCCAGTAGATTTACAACAAAGGCAAATAGGACCTCTACCAGGGCATTCCTTAGCAATATGTCTCAGCCTTCTACAATTATAACATAATGTCAATCCTCTCTTTCTCTTAAATGATCCCTAACCATTCCTATACTACGCAACGGGATCACAATGATGGACCTCTAAAAAATTCTTTCTAGGGTCCTGCATCCAATTGTTAGTCCAAAAATTCTTTCTATGCATAGGAATAACATATCTTTCACTATTTCTATCAGATCTACTCATATCATATCTTCTTTCTTCGAGTTGTTCCCTAGCTTTCAGACTAGGAAAAAATATATCAAACATACCTAGATTCATACTTTTGAAACAAAAATTTCCACTTATCTTACCTTTATCAAAGCATAGAGCTTTAATATCTTACCACTTTATTTTGATCGGGCTTCTCTTCTTAGCATAGATCTTCACAATTCAAGTAGAGTATTGTTCACTAGAGCAACATATCTACGCACAGAGCTTTCTCTTTTCTTTAGTTCTCAGCAATCATAGTTTCAGGTCCCGGCAACAGAACCATTTGTTGGCACAGGGGTAGACCCGGGGTTCAACACTTCAACTACGCACCAACAAAACCCTAACTATCGTCCCTTTCGGCAACACCTGTGAAGTAGATGAAGTCTCACCCGAGGTAAAAGTAGGGGGGGTTGTATGACTCAAGTGTCTACAACCTAGCTGGGACACATATTTGTGATCACAATAATTAACAGAGCACTTATAAATTAACTTTCATTAGTCTTTGACCCTTATTCACATCACAGATAAAAACCCTAATTACAGAACAATGCAGTATTCAACAATATCTAACCATATCTAGCCATTTAGCACATAGCATCAAACAAATATAGCATTCATTCATGTTATTAATCACTAAGCTACTAAATTAGATGCATCTTACATACATAAAGATTCAACACTAAGCATAAATCACATCAAGAACACAAACCAGTCACAACACAGGATATACATGGTTCACCCCTGACGTGGGGATACGTCCACCAACTCTTTGTCTTCTTTATTATCTTCTTTCAATATTCTTACATGCACAGAGCCACAAAACCAACTCCACATAGGATAGGATATATGTGTGCACTTCACCATATCATCCTTCCCCGAGTTCGGCACAACACATAGCCTTCTTACAATTACTTGCACTTAACTCTGCCAGTTCTCAACATATAGTATGCACAGAGCCTTTACAACTAATTTCACTTAGCAATCTTTACATATATTTCACAAAGACAACTTAGATATTCTTATCTTATGCTTCTTACAATGCCTAGCTAATTATTTATACATTTACAAAAGAGGCCTAAGCATGGGTAAACCCATGGGACGACATCCCATACCCGTTACATAAGCCCTAAACCCAAAAAGCACGTAAAAGGGGGCGAGATCCCATGATCTCCACTTCACCTGGGCGCTCTGTCGAGCTATTTATATGCTAATGAATTAGACATAAATTATCAACCGAGGGATTTTGTAATCTTATGAGGTGAAAGCACAATATATGCAGGACGAAAGCAAGCTAGCATAATCTAATGATTTAAAAAGAAACACACAATTGAAATTGAATTGCATGAAATAAAGGCAAGCATGAAATTGCATAGCTTACACCTAGTTGAGAAAGCATGAGTTTAGACAAAGGAAAGATCATCTATAACATAAATAAAAAATAAAAAATAAAAACATATGTAAGCTCACATAAAATCTATATTAAAAACTCAAAATAAGAAATATATTATGGAGAAATCAATCTAAAAAAATAACTCTATTACAACATGATCAAATCCATGACTAACTCATTATCTCAAGAGAAAAGACTAACTGTGTTCTTCTCTACTTTATCTCTTCCTCTCCTCCTCTCAAAATGAGGAGAGAGCTCTCTTATTTATACATGAGTGCTTTGAAAAGAAGATAAGCAACTCATAATTATAATTCCATTTTTCTCTCAACCAATTTTCTATATTTACAAAATACTTATCCTCTCCACTTTTCTCTCAACCAATTTACTATAATTACAAAATAATTATCCCTTCAAATCCTCTCCACTTTTATTTCAACCAATTTTCTATAATTACACAAATTCTCTCATGGTATTCCTTCTTGAAATTAGCTTGAATTATCTCCTTCAAATTATGAAAAGATGGAGAAAACATTCGAGAAACTTTTGAATTCTCCTTGGTTGAAAG
>ML799187.1:64519-83826 GCA_009831015.1 Picea engelmannii | reverse complement strand
CTTCAAATATCCCTACATTACAAAGCTCACACAAATCTTTGAGATATATATGAAAAATATGCCAATTTTCTAATATTTAATCACAAATTCTCTTTTAATACTAAAATAATAGATTTGGAAAATAATAAGGCTACACCCATATTTAATTATGAAAATGTTATTAATGAATGGTTTATGGAGTGGTAGAATATGGATAAATGTGAAGAATGGTGAAAGGAAAGAGGATGAAAATGCGACAATTTTGAGACTCAACACGCTCCATCTTCGATCATCCTGTCGAAGTCCCAAAAGTGGTCAAACACAACCAAGGTTCTTCAAAACTTGGTCGAGGTCCAACACATCCCCTACCTCTCCTCTCTTTTTCCTATGCCTTCATCAATTTTTCCTTTACTGGTTGTTTAAGTCAGTTTTCCACTACTGTGTGTCTAGGCCCTTATTCATTTTTTGAGTCTTCGTGCATTTTTGTTTCTATTTTTCTAGAAGGATAAAATACATGTCATATTTGTTTCAGAATGCTTTTCATCACATGCACCATTGATTGAGCTCACCGCAAGTCTACCAAGCCTTTTTCTATGCACAGGAAATGTCTGTGCACATGACACAACAATCCAGAGCAGCAAATTTCAGGCTCATACCGTGGGAAGAGACAGGTTAATTTTCGACGGCGGAGATCCATCAGGTCGAATAGATCAATGGATCTCATCCATTTGGGTTCCAGAACCGCGTGGATTTTAATATCAAGTTCGAAGTACTAATTTCCCAAAAACCTGAACCCTCTGAAGAGACGAAGAGTCGAAGTCTCGATAACCCGACGCATCACTTTGGTGATTTTCCTTCAGAAGTTTTAAAGCATAACATTCATAAACTCCCGAACTCTTGAACCCTAGATTTCCGAAGAGAATCTGGACCATTCATTCAGCATGACACGCGGCAGCAGATCGTTCACTTCGGGAATTTTCCTCTGGGAGGTTTTTTATGCTTCACATTTGAAACTCCCGAAGCCTGGACTTCTGAAGAGAATCTGGACCATTCATTCAACATGACACGCGACAGTAGATCGTTCACTTCGGGGATTTTCCTCTGGGAGGTTTTTCATGCTTCACATTCAAAACTCTCGAAGCCCGAAGTGTCGAAGCACGTGGCACACTCATTTTTCCTGACACGTGGCGCACTCATCAATCATGACACGTGGCATTCATCCAGGTCATCTAGTTGTGATATTCATCCATTTCCATGTGACACGTGTCACCCTTATTTGCATGACACATCAACATCTGTGACATCATATGACATCAGGCCACCATGTCACTTTGGATATTTTCCTCTGGGAGATTCTTCATGTTTCACATTCAAAACACCCGAAGCCAGAAATTCTAAAGTGAATCTAGACCATTGTTGGCATAGGGGCAAACCCAAGGTTCAACACTTCAACAGTGCCCCAACAAAACCCTACCTACCAGCCCTTTTGGAAACACCTGCGAAGCAGATGAAGTCTCACCCGAGGTAGAGGCAGGGGTGGTTGTAGGACTCAAATGTCTGCAACCTAGCTGGGACACAGATCTATGATTATACCACTTAACAAAGCACTTAGCAGTTAACATTCATCGGTAATTAACCCTTATTCACATCGCAAATCCAAACCCTAACTACATAACAACACAGTATTCTGCCAAATCTAACACATCTAAGCACTTAGCTCATGGAGAAAGATCAGATCTAGCATTTATTCACATCATTGAAGCACTAAGCTATCATACTAGATTCATCTAAACATTCATTACTGCACTTAAGCTTAAATTATATACACAAGACAATAACCATAATGCACAAAGAAACCATAACACAGGATATATGTGGTTCACCCCAGTGTGGGGCTACATCCACCAACTCTTTTCCTTCTTTATTATCTTCTCTCATTCTTCTACAAGCACAGAGCATCAAAACCCTACTCCGCAAAGGAAAAGATATATGCACGTACCTTGTCAAATCCTCCATCCCCAAGCTAGGTTTAAGAACAAATCCTTCTTAGTGTCTATACACAAGCTTCTTACAATCACTTACACTTAGCTCTGCAAGTTTTTAACACATAGTATGCACAAAGCATCCACAATTGTTCGCACTTATCACATTGGCCTCTTCCTACATCGCCTAGATATATATTTATACATTACAAAATGGGCCCAAATATAGGTAAACCCATGGGCCAACATCTCATACCCATTACATAAACCCTAATCCCAAAACTGTCCTAAAAAGGGGATGAGATCCCGCGATCTCTACTTCACCTTTGACTAGTCTGTCGAAGTCCCAAAAGAGGTCAAACATGACCAAGAATCCCCAAAACTTGGTCAAGGGCCAAAAATCCCCCAACACTCACCTGTGACTCATCCCGAGTCACTATGGTCTGGGTAAATCTACCTCAAAATCCTCGACCTTGGCTCGAGCTACTTCAACCTGTTGTTGTGCCAAGGCCTCCTTCTCGGCGAACTCTTGAATAACTGCCTCATTCATAGATCCTTCTAAGCGTTGTTCTACCTAAGTGACTACTTGTTCCAGCTCTGCTCCTCAGTCTTCAATCTCCTCAAAAAGTAGGCAAGTTGCATCATGGACTGGTTGGAGCTTCTGAGTTACTTCCATGACTTTTCTTTGTATGGCATGGACGTGTTGTTGCCCCGTGTGTTGTTCTTGGGATCTTTTCATTCGCTCAACCGATGACAAGGTCTTTAATTGTGCTTGTACTATTGTTTCTTGTTTCTTTTCTTCCTGGAGCTGCGACTCCAGTGTTTTCAGTTTAGGGTCCTCGGTAAGGTGCTCATAAGTCTACGCACTATGACTACTTAGTTGTTTACATTCCACGGCTAATGCTTTGATCCTTTCAACTACGCTCTAGGTAGTTGCTTCTCTCTGGTCTCTCACTTCCTACGGATTTTTTGGTGCTATTTGTAGCTCCAGTTCTTCTATTCTCTATTGAAGCTATTGAATGGCTTCTACAAGATTCGCCACTTGACTCTCCACCGGGTCTTCCTCCATTTTCTCTAAGCCTGTCACAAAGCGAAGTGCTCTGTGGACTGCTTCTTTAACTCCAACCTACTCCGTGAGCAGTTGTTCTTTCTCCTATTGGATTTGTGCTCTTTCCTCTTTGAACTTGATTTGGAGGTCATCCTTCTCTTGTTGCGCAACTCGACATTGCTCTATGATTTATTCTTTTGTTTTCCTCAGGGCCACTGTGGCATGTTCTTTTTCTTCCTGTATGTGATGAAGGCGAGCTTCGATCGCATCAACTATTATGTGGAGTTGGGCAGGCTCATCTCCCAACTATGGTTCCTCTGGTGGCGGGGGTGCAGTGGACACTGTGCAGCTGGAGTGAAGGGTTTGTTGTACTCCTCTCGACTCTGCTTCAATCCTTCCATACATGGTTTCTTGTTTGGCTTCAATTCTCTGCAAAATATCTTCCGAGGCATCTGATACAGCTGTGATAATGAATTTGAAGTCATTGACTGTGAGTACAGTCTACAACTTTGGCTTAATCACTTTGGACTTCTTCCATGATGTAGGTTTCGTTGGGGAAACCTTTCTTTTCTTGGATGTCTTTGCCTCTTCAAGGGGTTTCCTAGGTGGTGTTACTTCAATTTTCTTTGGCTTGTCTTCTTCCCCTTCTTGCTCTTCTTTGTCCACTTCATCGTCTCCTCCTCTGCTAGGTGAATCTGATCCAGTCTCCTCTGATGTGTTGTGTATTTCCTGTACATATTCCTTCTTTTTCTTCCTGCTACTACAGGGTGAATCATACTCTTCGCAAGTAACCACCGGACTTCCAATGAGGTTAGGATCGGACATTGCTTCCTGATCGAATGGTATAAGGAACTCTGTGGGCCATTCCTTAGTGATTTCTTCCAGGTCCTCCTCTGTGAGCTTGTAGTAGGATTGAAGCTCTTCTTTACTTTCGTCTGTGCGCGCAGTAATATAAATAAAATGCCTATATGCGCGGAACTTTATAAGGGGTTTGAACATGTCCAGGGTATTCGGCGTAATGGTTTTTTTCAATGGGTCGCAAATCCTTACTCAATGCAATTCCATCCATTATGGCATGGTCCAATGGCGAACTTTCGAGCCATAACTGCTTTCCTAACCGTTTGGGAGCATCAATGGAATGGTCATATTGCCTCCAATGGTCATATTGCTTCGTCATGGCGAAGTGCCAATCTGTGTTGTACTGATATTCCGATGAAGTTCGAGTTCTGGAAACCTTTCTTCTGCGAAGTATTCTCTGGAACTTCTTGCAATTTTTCTAACTTTGCCCTCTTCTTACTAAGATTTTTGGCCTTCTTTCATGTGATCTGAATCACTGGTTTTGTCTTTCCATTATCGTTCTTATCTCCTCTTTTCATGATAACTTTTCACTGTGGAGGGTCTTTCATATGTTTTAAGGGTAATACTTCTTCTCTTTTTGGGGTAGGTGCTCTACTCTCTTGTACAGACATGTGTCTCTAGTCTTCGTGTGTCCTTTCAACTTTGACATTCATATCTTTGGTCTTTAGTAGCTTCGAGTGGTTCTCTTGTTCTTCCAATAAGTGTGTTATTCTCCTGGCCATGAAATCTCTTAGTTCTTGATTTTTTTGTTCTAGATCCTCCTCTTCTTCTTTCCTTCGTATCTGATCTTTCTCAATCCAGGTTTTTCCTAGCAAGATAGAAAATGGGGCATTGTTCTCAACAAACTTAACGATCTCAAATTCTTCTTTTGTTTAAGTGCCATGAGCACTCATATATATATGGGTAAGTCTTCCACATAGGGTTATCATCTTTCCTCTAAATAATCATATTCCTCCTAATGAAGGAACCATAGCAAGCTTTCCAAAAATTTCCCAAGTTCTTTCTGTCATGATATTCACCTGTGTTTCCTCATCCAGGACACAATCTATGTCGAAGTCTCCTATCCTTGTTTCTATGTATTCTTTCTCTTTTAAAACCTTTGATAAGTTGATATTTTTGTGGTCATTCAAGGTTTCTTTCATATGTAGTAATACAATCTCTGATTCTTTCTGGGGTTCTATCATATCCTTAGTTTCTTGTCCTGTCTCATAGTTTTCTTGTTTCATATTCATCTTTTCAACTTTAGCAATCATTCTAGGACAATCCAAAACTTCATGATCCATAGCTTTACAACAAAGACAACTAGGTCTTCTACCAGGGCATTCCTTAGAAAGATGTCTCGATCTTTTGCAACTGTAACAAAGGGTTAATCATCTCTTTCTCTTAAATGATCCCCAACCTTCCCTGTACTGTACACTGGGATCATAGTAACTAACCTGCAAAAAATTATTTCTAGGATCCTGCATCCATTTTTTAGTCCAAACATTCTTTCTATGAATAGTAATAACATATATTTCATTGTTTCTATCATATCTATTCATATCAAATATTCTTTCTTCTAACTTTTCCCTAGTTTTCAGACTCGGACAAAATTTATCAAACATACCTAGATTCATTCTTTCGAAACAAAAATTTTCACTTATCTTACCTTTCTTAGAGCACAAAGCTTCAATATATTACCTATTTTCTTCATATCGGACTTCTCTTCTCATCACAGAGCTTCGCAAGTCAATACTGCACACTAAAGCATGGATCTACACATAGAGATTTATTTTCTTCAGTTCCCAGCAATCACATTTTCAGGTCCCAGCAACGGAACCATTTGTTGGCACATGGGTAGACCTAGGGTTCAATGCTTCAACAGTGCACCAACAAAACTCCCTAACTACCGTCCCTTTTAGAAACACCTGCGAAGCGGATGAAGTCTCACCCGAGGTAGAGGCAGGGGTGGTTGCAGGACTCAAAAGTCTACAACCTAGTTGGGACACAGATCTGTGATTATACCACTTAACAAAGAAATTAGCAGTTAACATTCATCACTAATTAACCCTTATTCACATTGCAGATCCAAACCCTAATTACATAACAACGCAATATTCTACCAGATCTAACACATCTAATCACTTAGCACGTGGAGAAAGATCAGATCTAGCATTTATTCACATCATTTAAGAACTAAGCTATCATATTAGATTCATCTAAACCTTTATTACTTCACTTAAGCTTAAATTATATACACAAGACAATAACTAGAATGCACAAAGAAACCATAACACGGGATATATGTCATTCACCCTAGTGTGGGGCTACGTCCACCAACTCTTCTCCTTCTTTATTATCTTCTCTCAATCTTCTACAATCACAGAGCATCAAAACCCTACTCCGCAAAGGACAGGATATCTACACGCACCTTGCCAAATCCTCCCTCCCCGACCTAGGTTTTAGCACAAAGCCTTCTTATTGTCTATACACAAGATTTTTACAATCACTTGCACTTAGCTCTGCAAGTTCTTAACATAGATTATGCACAAAGTATCCATAACTATTCGCACTTAGCACATTGGCCTTTTCCTATATCGCCTAGATATCTATTTATACATTAAAAAATGGGCCCAAACATGGGTAAACCCATGCGCTGACATCCCATACCCTTTACATAAACCCTAATCCCAAAATTAACCTAAAAAGGGGTCAAGATCCCATGATCGTTGCTTTGCCTTGCACTCAGCCTTCAACTAGCCTATCGAAGTCCCAAAAGAGGTCAAACATGACCAAGGATCTCCCAAACTTGGTCAAGGGACAAAAACCATTGATCCCAAGTAAACGGGAACCGTCGATCTTTGCAGTAGGTAAATGTCACCTATATTATAGATCATCATCAGATCAACAACCACGCTTCATTGCGGGAACGTAAACATCTAGAGAATTAATTTTTCTAAGCAGTCCTGCAATTTAAACCATAGTTTTGTTGGAAGAGTACGTGGCAGTTTGTGGGCAATTGTGGGCCCAAAGGCGGTGTGGACCCAAACCGCCCTCAATGAATTATGCAATAACATGCTTATATGACACCGTGTCACATCCATGTCACCTCCACTCATCCCACTCACTAATTTTTCCCCTCTCACTGTGAACCATCTGTCTTCCACAGACGTCTATCGCCTCCACCTCCCCTCCACTTCATCTACATACACATCGTTCGCCTTCATACATCATGTTTTCCTATTGGATTCCTACCTCAATGTCTTCATGTCCACGATCATCTCATCATGAAGAAAGAAAGAAGAAGGGTCAATTACAGGTGAGATAGAGTACGACAAAGAGTTAAGTCCATGTCCCGGGCCAATGCAAATTAGTTCCAGAACAGTTCAGCAGGCTCTACTCATGCAACCATGTTATCTCTAGTAGCCCCCAACAGCTCACAAAAATGTCATCATTCAACACAGAGCTCCGCTCTATCACTCTGAGGCCTATTTCCGACCACTCAATTCCTACATCACATGCATCAATTATGTCACAGAGACAGTAATAGTTTTATTTGATTAAGTCCATCATTTTCCTAGATTAGATGTAAGAGTGGTCTTTGTGTGTGATAAGAAACACTCGTGTTGATTAAGTCTAGTTTCTTGGTAGAGTTAATTATTTTGTTTACGAACAGTTCCCTAAATTTAGGTCTTAGTCCCCTAAAGACGGGAGCCTCTGCAACTCTTTTAAATAGTTAGTTTATGGATATTGTAAAGGTCAGATTTTTTGAGGAAAGAATAGAAATACAATAGATGGGTTGGACTCGTTTTATGCATAGATTAAATATCTCTACCTGGTGAACATACTCTTGATGATAGTCTTTCGTTCAACTCTTCATGTGTTTTCATTCTTATCTGGAATACAGTTTTTTATTTGTGCAACGTACATTTCATTTCCTTTTAGCTATTGTATGACTTATTTTTATTGATATGCAACCTGTCAAAAAGCTAATGCTTTGGTGAAGATTTGTTTTCTGCAACTTGTGGGAGTTATTGTGTTTTGATATATGTTTGATGTCTTGAAATGATATTTTAAGTATTGAACTTCTTGCAGCAGATTATTAATTGAGTAGTTTGTTGTTTCTCTCTGTTTTCTATTATTTCATTGCTTTATCATTAGTGTGTCATCATCCAAGGAGGGACCTCATCCATATTGTTCTTCCAACCCAACCTTTCCTTTGTCTTGATAGAATAACCCTCTGACCAACCATCAAAAGATTTAAAAGAAGCAATCATTCTAAACTGATATGTGGCCTAGATTTTCCCTTTAGCAGTCAGGTGCAGAACTTAGGACCAACATCTTCTGGCACCCTTGTCAGGGAACGAAGTAACGAGATATATTTCCTTAGGAGAAATATAATTGATCATATCTTACCTTTGATGGTGAACAAAGATCATACACAGACAGACTGTCATCTTTCACCTGGTGACTTCATTGAATAAAATTTAAAGAATAAATACTGGCACCCCGAAAAGGATTCAACAAATCCAAATATGAAAACAGAAAAGACAAGAAGGTTGATTATAACCCTGAGAATAACACAATAGGCTATGATCTAGAAATACAACTAAGGAAATCCACTATAGCTCAAAGATACGCTTCCCCCCTCAAGGGAAAAGTTGCACACCAAGAGAATACTTCAAACCATCATCACGAGCATCTTGAATTTGCTAGCCCTGAGAATCACAATTCCAAAGGGGCTCACACATATCCTACTCTTGATTCCACTTCATCATCCATTCCTACATCCACTCCTGTATCTCCCATAAATTTGTAGATTCCCATTGTTCAAGCCATGGTCGTTAATAGGATGGATGTCATAATTGTTGCCAGATATGCACCCTTAGTGCTACCTATAGTTTTTCATGCACTCCCAACCACAGAATACATGAAATATCTGCCAAGATATAATGGGGAGGGTGAAATAACTGTTGAAAAACATCTGGTATCCTTTTATAGTTTTCCAGATAACTTTAACATTGATTATTCAGATGTGTGGATGAGGTTGTTTGTATAGAGTTCGGATGGGGAGGTCAGAAAATGGTTCAGGAGTCTTCCTCCAGCCTCCATTTCCGATATTGAGGCATTGGATGAAGCTTTCATAAAACAATGGGGAGATAGGAGAGATTATCTATATTACATCACTGAATTTGGGGCTCTAAAGAGAAAAAATGGTGAATCTATTTCAGACTTCACCAAGAGATTCAATAAAATGTATGATAGAAGCCCAAATGAAATCAAACCAACTAAATCATCTTCCAAGATCACTTATTCTAATGCATTTGATGCAGAATCCTCCCTCCTCCTGAGAGAGAGAAGATCAACCACGTTGTTATCCATGCAGGAAGCAACCATTGAAGTTGAATCTAATATTTTGGCATCAGACAGATTAAAGACTAGATATGATAAAGAGAAGAAAAATAGAGAGAGGATGCCCCTGCCTCCTCTAACCCAGCTACATCTGATCCCAAGCTTGAGGAGATGACCAAGACTTTGAAGGATTTGACTTCTAAGACAGCTAAGCTAAAATGGGAATCCAAACAGCCAAACAAAACCTTTCAAGGGGCTAGTAATAGAAATCAGAACCAATTCAGAAGGCCTAATGATGCTCCTCAAGTAATGCAGAGAGAAGGAGAAATATTGATGATCAAAGGGTAGTGCCCCCTTTTTAAAACAATTAGATTGAGGAGATAGATGCATACAATGATGATGTGGACAATATTGTTGTGCTATTCAATGAGACAGATTATTATACCAGTCACTTAACACAGCAAGAATATGAGGTAGCACAATTGTCAAATCAATTTGATGATAAAATAAGGGAATATGGAGTTATTCAAGTTCAACCCAAGAAGAAATACGATTTGAGGAAAAGAAATGGAGCTTCCAAGTCCACCACCTCTAATCAAGGAAAACAAGCAGAAGCCCCTCCCAAACCAAATCCAAATAAAGGTATGTCATCTAAAACTCAGTCATCTCCACTATCAAAACCTCTTGCCCCTGAAACAAAGGAATTTGATAAGCCACCAACCTCTTTCATATTGGGACTTGAGCTGAGCAAAATCAAGATTTATGTCCCTTTGTCGGAATTGTTAAAAAATGAACCTTTCAAGAAATCCATCATGAAAGTTTTGCAGCCTACTCCTTCTAGTGTATCTTCTGATGTCATTAGTCTACAGGATGAAAACCTAGCCATTATTGTGGGTCCACACATTGAGTATGGCTCTGATGCTTCTCCTCCTTTCTATATATCTCTTAATGTCCATGATAAGATCCTGCACAACTATCTTATGGACTCAAGATCCTCTCACAATGTCATGCCCAAAGTTGTTATGGAAGAAATAGGTCTAGAGATTACCAAGCCTTACCAAGACCTATACTCCTTTAATTCCAAGAAAGTAAAATGCCTGGGATTGATAAAGGATATGGTGGTTTCTCTAGCACAATTACCCATGAAGAGTGTAGTGATAGAAATTGTGGTGGTCGACATCCCCCCAAATTTTGGCATGCTATTATATAGAAATTGAGCTAAGAAGGTCAGGGGATCATTGCAAATGGACCTCACATATGCCACCATTCGTGTGTTTGGTGGTGAGCACATGAGGCTATACGGAGAGGTACGATTAGCCTACATAGTCAGTGATCATCAAAACCCAAGAAATCACCCCATTTATGTTGTTGAGGATGGGATTGGTTTGTTTGTTTTTCATTTAGATGATGATGAACCTGAAATATCAGTCAGCCAACGCAGAGATCATCCAATGAATGGTCAACAAAATGAGGTGTGGAAGATGTATTTCAATGGATCTTCATCAAAAGACGGATCTGGTGCAGGTATTCTCCTCATTTCCCCTTCAAAATAAGTTATAACCCTCTCTTATAAGAAAGAGTTTGATACTACTAACAATATAGATGAATATGAAGCTCTGGTATTGGGATTGAGGGCTGCCAAAGATATGGCCATTGATTGTTTAGCAGTTTTTGGTGATTCTGAGTTGGTCATGAATCAAGTAAGGAATATCTATCAATCTAAGAAACAGAAGCTCAAGAAGTACAGGAACGAGGTATGGGACCTTATTGATAATTTATTTCTATCCTTTAACCTCTCTTTCATTCCCAGAGAATAGAATCAGAAAGTTGATTCTCTGGCCTTAGCTACCAGCACATTCAGGCCTCCCATTGGCCCAAATATTAAATATCAGGTGGAAATTAGACATAGAACAGCCATACCAAACAACATAAAGCACTGGCAAGTCTTTAGTGATGATTTAGAGTTGTAGATATTTCTTCATGCCATTGATGAATTCTCCAATATCTCAATTGATCACGAAATTCAAGAAGATGAAAATGAGACATTAGAAGATCAATAATCTTCTCATCTGTTGAAGACAGTGGTTGGTCATGATATTATGGAGTTGAAAACCAATCACATTCCTAGAGGACTAGTACCATTGGAAAGATTGTTCGACAGCAATGATGTTTACAAAGGAACTGTCATGAAGAATCAAGAAGAGGAGGTGACAGAGTGAAATATTGGGACCACTAAGAATCCCAAGATCATCAAGTTTTCCAAATCATTGGCTACATAACAAAAATACAGGTATGTCAGTCTCATTAAAAAGTTTGTTGATACTTTTTCATAGTCCTATGAAGATTTGAAGACATTTTATATTGACATCATCCAGCACAAGATCCCTCTAAAAAGTGGCTCCAAGACATTCAGACAGAAGATTAGACAATTCAATCCCATGTTAATGTCCATAATTGAGAAAGAGATAAAAAAAATGTTGGATGCCAATATTATTGTACCATTAAGGTATTCAAACTGGGTGGCCAACTTAGTACCTGTAAGGAAGAAGAGTGGGGAGATACGCTTTTGTGTTGATTTCAGAAATCTAAACAAGTTCTCTTTGAAGGACAATTACCCCCTCCCCAATATGGATCATATTTTACAGAGGGTGGTAGGTGCACACAGAAATACCTTGTTGGATGGATACCTTGGTTATAACTGGATAGCAGTTTGTGAGGAAGATAAAGAAAAGACAGCATTAACCACCCCATGGGGAACATTCATATATGAAAAGATTCCCTTTGGTCTCATGAACGCAGGGACCACTTTTCAGAGGGCCATGGACATAGATTTTGTGGGCGAGAGAGACAAATTTATGGCCATATACCTAGATGAAATTACCATTTTTTCCAATTCTGATGAGGAACATTTGCAGCATTTGGAGCAAGTTTTCAAGAAATGTAGGGGGTATGGGATATCTCTCAATCCTAGGAAGTCTCACTTTGCCATGCCAGAAGTGAAGCTCCTGGGCCACATCATATCAGTAGGAGGCATAAAAATTGATCCAAAGAGGGTTTGTGCCATTCAACAAATTGAGATCCCCATAAATAAAAAGGTTGTCCAGTCTTTTATTGGTAAGATAAACTTCCTCGGACTCTTTGTGCCGAATTTTGATGAAATTATGAAGCTTATTACTAACATGTTGAAGAAAGATGTTGTGATAAAATGGTATTTGGAGGAGAAATCATGTTTCCAAACAATCAAGCAAGATTTAGTTGAAGCACCTGTATTGGCCAACTCTGACTATACCAAATATTTCTTCATCTTTTCCTTTGCCTTGGATGAAACAATTGTTGTTGTACTACTGCAGAAAAATGAAGAAAGGCATGAGCATCCCATAGACTTTTTTAGAAGATCCCTCTGAGATGTTGAGATCAAGTATGATATATTAGAGAAACAGGCTTATGCATTGGTCAAAGAAATCAAGGCCTTCAGGGTTTATGTGCTACAGTCTAGCATAACAACCTTTGTTCCTAGCAGTAGTGTAAAAGAGATTATGGTCCAATTAGACAGCGAGGGGAAAAGAGGAAGATGGATTGTCAAATTTTTGGAGTATGACTTGCACATAAAGCCCACCAAGTTTATCAAGGGGCAAGGACTGGCTAAATTTCTATCAGAATCAAACTGTAAGGTGCTAGATTTGCATCAGATCTTCACCCAATCAAATACACCCATCATACATCCTGGACAAGACAAATTACAGGTATTTGAAAAATATTCCTCTTCACCTTGGTATAAAAACATCATCTATTTTCTACAACATTTTGAATGTCCACCATATGTGAAGAAGACAAATGCCAGGTCTCTCAAGTTGAAAGCCGTCAAATTCTGCATTTCAAACTAGAACTTGTATTGGAGGGATCCTGATGGCATTGTGTTAAAGTGCCTTGATGGAAATGAAGCCAAAAAAGTCACAGTAGAAATGCACAGAGGAGTGTGTGGAGGGAACCAGCATTGGAAGGCCACAATTATCAAGATCCTGAGGGCAGGATAATACTAGCCCACCCTTTTCTCTGATGTGTTTTCCACTGTTAGAGCCTGCAATGAATGTCAGATTTTTGCAGGGAAGTAGAAGTTACTATCACTACCCCTGAAACCTATCAAAGCCATTAGTTCATTTCAGCAATGGGGGTTAGACTTCATACAAGAAATAAATCCACCCTCTAGTGGACAACACAAGTGGATCCTCACTACCACCAACTACTTCACCAAATGGATTGAGGTTGTGCCCACCAGGAATGCCACTGAAAAGGTAATCATGAATTTCCTGGAAACTAATACTTTTTCCAGATTTGGTTGCCCCATAAGCTTGTAACAGACAATGCCTAAGAATTCAATTCCAAATCCATGATTGACTTCTGTGGAAGTCACAACATTGCCTTGACACATTCCACACCTTATTACCCTCAAGGAAATGGCCTAGAAGAATCATCAAACAAGACTCTCATCGGGATCATTAAAAATTTGTTGACTGAAAGAAATAAATCTTGGGACTCTAAACTCAAATATGCCTTATGGGATGATAGGATCAGCACTAAGAAGTCTCTGGGAACATCACCATTCCAACTTTTTTATGGCATAGATGTCATTTTTCCTACTCATATTGGTATACTAGTCCTAAAATTCTTGCACGAGGACATTGAGGAACCCAATGACATCCAAAGGAGAATATTTCATATTATAGAAGTTCAACAAAGAAGAGAAGCATTAGATCATAGGATAGAAGCATACCAGAATAAGATCAAATCAGCCTTTGATAAGAAAACCAAGAAGGAGATTTTTTATGAAGGTAACCTGGTTTTGAGGTGGGATTCCAAAAGGGATGACAAGTCCAAGCACGGTAAATTTGACAACCTCTGGTTTGGCCCTTTTAAGGTGATTGAATTTCTGGGCAACAACACATTCATCCTGCACAATCTAGATTATACAGAGATATTTGGAGGCCCAGTAAATGGGCGCTTCCTAAAACATTATTTTGTTTAAGGATGGGGGAAGGTCCCTATTGTACCATAGATGCTTCCCTTTATTGTTGCTTTTGATTAGTTATTCATGTGTGAATAAAGACTCCATATCCCAGCAAGGCACTGGGGTGTAGTTTCATTTCTTAATTCAATAAAATGCATGGTTGAGGGATAGTAATAGATACGCAAGTCTGACAAACAGAAACGAGGGTAAGTGATGAAAGGTAAGAGAAGTTATATAATATCAAGGCACCGATCTACAGTTCTTAGCATCTCGTAGGCACGAGCTATCCTTAGTTGGAGCCAATGTTGTAACCTAGGTTTGCATCCCCTGCCTCTCCTCTCTTTTTCCTATGCCTTCATCAATATTTCCTTTTTTTGGTTGTTTAAGTCAGTTTCCCACTACTGTATATGGGCCCTTATTTTCTTTTTTTAGTCTTCGCGCATTTATTTTTCTGTTTTTCTGGAAGGATAAAATACATGACATATTTGTTTCGGAATGCTTTTCATATCGTGCACCATTGATTAAGCTCACCGTAGGTCTACCAAGCCTTTTTCTATGCATAGGAAATGTCTGTGCACATGACGCAACAATCCAGAGAAGAAAATGTTGGGCTCAGACCCTGGGAATAGACAGGTTAATTTTCGACGGTGGAGATCCATCAGGTCGAATATATCAACGACTCTCATCCATTCGGGTTCCAGAATCACACGGGTTTTAATATCAAGTTTTAAGTACTAAGTTCTCGAAGACCCGAAGGCTTCGAAGCATCGAAGAGTCAAAGTCCGAGAACCCGACACATCACTTCGGCGATTTTCCTTCAGGAGTTTTCGAGCATAACATTCATAAACTCCCGAAGCCCAGATTTCCGAAGAGAATCTAGACCTTTCATTTAGCATGACACGCGGCAGTAGATCGTTCACTTCGAGGATTTTCCTCTGGGAGGTTTTTCATGCTTCACATTTGAAACTCCCAAAGCCCGAACTTTTGAAGAGAATCTGGACCGTTCATTCAGCATGACACACGACAACATATCGTTCACTTGAAGGATTGTCCTCCGGGATTTTTTTCATGCTTCACATTCGAAACTCCCGAAGTGTCGAAGCACGTGGTGCACTCATTTTTCCTAACATGTGGTGCACTCATCAGTAATGACACATGGCATTCATCCTAGGTCATCTGGTTGTGACATTCGTCCATTTCCACGTGACACATGTCACCCTTCTTTCCATGACGCATCAACATCCGTGAAATCATATTAATCAAGCCACCACATCACTTCGGAGATTTTCCTCTGGGATATTCTTCATGTTTCACATTCAAAAAACCCGAAGCCCAAAAGTCCAAAGTGAATCTAGACCATTGATCCCAAGTCAATGAGAATCATCAATCCTTGCAGCAGGTAAATGTCACCTAGATCACATATCATCATCAAATCGATGACCACACTTCATTGTGAGGACATAAACTGCTCAAGCATTAATTTTCCTAAGTAGTCCCGCAATTTAAACCATGGTTTTGTTGGAAGAGTACATGGTATTTTGTGGGGTATTGTGGGCCCAAATGTGGTGTGGACCCAAAACTCCCTCAACGACTTCCGCAATCATGTGCTTATATGACACTGCATCACATCCATGTCGCCTCCACTCATCCCACTCACTACTTTCTCCCCTCTCATTGTGCGCCATCTGTCTTCCACACACGTCTATCGCCTCCACCTCCCCTCCACTTCATCTACATCCACGTCGTCTGCCTTCATGCGTCCTATTTTCCTATTGGATGTTTGTCTCCATGTCTTCCTGTCCACGATCATCTCATCATGGAGAAATCAAGAAGAAGGGCTAGTTACAGGCGAGACAGAGTACGACCGAGAGTTAAGTGCCAGTCACGGGCCGACACAGATTAGTTCCAAAACACTTCAGCAGGCTCTGCTCATGCAACCATGTTATCTCCAATAGCCTCCAACATCTCACAGACATGTCATCGTTCAACACAGATCTTCGCTCTGTCACTCTGAGGCCTATTTTCAGCCACTCAGTTCCTCCAGCACATGCATCATTTCTATCACAGAGACAGTAGTAGTTTTATTTGATTAAGTCCATCATTTTCCTAGATTAGATGCAAGAGTGGTCTTTTGTGTGTGATAATAACCACTCTTGTTGATTAAGTCCAGTGTCTTAGTAGAGTTAATTATTTGATTTACGAATAGTTCCCTCAATTTAGGTCTCGGTCCCCTAAAGACGAGAGCCTCTGCAACTGTTTGAAATAGTTAGTGTTTGGATATTGTAAAGGTCGTATTTTTTGAGGAAAAAAAAGCAATGCAACAGACTCGTTGGACCCATTTTATGCACGGATTAAATCTCTCTACCTGGTGAACATACTCTTGATGATAGTGTTTCGTTCAACTCTTCATGTGTTTTCATTCTTATATCGAATACATTTTTTTATTTTTGCAACATACATTTCATTTCCTTTTAGCTATTGTATGACTTATTTTTACTGATATGCCACCTGTCAAACAACTAATTCTTTTGTGAAGATTTTTTTTTCTGCAACCTGTGGGAGTTATTGTGTTTTGATACATGTTTGATGTCTTGAAATGATATTTTAAGTATTGAACTTCTTGCAGCAGATTATTCATTGAGTAGTTTGTTGTTTCTCTTTGTTTTCTATTATTTCACTGATCTATCATTAGTGTGCCATCATCCAAGGAGGGCCCTCATCCATATCATTATGCCAACCCAACCTTCCCTTTGTCTTGATAGAATAACCCTCTAACCAACCAACAAAAGAGTTGAAAGAAGAAATCATTCTAAATTGATAGGTAGCTATATTATCCCCTTAGCAGTTAGGTGCAAACCTTATGACCAACACCATTAACCCAACTATTAAGAGCACTAGTCATTTATTGTTGCATTGGAGAAACAAAATTATTTCCTTGGAAAATGTGATTTTGCAAGTTTTAAGTCTCTTTCTTTGGAGAAGTGCTCCTTGAGCCTTTGGCTCTCTTGCCTCATTGAGGAGTCCCCTTCCAACCACTACAAATTGTTGTTATAATACGCACTAGTCCACAGTCGTTAGGGATGCACTAACCCTAGGTAAATAACCCTAACTAACTTCTAAACTAACCCTAGACTAGGCCTAAATTTATGCCCTAACCCTCTACTAACCTAGGCGCATCCTTTGAACCTTTTACAATTGATTTGTGTTGGATCATTTTGATGATATAGGGCTTGGTTTTATATAGCCATAAGGCTGATAACTTGACTTCATAAACCCTAATATAAAAAAACTTATAACTTGTGCTTTAACCATCAAAATTTGCTAAACGTTTGCTAACATATTCTACTTGGTTTAAGGCATTTCTTGGGTGATTTATTTACTAATTTCAGTGGCTGATTTTACTTATATTGTAGCAACTTTTCTACATCCATAAGGCTGATAATATCTCTATAGTAAGCTTTTGTTGCAGCCTTGTTTTTTGTGCTAAAGTTGTTGCTTAATCATTGGTGAGTTGAGCTAGCTTCCACTAGCTTTATCTGTTGTTTATTCATAACATACTTGGAACTTATTTTGTAGCCATTGTTATCTTTATTGAGCTCATATATATCATTTATTTTTTTCACAAATTAAGGAAAGAAAGCTTAAGATAACATATTACACTATATGCTTGGTTTTCCTTGTGTCTTGGTCAGGTACTCACACTTGGTGGGTCACTCAACTCATTTGGAAACCCTTAAACCCTCCCAAGACTTCATTCCAAGAACTTCATACCATTTTAATTTGACCTCTAGGGACTTCATCTCTATATTCATATTTCTCCATCTCATTCCCCCTATGGTCAACGAGATTCCCACCTTGAGGTGACTACCTCACCTCTAAATTGACAAGGACACCTACCTAAGGTGAAAGTGGCTAGGTGACCTCTTAATTGTCACCATTTAGTGGTTGCGTCAGGATTTTCCCAACCTACAACTTGTGTGATAACATTTTGGCACCAGTGTCGGTGAGGATTTTGTGATCCAGGATCTTTTCATCAATGTGACTTATTAAAGAATCATATTAAATGAGCATAAAATTAAATACACCATAAAGAAGGAAATCTCAATGATAAAGAGACATAAGCATCATATATGAACACAAAAACTTGATAATAGAGTTTGTCCCTGGTAGACTATGTCTCTAGGGTCCTACTCTCAAATGGGTAGGCCTTTTTATTAACTCAAGAAAATAATTTGGTAAAATACATAAGTGTTACACCTCAAAATTACTCACTTCAATAGTGTCGCAAGTGTCGTCATTACAAGTGTTGTAAGTGTCGCATCTTGTCTGCAAGTGTCGCATCTTGAATACAAGTGTTGCAAGTGCCATAAACATCATACTACCATCTTGCCCATGTCGTGCCTCTAAACGACATCATAAAGACACTTAAGACACCTCAAAGACTAATTTGGAACAAAAGAAATCATTTTACAGAGAGTACAAACCTTTTTCCACTGAAAGAACTACTAAAAAATGAATTTTGGATAGGAGTGCTCCCCTACCCACTATCAGGGAATGATGGTGCTCCCTGAGCCTCTTTGGGGGAGTGTTTGAGCACCCTATGCACCCTTTTGGGGGAGCTTTACCCCTTTTTTTAGCAAATTTTGGGTTTGTTGAGGAAAATCAGGGAAGAATCCCTCAATTCCTGAAGGTAGTTGGATTCAAATACATGGTCAAGGCATGATCTTAGGGAAGATCCTCAACTGAAGGAGAGGAATCATCAACTTATCCCAAAGATATCTCAAGTGGTTGGACCTCTCCAAGGTTATATAAGGAGGCCTTCTCATGGTGAAAGGTACATGGAAAAGATTGGATATGTGAAACTTATGATCTTATGAGTGAGATGTCATCAAAGAAATCAGTGGAGATTACTTGAGAAAAGGGGTTGGACACGGAGAAATGGAAGAAGTTGTTGCACCTTCATTCAAAGGATTGTAAGTACTTTTACTTGTTCTCATTAATATAATCAATGTTTGGTTTGTTTCTTTCAAACTTATGCTTGTTCCATATGATTTTGTCTGCAGTAGATGGATCTATGTTTGAGCTAATTTCAGTAGAGTAGGAA
>ML799187.1:17526-29960 GCA_009831015.1 Picea engelmannii | reverse complement strand
CTAACTGGTCGTAAATTAACCCTTTGCGCTGGTGAAAGCTCTGCCTTGGCCAAAAAGGAACTTTCACCTCCAAAACTGTTGTTTTATCAAAAACTCAGTGTGTCTCTACTTTATCTCCTTGCATATTCACAGCAACCTGGGCTAGCACTTGCAGATCTGGGTGTGACTTTTGTTTATGATTCAATTTTCTAATCTTCCTCTTAAGACGTTTTGCTAACCACCATAGATTGTTATAATCTTTGGTGATTTTATTCTTCCTCTTCTTTTCCTTGACACTTTCACGAGCCAAATTTTCAAATGCAGCATTTGTTTCTGCAAAATTATCAAACAAAGTTTTGTATCTCTCTTTAATTACTCTTTCTAAAACCTCATGTTGAGCAATCACTTCTTTAAGTTGCTTGATTTTCTATGATTTCTTTGACCCTTTTCTCTTTGATGTTTCACCTTCATCAGTGGGAGTAAAAGTCTCGCAATCCTGTGAAAATTCCATTTAGTGTTCAGGGATTTTAATGGCTGGGCTTTCATCTTCTTTCTATGGCTCTGTTTCTGAGTCTGTGTATGGTAGATTTAAAATATTTTCTTTCTTTGATGTAGTTTGCTTTGTAGTAGTTTAAAAATCTAACTTTTTCTTTGACCTGTGAGACTTTACGCCAAAAATCCTATCTTCTAGTGGTTCTGGAAGAGTTCTCCTCTTCCTCGAGCTACTCTGAGGAGTTAATTTCCTTTTTCCAACTCTCTTCTACTCATTCATGGGATGAGTTTGGGTTTCAAAGCCCTCCCAAAAAATAAAATGTTGCCAAGTCCTTCCTCTTTGTCTTAGCTCCTCTAGGATTATCAATTTGATTAGGTCGAAATGACAAAGGGTGTTTTTCATACTTAAAGGTTCAGCCCTAATCTTTTTACAGACTTTAGTTAGGCTTTTATGCAAGAAGAAAGGTAAATTTAGGAGAGTTTTCCCTGTAAAATGGTCTAAGAGCTTGAAATGGTATAGAATCATCTTGGAATACCTGCCTTTTGAGGTTATATAGAGTTGGATGCCCTTGAACAAGTCCTGCCATTCATCCTCCAAAGGAGAAACTGGCATGCTTTTCTTCCATGCAACATTTCTGAATTATTCCTTAAGATATGCTCTGAAATTGAGATTCTTGGTTGTTGTCGTTTTGAACCAACTCTAGCCTGATCTAGGTAAGATGGTTGTTGTAGCAATGGTGGCTTCATCAACTATGATTTCTAAAGACCTGACACAGGATTTATTTCCATCGTATGATTTAGCAAACACTTCAGCTATTGTTTGGTGACAGCCATTCTGTAACTTCTCAACATATCCCATGCAACCTACGTCTGAGAAGTGTTTTTGTACCTCTGGATGCGCTTGTAAAAAGGACAGACTGTCTAATTCTTTCCTTAACAATGAACCACTTTGTTTCCTTTCCATCTGCAACTTGATTCCCAGACAATTTTTCAAACCAAATCACTTTAATTTGTTGTTTGATCCGAGGTTTGGCATTGGTGAAAACTCTCGGCGTTGTCTTTCAAGAATGAAAACATATCATATGCCTGTGGATGATGCGTGTTGGGGATATGAGGTGTCGATTTGATTTCACCAGTCGAGTAGTACCACTCCTTTACCTATGATGATGGATTTGAATTCTCCATCTCCAGCACCATTATCTCATGAAGCATGCATTTCTGAACACGATCTGCTTTGATATCCGATTTAGACGTGCAAACAGAATCTTCATCATTATCTGCTTTCACCATTGCCTTATAATGATTACATGATGTGTTTTGAGCATGTCATCCTTTTATTTTTTGAAAACGTGGAGGGAACACACGTGTTTTTCACTTTCACCAGCTAACGGTCTGCGGGGAAGTACTCCTTAACTGTTGAAAATTGTCGCTTTCACCAGCTAGTCCTCAAACTTGAAACACACGTTAGTTGTTGAAAGCCTTTTCATGAAATTTTAAAGAAAAGACCTTTATGGATCGAGTTATTACTAAGATATGAATTAAAAACCTAATTTTTTCCACTAGAAGAACTTAAAACAAATTGGAGAAAACTACCAATGAAAATGTTATCAATCCCAAAATGAAACCATGGTGACTGATTCATTTTGGGAGCTAACACACTACATCATCAAGTTTTGGTCCATGTCAAGTTTTTGTTGATGTGCCTCAGTGTTCAAGGGAAGTATCTACCTCAAGATTCATCCATCACAAATATCATGTTTCAATGCCCATGTCAGTCCATGTTCATTTGATCTACCAAATTACATCTCTGTGACAATTTTGTGTCGTTGATGGGGGATATATCAAGGCCCTCCTTCGACAAGTCTATTCCTGTCGACTTCATCATATTATCCAGGAGCTATACTTAGAAACTAATTAGTACCTTGGGACCTGCATGCCTCAATGGTAGGCCTCCTCATGTCCGACAATGGGTTTACATCATTGACCTCTGATTGGATGATTCCATGGATGTTCGACTTCATCTCATGTATTCACATTCATTGGAATGTACTAGAGTACCTTGGGAATCATTGACATCAATGGTGATCTCCCTTGCACTTGTCAATAGTTTACATCATTGACCGGTAATCAAGTGGTTTCTACCATGTTCGACATCAGGACATCTATTCACATGGTTAGATTCGTACTACATAGGGATCAGTAAGAAGACCCTGGATTGATTTTTCACTCTTATGTATACTTTGCCCAGGTTGCAAAGGAGTTCTTTTGGACTATGACACATATATTGTTACATAGATCCACTTTGTATTGGTCGTGGCTATGTCTTGTCATATCGTATATCCACTGTGTATTCTTCGTGGATACGATCAGTTCAGTTCATAGGAGTATAGATCCACATTATATCTGCAGTGGCTATACCATTTTTTCAATATAATTATGGGTCCATAGTGTATTTTACAGCGGCCATACCTAAAAAGTCTTTATCACTCAAGCATAGGTATGCCTTCCTTCGGTTTTGAAACATGTCATAATATTTGTTTGATGGTTGTGTGCAACGTTTTTCGGTTTCTCTGCATCTATACCCTTGCTCAAAAAAGTCTACAAATTATTTCAGTCATCATCATCTTCTAACTTCGTACTTTGGGGGGCAATCTGTTACACCTCAAAATTACTCACTTCAATAGTGTTGCAAGTGTCATCATTACAAGTTTTGTAAGTGTCGCATCTTGTCCACAAGTGTCGCATCTTGACTACAAGTGTTGCAAGTGTCATAAACATCATATTGCCATCTTGCTTATGTCATGCCTCTAAAACACATGACAAAGACACTTAAGACACCTCAAAGACTAATTTGGAAGAAGAGAAATCATTTGACAGAGAGTACAAACCTTTTTCCACTGAAAGAACTACTAAAAAATGAATTTTGGAGAGGAACGCTCCCCTACCCACTATCAGGAAGTACTGGCGCTCCCTGAGCCTCTTTGGGGGAGTATTTGAGTGCCCTGTGCACCCTTTTTGGGGAGCGCTACCCCCTTTTTTAGCAAATTTTGGGTTTGTTGAGGCAAATCAGGGAAGAATCCCTCAATTCCTGAAGGTAGTTGGATTCGAATAGATGGTCAAGGCATGATCTTAGGGAATATCCTCAACTGAAGGAGAGGAATCCTCAACTTATCCCAAATATATCTCAAGTGGTTGGACCTCTCCAAGGTTATATAAGGAGGCCTTCTCATGGTGAAAGGTACATGGAAAAGATTGGAGATGTGAAACTTATGATCTTATGAGTAATATGTCATCAAAGCAGTCAATGGAGATTACTTGAGCAAACGGGTTGTACAAGGAGAACTGGAAGAAGTTGTTGCACCTTTATTCAAAGGATTGTAAGTACTTTTACTTGTTCTCATTAATATAATCAATGCTTGGCCTGTTTCTTTCAAACTTATGCTTGTTCCATATGAGTTTGTTTGCAGTAGATGGATCTATGTTTGAGCTAATCTCAGTAGAGAAGGAAGTCTTTTGTACCTTTGTTTGTCTTACAGGACCTATCACGGAACTCAGGATCGAAGCTCAACCAAGACTTTGCAAGGACAAACGTTGCTAATAAGGTACATATATTTCTCCTTCTCTTTCATTTATTAGCTTGATTAGATCTAAAAGGAAGTCAGTGTCCATGTTAAGCACTTTTTTATCTTAGCCTTAGGAGTCTAGAGACCAAGAGGGAATCCACTTGTCTGCAAGGGGATTCACCTACAACAATAAGTATACCTCATTCTATAGTTAAGTTGCAGAAGCTTTGCTCAGATCAGAAAATGAACATCACCACTGAATTTGTGGTGTCGAATTAAAAATGACTGTCTCCATGCCTCAATCTGAGTCTGACAGTCTTAGGCCCATCAAAAATCTCATATCGATTTGTGTGCCCTACAATATGCATTAATGATTATACTCATGCATCATTTTTCATGCCTGGTACAGCCTGTCATGTGCCCTGCCTCCCCCCATGCACTGGAAAATTTCCATTTTTAAATAAAAATGCAGGCAGAGTTAACCAAATGGTCGTTAGCCCAAGTGGTTGGTGAATTCCATGTTTGGCATTGTGATTGGGGAGGTCATAGGGTCAAACCTGCAGACCTCCCATTTTAATACACCATTGGTTATATATATATAGTTTAAACTGTGGGATTCCCCACTAACTTTGGAGATGGCAATAGATATGGCAATATGTGGTTTCATTCAGACAGATATGGTGGGATACATGTTTAATATGGTGGATTGGGGGTTGGCTCCAGCCAACCTTGCCTTTTTTTGAATATTTGTTTGTTGGGAATCCTTGTACATTTCCCCGCTACCACGTCGCAGCCCATGATTGGGCCACATGGAGGCCATTCATTGGCCCATGTCACCTCTATGCACAGTCACTGCCATGTCACTTATTCCTGGTCATATTTCCATGTTACATGTCGGGTGGTTTTACGGATGCCACGTGGTTGTATGGACTGCCATGTGACGCTTTTCCATTAGTCCATGGATTGACCGAAAAAGGCCAAAAATGAGTGGCACGTGGAAACCTCTGGTGTTGCCATGTCATCATGACACATGTCTCCCTCTAAGTGTGCTACATAACTTGTATGGACGTTGATGGCATCCATACTGATGTTGACGTTAGAAGTATAGATGTTGACTCATCCCTGCTGACTGGCTAGGTTGACCAAAACTTTGACCGTGAATATCTTTTGATCCGTAACTTCGTTTAACGAGTCATTTACATTGTTGGAAATCTTGTGACACGCTCTTCGCGATGATGCCAATTTCACTGAGATTTGAGGACTTTGAATTTTTTCCCTTTCTTTATCTGTTGAGTCCATTCTGAGCTTCTTGAGGTGCTTCTACACATTCTCAGATATCCTTAGACTTCTCTGGATCCTTTGTGGATCACGCATTTCCACTGAGAGATTTTTGGACCACCAAAATATTTCATCAATAAATATATAAGTGAGGGAAGAGTTCCCTCACCTTGTCCTTTTCAATCCACTTTGTTTTTCTTAGATGTGTGCCCTTTAAGCCCACTCAAATATAATCAACATCACCCCTACATGAATTCCTCTTCCTTCTATCTAGGATGATATCTTCCTTCAACTTGTCCAAGTACTCAGGAGAAAACTCATCAACTGAAGGTATAGAAACTTCCTCACCCTGATCCATGATCATAGGAGGCTTAAAAAGTTTCAAGTTTTCCACATTTACAACTGAGTATATCTACATATAAGGTGGAAGAGATAAGCAAAAATAATTAGTACCGCTTTTCTCCAAAATAGTGAAGGGTCCATATGGGATGGGCTTGAGTTTCTTTCCTTCACCCTTCAACTGCTCCTTTTTTATGTGAAGCCATACTTGGTCTCCAACCTGGAACTGATGATCAACCCTGTGTTTGTCATGTCAAGCTTTATAATATGTTTGAATCTTCTCCAGTTGTTCCTTGGCTTCTTGGTGCACTTGTTGGATCCTTTGAATGAACTTGTGGGCCCTATCTTCATTTCTTTCTTCATTGCAATAGACATATTTCCCATACATCAAGTCCAAAGGTACCTTAGGCAAATACCCAAAACATGTCTCGAATGGCGAACATTGAGTGGAAGAATGTAAGGCTCAATTTTAAGCATGTTGTACATACGGTATCTGTTCATCCCATAACTTGGGATGCTTGTTGCAGTAACCTCAAAGAAAAAGTACCATTGTTCGGTTAAAAACCTTTGTATGTCTGTCGGTCTGTGAATGGAAAGTAGTGATCCTCTTCAACTTGATGGTCATCATTATCCACAAGCTTGTTCACAAATCTCCAATAAATCGAGTATCTCGATCTGAGATAATGGATGTGGGTAGCCCAAAGTGAACCCCAACATATTGAAAGAAGAGATTAACATTCTTCTCAGCAGTGATCTGCTTTTTACATGGCATCAAGATACACATCTTGCTAAACCTATCCACTACTACATACAAATAGCCATGACCTATTTTTGACATTGGTAAACCCCCTACAAAATCCATGGAGAGACTCTCCCATGGATGGGATGGAACAGGAAGTGGTGATTATAGCCCCAATTTTCTATTAGTGGGCTTACAAGTAGAACACATCACACACCCCTTTACATATTTAATTACAATTTCTTTCATCTAAGGCCAGTAACAAAATCTTTGCAGATGAACCATAGTTTTTCCTACCCCAAAATTCCCAGATACAAGAGAAATGTGAGCTTCTTGTATTACATGGACTCATTCACTTGTAGGAATACATAGATTTCTAAGATGGTAGAGTAGTTTTCCCTACAGAAAATAGTTCTCTACCTGTGCACCATGGGTTAGCTTTTCAAATACCTCTTTAATATCCTCATCAACAACATATTGTTCTGCATATCTATAATGAGATAAAGAAGCATTATTCAAAATAATAGAAGCAGTAACAGGAGGTCTAGAAAGCATATCAGCTACCTTGTTACTTGTACCCTTTTTGTATTTGATTACCAATGAAACTGTTGAAGAAAACTCGTCCACCTATAATGTCGAGATTGTTGCAGTTTGGTTTGTTGTTGGAGATATTGTAAGGGTTGATGATCTATATGTATGATTGTTTCCTTCCCTAACAAGTAATGCTTCCATTTATTTACACGTTGAACTAATGCATACAACTCTTTAACATATGTAGGATAGTTAAAATCATCTTGGTTAAAAAATTTAGAGTGGTAACAGATAGGATTACGATATTACATCAATACTGCACCCATGGCGTATCAGTTGGCATCTATCTCAATATCGAAAGGTTGTTGAAGATTCGGCGGTGCTAATACTAGTGTGGTACTGATATTTTACTTCAAAGTGTCGAAGGCCTTTTGTTGCTTTCCTCCCCACTGAAAAGTGTTCTTCACACAGGTTAAGGCATGCAAAGGAGTTGCAATAAATGAGTAGTTTGAAATAAATCTCCTCCAGTGTTGGACTGCACCTAAGAAGCTTCATACTTCGGTTACATTTTTGGGCCCAAACCAATTTACAATTACATCAATTTTGGAAGGATCAGTTTTCAATTGTCCTCCTCCTACAATATGACCTAAGTACACTAATGCAGTCTTGTCAAATTCACATTTGGACAATTTTACATACAAATTTTCCCTTTGCAAAGTATCCAATACTTGTTTTGCATGCCTTACATGTTCATCCCAAGTCCCACTAAATATAAGAATGTCATCTAAATATATAATTACAAAATCATCGAGAAATGGCCTGAATACATCATTCATCACACGCATGTAGGTTGTCAGAGCATTAAAAATCCCAAATGGCATAAATAACCACTCAAACAATCCATGTTTGTTTTTAAAGGTGGTTTTCCATGCATCTTGTTCTGCAACCCTGATCTGATGGTATCCACTGTGCAAATCCAACTTAGTGAAATAAACAACATTCTTTAATTGATCACGTAAATCATCTATACGAGGAAGATGGTATCAATTTTTCACGGTGATTTTGTTTAAGGCTCGATAATCGACACACATTCACCATGTGCCATCCTTCTTTCACACCATCATGATCGGAGAACCACAAGGAGTTGAACTAGGTCGGATGACCCCTTGATCCAATAAGTCTTGTACCTGCTTTTTTATCTCTGTCATCTCTACAAATGACATCTTGTACATGCCCACATTAGGAAGAGGAGAATATTTTTGAAGATGTATTTCATGTTGGATTTCCCTCTTAGAAGGTAATTTGTCTGGTTCCTGAAAAATGTCATCATACTTAGAAACAATATCAATTAATTATTTCTTATGAGAAGGATCACATCCTTGGAAGGCGTCAGATGTTCCAACATCCTTTTCCCTTATGACCATGAGTACATATCTCTTATTAGTATTTATGAGTCTTTTCATCTGTACTGCACTAACAAGTGTTGTGTTTACCCTCGTGTTGTGGGCTCTAACAATGTATTCCACTCCCCCTTTAGTAAGGTGATATTTGTTCTCATGACGAAAGAAGACTACCTTTCTATCATAAATATAAGGACTCCCTAGCACTATGCTACATATATCAAGTGATACAACATCCAAATCCACTTCATCAATCAAATTTGAAGAAATAGAAAATATGAACCTACACTGCTTGGTGAAATTAAGTTTTTCTTTATCACATACCCAACCAAAAGGATAAGGCTTTGGATGTGGTTTAGTTTCAAGACCCGTATTTTTGACAAGTGCTTCAGATATCAAGTTTACTTGGGAACCCAGATCAAATAATGTATCTATCTTAGTGTTCTTAGATACAACTCTTATGTGAAATAATTCATTCCTTTTTCTTTCATCATCAAGAGATTCATTATTGTAATTTGAACTAGCATGAAGGGAACCTTTACCTTATACTCTAACCGTTGTGATCTTTTCCTCCTCTCCTGAATCAGAACCAAGATCTTGTTGCATTGTAGCAACGGTCTTTGTCTTCCCCTTTCCACTGAATTGTTTCAGTATTTTCTCTGGATGTAATTTCCAATAGTGTTCATCATCATGACCATTATTCTTGCAATGAGTGCAAGATGGATTTCCTTCTTCTCTCTTTACAATGGTGATACTTTTGTCCTTCCTTTTAAACTTTTTAAACTGCTTATGTAGGAAATTGGAAGGTTTCTTTGTGGGATATTCTTGAACATGCTTTCCCATGTTGTCAAGGTGAGTGGATTTCACACAAACTTCATCAAGACTGGTGGGGTTAAACAGTAGCAAAGTATGACGAATATAACTGTGAAGTGCACCAATATACTTCATTAAAGTTTCATAAGAATCTAAAGGAATGTTTAATGCAAGAGCTTTCTTCCTAAATTATTCTGTGAAACTTTGTGTAGTTTGAGCTTTACTTTGTCTTAAATTTTTCCATTCCATCATTGCTTTATGTAAATAACCCAATGGATAAAATTAATTCCTTATTTCTGATTTAAATTCCGACCATGAGGAAAGAAGATTACCACACTTATTTATGTCCTGAAGTTTGCTCTCCCACCATACGAGAGTAGTGCCTTCCAACCGAAGAGAGGCCAATTGCACTTTAACTTCCTCTTCATCAATATGTTGAACACGGAAATATACTTCAACCTATTGGATTCAATTATCTAGCTTGTCAGGATTAGCATCTCCATTAAACATAGGTAAAGAAAATTTTACATCAATCTTTAATAATGGTTTCTTAAAAGAAGCTTTATGTTTAGAGTGATGAGAACGATGAGAATGATTAGAGGAAGAAGAGATACAACTTGATGGTGAATATTGAGGCTCAAGAGGGTCTACGCCAGCCCCTTCATTCACTGAAACATTTTCATTCATTGATGCTTCCTTTTTCTTCCCTTTCTTTGTCATTCTCTTCTCGTAATTCCCATACATTTTCTCGACCAAATCTAACATGCGATAGAATACCATGTGAATTTTTTTCTCCTATTCATCAGGTTTGTCCTCTTCATCCATTTTCTTCCTTTGGGATGCACGGCCAATCTCGTGGTTGAAAGTCTTAAGAGTCCCTTCACCCTATTTATGCTTGTCCCTAGTAAACATTCACACTCAACAATTCAATTCAAAGACGAATGCTCTTGTAAAAATGAAGCCAGAAGAGGAGGAGAAAGAGAGGGGATACTTTGGGCTTGGAATAAATTGGCAGTTGATCAGAAGAAGTAATTAAGGAGGAGGGAATATCTAACCTACACTAGAAGAAATAAAGCTTAAGAACCTCCTTCATAGCCTGATACTCCTCTTCCATCAGTAGAGAAGGTGGCTCCACCACCTCCACCTCTAGTATGTGAGTTTTTTCCTAAGCCAACTCTTATAGATGATATTCAGATAAATATAGATGTTGCAAGCATGTTTGGAAAATTGAATATGACGGTCCCTTTCACAACGATTTGTAAGATCCCTTCTGTAAAAAGGGAAGTTTTGAAAGTCTTATAGGTGTCAACCAAGAAGGAATATACTCCCATCATATTGAACGTTATATCTTGATCAGCCAAGGGACAAGAACCCTCCTTTCTATATTTCATTAGGCATGAATGGCCTCCGCTTGAACAACTACATGTTTGATGCAGGGACCTTAACAAATGTCATGTCATTGAAGGTGATGAAACAACTTGGTTTGAAGACAACCTAACCTTATGGAAATGTATGTGGTATTGATTCACAGAAGGTCAAGTTATTCGAGGTGTGTGAGGATATTGAGGTATTTATGATTGATTTCCCACATATTATCATTCTCATGGACATATTGGTGATCGATGTTCCAGATTCTTGGGGAATGCTCTTTTCTAGGACTTGGTCCTCATCCCTTGGGGGTTTTATTATAATGAACCTTACACATGCATATATTCACATGGGAGATGTCGCATATGAAATCTTACACAACAGGGAAAAGAATGATACACATGTGATGGATCTGAGGGGCCCTAATTATGTCAGTGAACACTACTATTGATCTAAAAATGAAGAAGACTTGAAAATCTTGAAATTATTGCAAGTAAATGTTATGTGTTAAAAGCAAATGGATCAACTTTGCAACACATAAATTAAGGGATTACTTATGAAAAATACACATAGACAGCAGCATAATCAATGAACATAAGCACATAAACACAGCAATTGATAAAGGAGTTCACCCCTCTCTTGGGCTACATCTCCTGGTCCAGCCTCCAATGGATCATTATTATTAATTGCTCAAAGTGCTCAAAAACATGTCTTACAATGCTCAAACTGACCAACCGACTACTCCAATGGCTTCAGAGCATCCAAAAACCCCTAGTTGGGCTTTTTCGGCACCTCAATCGGTTGAAAAACGAAGAAGTTAGGCCTCCTGGAAGTCCCCCCTTCAAGCTTGTTGTCTCTACATCTACAAATTGCACCCTTGTCAAATGAACCTGGCACACATGCAATTTAAAGCGTGCAAACCTAGCACATGTGAACAACCGTAAAACGGTGAAAACTGTCAAACCGTTAACGGAACTAAAACCCCCAACCATCAAGCCGTGGGGCATATGGGTCCATAGGACCACGTGCGTTTTAAAATGGGGCTCCGTCCCATAGAAAATAATAAAGTGACACTTGGCGGGAGTTATTTGGTTACACAATAGTTTGAACTATATATGAAACACACCCATACCATAATATATATAACCATGGTCACATATGTGAAAGCGCATGACCAAGGGCTGGGGCTAAGCCCCGGCCCGGTCACGGCCCAAAACCACACAAACATTTGACTTTAAATATAATCTGGAGCGCATATACATCAAGGCATAAATGATATCCCATTGGTTGGTCGGAGTTTGTGGAAGTGTTATGCGGTGAGGAGGTCCGGGGGTCGAACCCCACAGACTCCAATATATTTTAACAAACACAACAATAACAAATACCAGGGTGCCACGTGGCACCCAATCACTTTCCCAAATAGTGCCACGTGTTGACTTCCCATTCGACCAACTATCATCCAATAAATAACTACCATGTCACCACAGGTACGGTCGTACGACTCTGCCACATCAGCCTGTACGGACTGTACAGTCAGCGTCCCTTTTTTTGCATGTTTGACTTTATGAACAGATTGCAATATCTCTCGCTCCCGACGTCTGTTTGAGACAAAACAAGTTGCGTTGGGTTTGCAACGACGAGGCCTACGCTCTCGTCCGTTTTGAAGCGATTCTGAGCACTTTGAATTTTTGAGCAAAATTTGATCCCATGATCACACCTCCCCATTGGAAAGCTTTTGGACCTCCAAAAGACTATTTTCAGTCTATGTGAAGATGAGGGTATAGTTCCCTCACCCTTCCAACATCAATCCACTTGGCCTTGCTTGGATTCGTCCCTTTAAGACCAACTCGAAGATACTCCACATTTCCTCGTTTTGAAGTTTGCATTCTCCTATCAAGGATGGTGTCTTCATGCAGTTATGTAAGATACTCT
>ML799186.1:393765-415321 GCA_009831015.1 Picea engelmannii | reverse complement strand
TGTCTCGTAATAGGTACAGTCATGGAGGGAAAAGAGTTTTAAAGACTTGTTGTTTTTTAGGTTGCTGTTTCTATTTAGATTATGTAAGAAAAATTTCCAAAATTTTGAATTAATAGTATAACAAAATCAAAGGCCGTTTCCCGTATCTGAGTTAAATTGAAAACCATGCATGAAATGAAAGAAAACATAAAGCTGTGGAACAAGGTGAGGCATCAACCAAGGAAGAATCTCACTTTGTGACAGAAGAAGAAAATAGACAAGAGAAAATTTAATGAAGCATAAGATATAGAAATCTAAGTAATTCACAGGTCTTGTACTTGTTGATAACCAATACAGAGGAAAAGCTGTAAACGATTAGATGACTAAAATAATCAATCACCACAGTAGAGGTTGTACTAAATTGCAACTAAGCATTCATCAAAGATATATAAGAAATGATGTTAACTATGAAATAACAGAGGAACACATAACTCAAACTTGATGGGATCTGGAGTCTTCGATTTGCATTTGTATTAATTTTGGCAAAATGAAAAATTTCTCTGCTACAATCGGCCAAGGAAGAAGCCCTTGGTTCCTCTTTCAAAATTGTATTTATACAATGAAAATCATCAACCCTAGACGGTTGATATTCTCCTAATCTCCTCAGTGCTACAGTTACAAAATACAAATTTGAACTGTTTGCTTGGTTACTTTTTACTTTTCTAGCAGTTGGACAAAAATGAGCATACATGCGTTACTTCATCATTTCTTCGAAGCGCTTCCTTCGCTTGGTCCATAACACTCGACGCACCTGTCTAGAAACTACACCAAAATCTTGGAAGGTTTTGTTGTATCCTTTGCTTCAAACACATACAACTTCCTCTGAATTTGGGGCAGCCTGTCTTCAATCTTTCCCTTTTCAAACTTTGTCGACTGCAACTGTAGATTTGACTTTATTAGCCACTTCTCTATTTGGGTGATGTCGAGCTGTTTCAATTGTGAAATCTCGAGCTGGGCTTCATTCCAACTCTCCTTGATATGTAGTTGATGCCTTACAACATTGATCTGTCCTAATAGCCCAGGACAATCACCTTTACCGATGCCCAGTGTTTTTGTATCTAGCTGATCAAACACTTCTTCACATTCTTTCTTAACTTCTCTTGCCATTTTCCTGCTTTCAACAATATTGGTCTCCCATGTTTTTAATATGATGTCTCCCCTGATCTGTTCTTCTACAGTCAGCTTTGGGATTGCTGGTACTTCCTCTCTAGTCGAAGACACTATTGCCTTTTGAAAAGCAACACGAGCTGCTATAGCCTCTTTTTCTTTAAAAACAATGTTATCCAGTCAGTGGCTTATTTCCAGGAAGTAGTTTTGATTGATTTCTATTTTAGAAAGTATGTTTTGTTGTTCTGCTTGTAGTTTCTCATGTACCTCTAGTGCTTGGGCTCGAAATGTTGCTATATTCACAACTTGTCCTTTAATGAACTTCAACTCAGCTTGTAGCTGTCTCACTAATTCTTCCTGCCGAATAACCTGTACTTGACTCACTTGCATCTGCTTGTTCGCTTCATCTAAACTAGACTTCAACAATTGCATTTCTTGTTTGTCCACAGTTTGGGCATGTTCAACTCTTTGATTTACCTCCTCTCGAATATTATTTTCTGTGTGCCTTTTTCGGTCCTGCAACTGAGCTATCATTTGATTTTTCTGCTTCAACCTCGTTTTCAGAGAGTCGACTGAGAATAAATTGGCCGTTGCCAAAGCTCCCATAGAACCTGCTACTTCTGTGGCAAAATCTTCCTCTTCTAGGTTCTGCCCATCTACGAGCACTCTGTGTTTCTTTACCATTGTGTCTCCTTTTAAATGCATTTCTTGCTTCACTACTGCTTTCCTCTTCTCACTGAAAAAGTAATCAGATGAAGGTATCTCTTCTCTAGAGATGGGAGTAAGGTCACTTACATATATGACATCTAGATGAGGAGTCCCAAAAGTTGACTGTAAAGGAGTCAATGATGTAATAGGGCTACCCAACTCTGTAGATTGATTTTCTCCTGCTGTTTTAGGGATATCAGTAGGAATAGTTGATGATAAAGGAGGAATCGTTTGACTATACTTTGAAGGAGTCTCGGATTTGGAACTCGTTTCAGACCCTGGATTCTTTGATTGTGAAGCTTTTGCTTTTTGTGAAGATGCTTCAGTCTTCTCTGGATTTTCTTCTGCAGTCCCTTTATCGTGAGCCTCTGATCCGAAACTTGGGGGAGTACTTCCCTGAGTTGGAGGAGTCGTCGTTGATTCTCCCTGCAGTATCTTCGACAAACTACTTCGCCTGTGCTTCTGGAAAGTCAGAAAGCTGGTCTGTAGGTCGGGTGATAATGCTTGAACTCTGTCTAATATTTCCTCATAGGTTTTGGCTCCCTTGAACATGTCGTCCCAAGGAGAAGCTTCATGTTCATACATTTTCATACTGCAATGAGCAAGATGATTTCCTACAATTTGATAAGGGTCATGTTTTCTGAGTTCAAGATCTACCAATTTGATGTCTTCCAGTGCTGCAGCTTCAACCTTGGAATGACTAAAGTTAAGTAGTGAACACTTCCCAATCTGTACAGGAAAAAGTGGCCAGAACTTCTTCTGAGCTGCTTTCAATTCTGTGCCGATGCCACCTGTTATTATTTGGTAGGCCACCTCCCTGCACACCAGTCTATCGGGAAGGAATTTCGGAAGTGCGTGAGGAGGAATCGAGCATCCGAAAACCCTGACATAGGAGAAACCCTCTTCAATAAACCAATCTGCAATCGCCTTAAGGTTTCCCATGATTGCTTTTGAAATATAAGGGGGTGCATAGCCGTTCAAGATTTGGTGCAAAGGTATCACTACGTAGTGACATATTTCGCAAAAGAAATCTTTAACATTCTCCTCCCATAGTTTAGAGTGATAAACATGAATGGGCTCTGCATAGGCTGGGTTCTAGCTACAATTCATCAAGGGGAAAGGAGTCATGTAACATATAGCATCCATAATATATGCAGACATGTAAAAAGATGCAGGTTGTCCTTTTGATTTTGCCGTTTGGTACTCTGCAATCTCCTTAGTTAGATTATCTGATAAAATTTTACCCCAGTTGAAATTGTAACCCTCGGCTACTTCGTGTATAAGTGGCACCCATTCTACAGGGAAATGGGTAGGGTTTTTCTTCCCAAAAGTCTACATAGCATCAAATCTATATAAACCATGTATTCGTTTAATGGAGTTGTGGCATAACTACCATGAGTATCAACTCTGAATCTTGCTGGAATTCCCCACCATTCTTTGATTATACCTGGATATGTTTGATCGAATTTTGTACACTCCTTTCTTTGAAATTCTGCTACGAATTCGGCATTATAAATGTATTTAGAAGTAGGGGGTAGTTTATACATTACTTGGATGTGCTCGGGTCTGAATGAGCCGACGACGACCCCTTGGCTGTTTAGAATGCTCCTTGTCTAAATGTTGGTTTTCTCTAAAGCCCAGCTTATCATGTCATTGTATGGCATGAGTCTCGGTCGTGTGGCTATTTTGTGAAGCTCAGATTCTGCTATGTCTCTGAGTTTATTTTCAGTCCTTTCATTTTCGAAATCGTCGGGGCAATCCTGATCTCATAGTCTAAAGTTTCAAAAATCTGCCTCCAAGATTTGACTGAATCCACAGCATGTGGCATAGTGTCAGATATAACATCTCCATCCGGGTTCGAGCTTTCACCTGCCTCCTCACTCTTCTTAGGCGCTTTTCTGGGTGCCATGATGTTTGTACTAAAATGAAAACCTGTTGCAGAGAAGAAATGCGTGAGTTCTTTTGAGTGTAACTTGGTCCTAGTCTGAAAGTAAGAATGAAATTCAAAATAGCAAACCTTTATTTCCCTTTAACCTGTCTTAAATTTAGCGTACCGATACAGGCGACAAAAATTAAATGCTTTAATGGGGATGGTACGCCTGGAGATACACACCTGATGTCAAAAAATATCTCCATTAATCCGTTATAGATACTGCCACATATCGGCGATTCAAAACTGGGATTTCGAAAGGAATGTCATCAAAAACTCCCGAATAGCAAAACACGAAAAGTTATTTAATACCCTTATTGCTCGTTTTAAAATTAAGTTAATTACATTTAAGCACTTAATTCTTTCGGGATTTCGTGTTTCGGAGTTTCGAGCATCATGTCCTCAAGAGGTATGACACAAGTAAATCCCGAATCGCGAAACCGCGATGGGATTTATTTAGGCGCTAACCACTTGTTTTAACTCTTTAATTAATCGTGATCAGGTGTTAGTCTTTACTTTTCGTGTATTGGAGTATCGAGACTCTGACGACTCTTTAACGTAAGAAATGCTGAACTGTGAAATCGCGATGGGGTATATTATCATTAAACTTTCTTACTTCTTAATAAACATAGCATTAGCTTTTAAGAATTTCGCGACTTCGGGAATCGAGGTTTAAGGATACTCAAGGTCGACTCTTTGATTTCCTGAATTGCCACTGATTAACGATTTGCTAAGTATGTTTTAAACCTTAATTAATCATGATTAAAAGGTATTTTGTGAAAAGCGTATCGGGACATTTGGAATGCTGCTTAAGTTGAGATGGCCGAAAAAGAACATGTGAAAGGCTTATAAAGCCTTTAACGTTTTTAATTATTACTTTGTGAATAGCCGAAACCCGAAAATCTCGAAAGACTTTTTGACTCTCATTTAGAACTAAGGGCGGCTTCGTAACCAGAGAAAAATGAAGACTTGGATTTAGAGAAGAAAGATAAACTTTGTTTCAACAGGAGGCATACTCCATTATCTGATCTCAAGGTCTTAATCTTCCTTCCGGTCAGGTTCTCAAGCTGACAAGGACTTCTTCCGACTCCTTGGTTTTCAAGAAGTAAATGCACGTCTTCCTTGAGTAATTATCAATGAAGATCACATAGTATAAGTATCCACTCAAGGAGGCAACCGTCATAGGTCCACACAAATCTGAATGTATTAGATCAAAGATTTCTTTGGATCCGCTGTCACTACTAGAAAACGTCCCGTTTGCATTCTTTCCAAGAGCACAACCTCTGCGAACACCATCATGCTCAACACGAAGTAGTGGAAGTCTAGTCACCATCTTCCCCAAAGTGGGAAGAGCTCTGTAATGTAAGTGAGCAAGTCTTTTGTGCCAAAGCTCACTCAGAATGATAGAATCATGTACAAGTGCCTGAACTAGATGAACTATCAATTTGTACAAGCTGTGTTCTCGAACACCAATTACACTGGCTGAATCCATACCGAAGTTCTTGTGCCATGCAAGAACTTTTCCATTAGAGAAGGAAACCTTGTAGCCTTTGTCCTCTAAGGCTGAAATAGAGACAAGGTTCCTTCTCATTCTCGGTACAAACAATACATCACTCAAATGAAGTGGAATACCTGAGTCTAGTTGAAGGGAAGTGGTTCCAGTTCCCTTCACAACATATCTAGCATCGTCACCAAGTACAACATGTAACCGAGAATCCTTCTCCACTAGTTCAGTGAGATGTTCCTTATATTCAGTCTTATCTCTGGAAGCACCACTGTCAATCAATCAGATATTATTGCTAGTAGGAATCGTACCTGAGAGGGCTGAGATGAAGAAGAATTCTTCAGCAGGATCGGATCTGGTGTGAGGTGGGTCTTCATCAACGTTGGTAGTGGTTGCATGCCTCCTTCCTTTCCTTCGTATAGGACAGTCTTTGGCATAATGTCCATATTTATCACATCTATAACACTGAACTTTTGACATGTCTTTCTCCTTGTGTTCATGAGCCTGATGTGGCTATCATTTTCTTTGAAATCTCTGCATACCTTTTCCTCTTCCTTTGCCTTTTCTTGCATGAGAGGCAAGAGCATGACTTTCATCATGATGAGAACTATGTGCTCCTCTCACTGCAAGTCTTGTCTCCTCCTGAGTGCAGTCTGCCCATAAGCGATCAAACTTAGGCAATTTGGATCATCCACTGATGCTCTGGATGAATGGCTCCCAATGACTTGGAAGATCATTGAGGGTTAGCATTACGAGCTCTCCGTTTGAAATGATTTCTCCAATGGCGCCTAATTGATCTCTGATCTCAACAATTTTCATGAAGGTGGAAGCTGTATTTGCCTTGGTCATTTTAATATTCTGAAGCAGGTGCTTCAAGGCAATGGCTTTGTTGGTGTTCTTACTTTCAAACAACTTCTTCAAGGCATCAAACATCTCTTTGGCCGTCTTCATTGGGGAGATGTGTGGAATAAGATGATCTTTCACAGAGTAAATGATTATCTTTCTAGCCTTGGTGTCCTTTTTCTTCCATTGATTTTTCTCTGACGCATCTGCTGGTTCTGGTACAAATTCCTCCACAAACTTCATTAGGTCACTCAGTGATGAGTAATCTTGATTTCCAGGAGTTGAAGTTACAACCTCCATTAAGCCTATCTTCGACAGGAACGTTTCCCACCATGATTGCAGAAACCCTAGGGCCGAAATCTGCAGATACCCTAGAAACCGTAGGGCTAAATATCAAACCCTTTCAATTTGCAATCTGAAAGTTGCAGGTGATGCGTTGGACTAGGCCGTACCTGTCTATGAAGAGATTAGGCGCAACGTCCAAGGGAAAGTGTTAAAACTAGCTTGACAAGGAAAAAGGGTAAGGGCCGTTTTGCAGTTGCAGCAAGAAGGTGACGACTAGCATAGAAAGGTGTTGGAGAAGCTTGTGCAATGGCTTCTTCAGGAACACTGCTCTGATACCATGTTGAATTTTTATGCTTGATCAACTTGTTAACATTCTATTCAATTTTGCAATAACATAAGTATCATGAAGCATAAACTCTAAGCATTAATTGCATCATACAATTGTCTAAGATCACAAGAAGATAACCATGCACAAAATACACAAGAGATATCCTAGGAAACCCTTCTTCACAAGAGAGAAAAACCCAACAACAACCTTTCACTAGATAATAGATAGTCTAAGAGAAAATCCGATCACCAAGAAGAAGTGCGCTAGAATCCCAAGAGGCTAGTGCTACACAAGAGAGAAAAAGTAATCCAAGTGTGTTGTGACAAAATGAGAGATAGTTCTCTCTATTTATACAAGTCCAATAAGAACTTTATCCTTTCCAAAAGGTGTCTCTTCATCCAAGTCGACTTTAACAGATTAGGTCTTCTACACAAGACATTGGGCTTCTTCTTGTCTCTGGTCATCATAGTGAAAGGTTGCATTAATATGTCACACATGGCTGCACCCAGTGTGAACGTCCTCATCTTTTCTAGGGGCTACAACCCACTAGAGCAAGTCATCATCATCGTCAAGGGTTGTTCCCTCATGATGTGTCCACTTGGTTAACTTGCAAGTGACATGTCCACATGGTCTACTCCCATGGAACGTTGGGTGCCCTCCTAGGACAACTTGCCACTCCTCTGACAAGTGTTACTCAACTCAGTCTCAGAGGAGCGTTCAACCCAGCCCGATATGGGGAGAAGATCAGGGGCGTCCCCACAAATCAACCCAACCCATCCACCTGGGGAGAAGACCCGTCTCAGGTCAACCCAACCCAACACAATTGAGGAGAAGACCCATCTCAGGTCAACCCAACTCAGTCCATCGGGGAGAAGATAAGGAGAAGGCACAGGTCGACCTAGCCCACTGCTCTGGGGAGAAGACCTGAAGAATGTCTCACGAAGTTGCAATCATCAACACTTTGCAAATGCTGAAGATGTGTGTGCCAATCTGCTTGATGAGTCCTCCTCTGTCTCCCCGCAAACCCTCACACTCAAATCTGCAATCAATCTCTCTGTAGATCAATCTCTCCTCCTTGTGTGCCCTCTTAGCCCAACCAATCTCTTTATTCTTCATTGAGCAAGTGAAAACCCTAATCTCCAAAAGGATTGAGCGCTAAGATCAACCCTCACCCTCATGATGAGATCAATGGTCAAAATTAAAAGACCGCAACATAAATTATTTTTCACTTTTTAGAAAAAGTACTCAATAAAGTCAACTGAAGATTATAACACATCAATAGTTCTTTCCTAAGTTAGACTTGGGAAAACATTTAATTAATCGACTTAGCCTAAGTTTCATTGTCCTCCATCATGCTAGGACGTTGTAATGATGATGGAAGACCTTCCTTGCTATAATCTCAACACTCCCTCTTAGCGAGGAAGGGATTCTTTCTCAACTCCATCTGATCTCTGAACTCCTCCAATTTTTGTCTTCTTAGTGCCTTGGTAAAGATGTCTGCCATTTGCTCATCGGTTTGTATGTAATCAAGCCTCACGACTCCTCTCTGTACACAATCCAGGATGAAGTGATACTTGATATCGATGTGCTTGCTATGATCATGAAACACTAAATTCTCAGAGAGCTTGATGCAACTTTGATTGTCACAGTGAATCACAGTAGCTTCTAGCTCCTGCCTGAACAAGCCCAAAAGTAACTTCCTCAACCACAGTGCCTCACATGCTGCCAACTGGATGCCATGTACTATGCCTCGACAGAGCTCAATGCCACTGATTTTTGCTTCATGTTGAACCAATAAATAATGTTCGATCCAATGCTGAAGCAACAACCTGAAGTACTCTTTTTGTTTTTTGCACATACTACCCAATCAACATCTGTAAAACCTGCTAATGTCACTCCACCACTGCGCTCATACAATAACCCGTACTCCACTATCCCTCTGAAATAGCAAAGCACATACTTCGCAGCAATCCAATGTACTCTTCGAGGGTCCACCATGAACTGACTCAAAGAGTTTACTGCAAAGATGATTTCTGCTCGAGTATTGACCAAATACATGAGCGATCCAATCAATTGACGATAGACAATGGGGTCTATTGTCTTTGAATCTGATGCATCATTCTTCCTCTAGTTTGTAACTAGAGGTGTGGACATGGGCCTACAGTCCATCATCTTGAACTTGCGCAAAATCTCTACTGCATACTTCCTGTGTCCTAAGAAGAAGCGCCCATCCATCTGCTAAACCTCCAACCATAGAAAATAGTGCATCAACCCAAGGTCTTTCATTTCAAATTTTGCTGCAAGGTTGACCTTACAATCTACTATCGACTTCTCATCTCTAGTGAGAAATAGGTCATCTACATAAAGTACCAGTATAAGAGGCTCCTTCCCTACAAAAAAATACAGGTTCTGATCTGCCTTGCTCCTCTGGAAGCCCATCTCTCTCAAGTAGCTGTCAATCCTCAAGTACCATGCCCGAGGTGCCTGCTTGAGCCCATACAAGGCTCTCCTTACTTTGCACACATGCGTCTCTCCGCTGCCAACCTCAAATTCCTCAGGTTGCTCAACATATACCTCCTCCTCAACTACACCATTGAGGAAGGCGGTCTTCACGTCCATCTGATGAACGCGCCAGCCCTTCTCTGTTGCCAATGAAATGACTGCTCAGATTGGAGAATACCTGGCGACTGGAGCGAAAGTCTCCTCGTAATCAACTCCCTCTCGCTATGAAAACCCCTTGGCCACGAAGCGAGCTTTGTATTTGTCCACGCTTCCATCTGCTACATGCTTAACTTTGTAGATCCACTTGTATCCAACCACCTTTTTATCCTCTGGCCTCATAACTACCTCCCATACATCATTTTTCATAATGGAGGCATATTCCTCCATCATGGCCTCCAGCCACACCTTATGCTGTGCAACATTCTGATAACCGGAAGGCTCAACATCAATGAGTTGAGTTATCAATGCCATATATCCAAGTCTCTCTGGTGATTTGCTGCGTTTGAAATCCCTCTCTAGAAGCCTTGCCAACCTAGAATCACTGACTGTGCACTTGTACCACTTAGGCAGTGCCCTAGTAATCTGCTTTGGGGGAACTCCATGATGCTCCTCCTCCTCATCAACTCGCTCCTGATGATCATGTCCAATGGTCTCCCTCTGAACACATGTATGCTGTGTCTTCTCTTGTGATCCTATCTTATGACTCTGTGCCTCCTGCTCCTAGACTCCTGTGCTCTAACCTTGCTGGTTCTCTACACTTGCTGGCAAATTCTTCGATCTCCTTAATGCACGTTCCTCCTCGAACTACACATCTCTACACACAATAACCTTCATGCGTGCATGCACATAGATCCTGTAGGCTTTGGAAGCCTCACTATAACCAACAAGTAACCCCTTCACCGCTGTAGGGTCTAGCTTCGTCCTCTTCTTTGAAGGGACATGATAGTAACATACACTGCCCCAGATGCGAATATGACTCACATCTGGCCTAGTACCTGGAAATGTCTCCTCAGGTGTCCGCTTCCCCAAAACTGTGTGGGGACTCCTATTCTACAAATATACTGCAACATTGCTCGCTTCTGCCCATAAGAACAATGGCAGTCCCTGATCATGAATCATAGCTCGTGCTGCTCCAACCACCATCCTGTTCTTTCTCTCGGCCACTCCATTCTATTGAGGATTGTAAGGAACTGTGAGTTTCTTCTTAATACCTACTGCTGTGCAATAATCCTCAAATTCCTTGGAGGTGTACTCTCCCCCATTATCTGATCTTAAGACCCGAATGTTCCTCCCAGTCTAGTTTTCCACCAGGGCTCTAAACTCTCGAAACCTCCCAAATACCTCATCCTTGGTCTTTAGAAAGTAAATCCAAGTCTTCCTGGAGTAGTCATCAATAAACAAGACAAAGTATCTGGAGCTACTCACTGACTCCACACTCATCGGCCCACATACGTCAGAGTGTATAAGATCCAATACTCCCTTGGACCTGTGCTTGCTAGATGGAAAGGGTTTTTGGGCATACTTGCCCAATGCACAACCCTTGCAAGGGTCATGGCTCTTAGTTGTAATCTTAGGCAATCCAGTGACTACCTCCCTCAAATGCCCCAAAGCACCAAAATGAATATGTGCCATCCTCCTGTGCTACAACTCACCTATATCCATGGTGAAACTCGCTAATGCTCTCCCTGGCTGAACCTGTAACCTGTAGACCACCGTCTCCTCTCGAACCCCAGTCATCCTGTCCATCTTCTCACCCGATCCACCCAGTCTGATGAACACCTTTCCTTTATGGAAAGTGACCTCATATCCCTTATCCTCAAGAGTAGAGACTGAGATGAGGTTCTTGGTCAACCCTGGAACATATAACACATCATTGAAACAAAGTGGTTTCCCAGACTCCCTCTGAAATGAGACTGTGCCAAATCCTTGCACCTTGTAGTGCATGTCATCCCCTAACTCAATGACTAGATTTATGCCTCCCTCCTGTAGTCTAGTAAACCACTCTTTGTGTCCTGTCATATGACAAGATGCACCACTGTCTACAAACCAACCACATGTCTGAAACAAATGTACTAGACATACAGGCTATAAAGCAAAAATCCTCCTCAAATGACTTGGCAAAGTCATCCACTGCTGCTAAAGCTGCCATCTGTGGCTTCTTCTTCTTTCTCTCTGGACACTGTGATGCAAAGTGCCCCATCTTGTGACACTGGAAACACTTGACTTTTGAGAAGTCAATGTTTTTCTTTCCACCTTTCCTCTTCTTCTTGCCCTTTGCTTTGCCTGCAAGGGCCAAGCCTTCTTCCTACTCTACATGAGTTGAAGATGATGGTCTTGCTTGACCAATACTTATATCTTCCTGCGCAAAATCATCCCATAGCCGCTGCCAATCAGGGAGTTTCTCTCGAGCTACCACACCATGGAAAAAAACGACCCATGACTTAGTAAAGCCATCTAGTGCAATACGCACCAGTTCAAGATCTTCAGTCTTTTCTCCCACTGCTGCAAGTTCATCTCTGATTTGTGTTATCCTGGTAAGATAAGGTATTACACCCTCACCTTTGGCCATCTTGGTTCCACGCAGTTGCTTGCGCAGATCCATCACTCTGTTCTCATTTTTATTTTGGTAGAGGTCACTTAGGCCTTTCCACATGTCTTTTGCCTCAGCTTTTCCTGAGAGATGTGGGACCACATGGTCCTTTATCCCATCAAGAATTAGGTTCTTGGCCTTAGCCTCACCCTTCTTCCAGATGACCAATTTGATTGCACCTGTGGGAGTTGTTGCATTGTCACTAACATGCTCTGACACTTCATTGACTTCCAATATCATTGTCATCCTTTCTTTCCAGGTGGGGTAATTCTGAGCCCCTTGTAACCTGTCTTCCACCCTCAAACTCATGGCCATTTTCTGAAAGTGTTATGTTCAAACCCTACCTTTGCTTTTCTTTTTATGCTAAAACCCTAGTGCAGGCGCAAGGGAAGATGATGACTGCCTTAGATCTGTGCCTAAAACTTCAGATTTCTGTTGGATCTTGAAAACCCACTTGTGATAATACCTCTTTAACAATCATGCTCTGCTACCATGTGAAATTTCTAAACCTAGTACACTTTAAACGAATTAAATTAATTTTTAACTGATTATTCAAGGTTTTTCTTCCTAGTAAATTAAATACACAGCATAAATAAATTACTAGGAATTGAAACTAAAAGTAGACAACAATCACATCACAAGTACACTTATTTTTGGACAATAGTCCCCGGAAAACCCAAGGTGGGAAAACCAATGCAACAGATCTTATATTTTATTATTAATCAACAAGGAAATATAGAGTTCTCTTACAGTGCAAATCGGCCCAGCCAAATACCAAGCAAAATGCTCAGCGAAACTCCTCCCCAACAATTGTACGACCCCTTTTTGCAAATCCCTAAACCAAAACGTGCCTGATGAGACCCCTGCATAAGTTTTTGCGCAATATCGTACTACTGTCTGCGTGGGTGTTGCATCATTTGGTACAACGACCGTCAGATCTGAGATAAAGTCCTTTGCAAATGCTGAAGATGAGTGTGCCAATATGCTTGATGAGTCCTCCTCTGTCTCCCTGCAAACCCTCACACTCAAATATGCAATCAATCTCTCTGTAGATCGATCTCTCCTTCTCCTTGTGTGCCCTCTTAGCCCATCCGATCTCTTTATTCTTCATTGAGCAAGTGAAACCCTAATCTCCAAAAGGATTGACGACTGAGATCAACCCTCACCCTCATGATGAGATCAAAGGTCAAGATTAAAAGACCACAACTTAAATTATTTTTCACTTTAACTTTAGAAAAAGTACTCAATAAAGTCAACTAAAGATTATAACATGTCAACAGTTCTTTTCCTAAGTTAGACTTACTCCATATCAACATAACATATGGAGTAAGCCATATCATACTCAAGGAGGAGGATAATTCTCTAGCTTGGTCAAAAAATAAAGCATTGGGAGAATACAAAACATCTTTATTCTATAGATTTATGTTTTCTATGGAGGTTCAAGAGTATGGAGTTGTGGTGGAGCAAAATTTGGAAGATAAAAGCTGCGAATGAATCTAGAATTTTCCCGTGGATAACTATAAGAGACAAGCTTTTGACTTGGGAAGCTCTCAAAAGGAGAAACAAAAGTGGGCCAGGCATATGTGTGCTTTGCAGGGGTGATGAAGAAACTACAGACCGAGTATTAAATGTGAGCTTTTCCAATAGGTATGGTTGGAAGTAGAACATAATATAGGTCTCAAGAATGTTTGGGTAGGGGATTTAATCATTTAGTAGAGTCATACTTGAAGAAGTGGTTTGATTAGAAGGATCTAAATAAATTTAGGTCTTTGCCATGAATTATAATCTAGGGAATTTGTTTAGCCAGGGACTCCCAAATTTTTGAAGAAAATCATATGCCTCTTGTTACAATTTATATTATATGAGGTTCCATGTTGTGATTTTCATCACATTGATGGGGACATGCTACTAGTAGTCTTGAGCATTGGATTGACTTGGGGGATTCATATTCATGGAGCCCCTTCTCTTCATTGCATTTAATCACTTGTGGAGATCTTTGGTTGGGGGAGTCTCACTTCTTGGTTGCATGGTGATTGTGCTTGCTGCTTGGTGGTTTTCTCAGATCTGCTTGCCTTGTTGATCACTCCTTGATTTTGCTTTTGATGGATGTGGAGCATACTATCTCATTATGTTGGTTTGGTATATATGCTTATCTTGGATGTGGATGATGGCTCTAGCCCCCCAAGGGGTTAGATTATGATGGTTAGGAGATATATGTTTCATGATTGTTGACATTCCCTAGTGACCTTTGCACGATGATGCGATATTATTTGTTGACACTAGGAGGTATGTTCTACATGTTCCTTCTATGTTGGATGTGTGATGGGAAACACACTTGATGGTTGGATGGGTTAGCCTTTCTATTATGCCCCTTTCCCTTATGATTTTTCTATGGTGGGATGATTCATGTTGCCTTTGTGGGATTTTCCTAGGTGATTTAACTTTATAATGTCTCATTTACTAGACATCAACCTAGGGGGAGGTGTTTCATGATGTTATTGCCCTCATTGATATGTTGTTTCCCAAGTTAGTTAGAGAGGGGATATCACATTATGATTTGATGGTGATCTAACCTTTTCCTAAGGTCATATGGTAATTTTGATGTAATAATCCCTTCGTGGTGGTGCACTGTAGGTTGGACTTTATGTTTTGTTGTTATTGTGGAGGGGTCTTGCTATGGAGAACATCTTTTATTTACATGGTACAACACTTTATTAAAGTGCACCCCTCATTGGCACACATGTTCTTGGTGATTTACTTTGTTGGTGACTAATTGGGAGGAGGACCATGGTTATATTTGAGCATTAAACTTTGTGCACACATGTTGAGGTTGATTTAACTATTCAATGGTTGATTTAATCTTATTTATCCAAATTAAGGTTAATAGCTTGGGCAACCTGCTTTATATTCTTCCTTTTCACACTTGGAGTGACTGTTTGGACTTGGTTAAAGATTTCTAGTGGTGTGCCCCCCTTCTCGGGTACGATTTTCAAGGCATGCAATATATTATTTGTTTCTTAGAGAAGTTGGGACATTTCTCTTGGGCGCACTCTCTTGGGTTGGTTGGACATGTTATCGCAGGATTTGTGCCTGTGCAAAGCCCCACCACAAGTCCCCAAATCTTGCGTAACTATGGAAGATCCCACCATTGTGACCTTAGTAAGAACTTCCCTTGTTTTAGTGATGTAAGAAGTCCACCACAAGGGAGGCTTCCTTGGTGATCTCAAGGGATGAAAGTAGCAAGTATGGTAGCCAAGCCTACCGCCCCCTCTCTTGATCACCGATAGATTGGGTCTAGGTCAAGGTAGAAAAAAGGTTGTGAAGGTGATTTGAGTACCTTCCCGGAACAAGAACACTTTGCAGCATATATGCAATCACTTCCAAGCTAAAGTATGCAATTAAGACCTCTTAAGACACTAGACAATAACAATTGCTAATGGCTGTTGCAAATTTGCAGCAGTATACCAGTCTTATAACAACAATATAAATTTGTAACAACAACAATAATAAGAGGTCAGAATTTCAACATTTGACCATGAAAATTAAGCATGCATTGCATAGAACATTATCCAATTGTTTAAGAGAAATTCTGAGTGGTTTAGACCACCTTTACAAGAGTGTATGCAGCAAAACAAAGTGTTATCAGGTGGCTGTAGCAAACTTCATTATCAGGAGCAAGTTATTGGACAAGTTTGCAAGTGTTAGGGTGAGTGAAGTTAGTAGAAAGCTTAAGAGAGTAAAATTAGAGTTTTTTGAGAACACTTTCACCACAAGAATTCTTAGAGATCAGTGCCTTAGGGGCCAGGGCTATGGAGTCTTTACAACAACAAAATGCAACAAGGCTTGAAGGTTGAACTAGTAGAAACTAAGAGGTAGGGTTTAAACTCTTAACGATTGCTAGCACCTTAAGAGTTTAAACCCTACCTCTTAGTTTCTACTAGTGCAAGAACATTTGGGCTCTAGCAATCGTTTCTCCCTTTTTAATGCTTCAACTAGATCAAAGATCAAACGTCTAGGACGAAAATCCTAGAGTGATAGCACTTTAAGGCTTTAGGATAGCAGCCCTAGCAAGAATACTTCACCAATTTTGGACAAAATTAACCTTGTGAGAGGAGGAATCACTTATGCTCCTTTATTGGGTTTTTGCCAAGCAAGATGTCTAGCATAAAATAGCAAAATTCACCATAAAACATAATAGCATAAAGATAAATTGCAGAAAATTCACTTACTTTAGCCAAGATATTATGAGACCAAACCCTAGTTGCAGAAAATTTCCTCCAAAATCAGCAAAGCACTCACAAGAGATCCATTCCAAAACATGTGCATGAGGTAGAAGAAGACTAGTAGCCCTTAAGGGAGAAAATTTCAAAAGTGTAGCACTCACAAATGTGAGGAAAATGTGTTGATAAAATGAAATGTGAGGGTGGCCTTTTTATTTGAGGCCACCCTAACCTAATTTGTCCACATAATTTGTCAATGACATAAAACAAGTGGGGCCGACCCCTTAATTTGCCTCTACATAATGCCAAAAATGAAAAATACATCAAATAAAACCCTAGAAGGGTGATGTCATGCTCCTTAGGTGAAACGAGTGGGCACGTGGCATACTCCAAGGTTGAATGAGTGTGCAATGAGGTGTGTCCTCACCCTCAAGCCATGCCAATCATCTCCGAAAGCACCCCATCCATCAAACCCTAGCCCCCAAAGGTGACGTCAAGGCTAGATGGTGATGCCATAGGCCTCCGAAGGCCATGTCCAAGTGCAAGAGGAGTGCAATCTTGTCCCCAAGTGATGCCAAGGTTCCTCCAAAGGCCATGTCCAAGTGCAAGAGGAATGCAATCTTGTCCTCCATCCTCTGTGCACAAGGGCTCCGGGATGCTCTGCCCAACCTGTGGGCTTCCAACCCACATGAATGGAAAAATGACCAGAACTACTCAAACCAAGCCCATCTGTTCATCGTCCAAGATTCTGAGAATGTGAGAGCCATTGTCTGAGGGTGGTGAGTCACTGGATGACCCACTGCTCTCGATCACACGTGCCAAAGTCCTGCAATAAAGGCACGTCATGGGTGCAAGCCCAGGATGTCCCTCAAGAACCATGTCAGGGCCATCTAAAACAAGCCAAAGTATAAGACAAGGTTAACCAAAGTTCACAAGAAACATTAGTCCTTAAAACATGCGAAGTAAGCTACAACATAAGACATAAGCCATGTAAAATGATTTACCACAGTATCCCCTTCAAGCATCACACCGACCAGGACCCCATTTGAGTTACTAAGTTTAAGTATGGGAGGGTCTTCATCTAACCCTATTAGGTGTGCCACCTAGACAGGAAATAAAATAACCTAGGTAGAGGGATAGGTCTTGAGAGTGACAAGGGAAAGTAAAAACCCATCAAGAGTAAGTGTGAATGTGATATGGTATTAGGGCTTACTTCGTGGCTCATGGTATCCATTTCTATGAGCACCTTTGTAGAGGGAGCACTTGCTTGCTTAAGATACCCTTTCATCGGTACTTTTTGCATTCCGAACCCCTTATTTGCCAATTGATAACCAATTATCATTTGCAAGTCCCCTCGATAAGGTTTCATTCGCATCCAATTATTGGGCAGTAGTCCTTTATAATTGGTGCATTCATTCGCATCCAGACAGGGGTGATTACCATTAAAGGGGGTAGAGCTCAAGCTGGCCTGAGGCTTTTATGGTGGCCTATATAATTTAGTAATAACATATACATAGAGCAACTGCATCAACCTCCGAGCCTTTAGCCCCTTCTTCTCATGAGAGAATGAACCATAGCCGAAGTTTAGGATATGTGAAAGGCTTCAAGATGGAAGGTGTTAAGTATGACCGGGAACAAAACGTTACCCTTGGGAGGGCCCCCTAGTATTACCCCCTTTCCCTAGGCGGTGATAACACGATACTAGGGAACATAGGCTGACCACCAAGGTGAAACAAGGCAACTGACACAATTTCCCAAACCAATGATCCATTATCCAACTTAAAACAAGGATCATCACCCACATGCCTGATAAATTAAATACACTTTGCATGAAAGAAAGACTAACATACCTCTTGGTGACAATGGCTTACCGTCTCCCATACTCTGGGTTGCTTGAATGTGATGAGCCTTGGTTGATCTGTGTTGGGAGGAAAATGAGGGGAGCTGCTGGGCTGCCATCTATGGACATGCTGATCATCATCATCATGGTGTAGATCATGTTCTCGTTGCAGGACCCAGGACATGATCTCCTCTAGTTACCCCTAGGCATGGGGGGGTAACATGACACTTTTATGCCATGTCATATGGAGGAGTATTTTATTGATGAGTTGTAAGTTCTAACCACCATGGTACATTCTCTTATGGTGCACTTCACATATTTTATGATTTGTTGGTTGGTTGAGGTAGTTACATGGCACATTTTTCTAGGGTGCACCTCTCATTGGTGCTCTCTTATCTTTATTGCATGGATATTTCAACTACACTTGGCGTATTTTTACCATCATTGGAGAGTGCCCTCACTTCTTTGACTTGACAAATATATATTATTTTATATGGGGTGGTTATAGAGGTTGTTATTGTAATCTTGTAATGAGAATAATATGAAGATGCATGTATATAACATAAACAAATATATTATAATGAGCAACCACATATAACCAAAACTGTTGTTCTGTTCTTATTTATTTTACAGGGAAATACATACAATAAATGCAAGAGATCTCTTCTCTCTTTACTTGTACTCTATTCTATCAACACATAATTGTACAAATTTGCCCCACAACCGTATGGTACAGTCTTGATTCTCTACATATATACTTGCTCCAGATCGAACAATAGACTAGAGTAGGAAATGGGTTCTTTCTTTCTTGTGGAGAATCGACCCTAACTTGGTCGAGTTATGCGCCCTAGATCTGTAGTGAGTGCGACCCTAACTTGGTCGAGTTATGCGCCCTAGATCTGTAGTGAGTGCGACCCTAACTTGGTCGAGTTATGCACCCTAGATCTGTAGTGAGTGCGACCCTAACTTGGTCGACTCACTCCCTATTCGATCATACCAGGCCGTATGATTGTACGACTACCTTCTTCCTTGCTCTCTCTATTCTCTATTGAATAATAATTCTCTTTCAAGGTAGGGCCAGGTTGCTTTTATATGTTGGGGAGGATCCGTGTGGGAATTAAATCTCAGCCATTAGATCTCATCTTAGATTGATGGCTGGGACATAAACTCTTAGTTGAGATAACTTTACTTTTTTTCTCAACTTAGAGTACCTATCCTCAATAAAGCAAACTTAACACTCCCTCTTAGTGAGGAAAGGGTTCTCAATCAGTCCCAACCTTTCTCTAAAGTGCTCAAATTTCTTTTTGACAGTCCTTTGGTAAATATGGTGAGTGTCATTTCAATATTTGAGACATTTAAGTTTGTTGCATTTAAAACTGCTTTTGATTATCTAACGTTTGCTTGGAAATTATGCTCTTTGCCCTTTTTCACTTTGGTGGTTGACATTTCGCCCTAGTAAGTGGGTCACCCTTAGGGATAGGTTTGCTACTGGGAGGTCCTCTTGATGAGTCATCGTGCCATTCTTGACCATACTTATCACTTTCCACACTTCATCCCCTCATCTCCTTACCTTTTGGAATTTTTGCGTGTATTGACCTAAGAAGGGATTGCCCCTCATTTCATGGGAAGAAGGGGTTGAAGACCTAGAGGCTTGTAGCTGGATAAAGATAAAATCCAATCATGAACCTTCTAGATGCTCCCCTAGGGATCCCGAGGACAATGAAATGTCTCTCTTAAGAAAATAATGGGACCTGTGAAAAATAATTATTGCAAAATGCCAACCAAGGTAGAGCATGTGTGGGCATTGTTTTTCATGCTTAGGTAGAAGCCCCACACATGACTTCAACTTGGGGAAGCATGATGTGACCAAGATAGAGTCAAAGTGGGCATTGTTTTTCTTGCTTAAGTAGAAGCCTCGACCCTCACCTTGGCTTCAACTTGGAAACATCTTTAAACAAAAGGCAATAAATGGGCTTGGAAAAAGGTTGCATTGAAAACAAAGGTGCACCACATCCTCTACAAAAGCACCCATAAATGAGATACCACAGTCCCTTGTATGTCATGAACCCCATGTCCAAGAGACTTTCCCCCCATCCATGTCACTTTGTCCACATGTCTTAGAGAGGGGCCCACCTGGGAAACACCCATAAACTTGAGGTACGATTCACCCAATAGGTCGCTTTGTCAACCCTCCCATACCTAAACTTGGCAAATTGCATAGGGTCTTTGAGCACTTGTTTATTTTGATGAGGTGGTTTGGATGTACATGCTTAGATGCTCTTTATTGATTTGATTTACTTATCATGATGCATTTGACTTGAGATCCTTGGAGGGCACATTCATTGTCTTTGTAGGACCTAGTTGGTGGACAGATTTGGAAGAACAAGCCTAGCTTGGGCTTCCTTGGGGCTTGAAGCCCACAGGTTGGATACCATGGCTCGCACATCGGATGATGATGCTAGCTTTTGGAGGCCTGAGGAGATACCATGGAGGACATAACCCAGCTTTTACCCAGCCCAACAATTTCCTCTTGAGACTAAAATGTCACTTTTGAGGACGTTGACGTCAACCTAGGGCTAGGGCTTGTGGTGGTGGTGTTGTTGCTCGACACTTGGCATCTTTGGATGGAGAGGGGCACCTTGAGGACCCTAGCGCTTGAGAGGGAGGCCTTTGGAGGCCCAACGTTTCATCCCCAAGCTCAATGATTTGCTAAAAGTTCCAAAACGTTGCCTGAAAGGGGTGATGCCATGCTTCTTTAGGGTTTCTTATGTGCATTTTAGGGTTAAATTTGAATTTTATATTGTAAAGGGGCAAAGTAAGGGTTGTTGTCCCCTTACTTTGTGGTTTACCCTAAAATTATGTGGACAAACACTTTTAGTAGGATTTGTATAAATAGAGATCATTTCATTTCATTTTGACATCACAACTCTCCCATCTTGGAGAGGATTCTTGGCTGAAATTTGTGCCCTACTTGGGCAATTTTTTCCATCTCTCTTGCTACTATCTCTTGCTATGGTTTGGTTTGGCTATTGGATGAAGAAGTAAGGCACTATCTTTCTTGGAGGTTTTTTCTTGCTTTTATGGTGGATTTTTTTGGTTAAAAGGAGTTTATCTTGTTAATGCTTGGACTAGGTAAGGAATTTTTCATGTTATTGCTTCTTTTCTTAGTCACAAGGTTAATTTGCCAAGCTTTTGGGGAGTATAAGGGCATACAACCCCACTAATCCCATCATATTTGTCTTGGAATAATTTGTTGCATAAAGGAATGTTGGACAACTGAGAGGGGGGGTGAATCAGTTGTTACCGTGCTTAAACAATTATGCTTCTTTTAAACTCTTTGCTGAGACACTAAATGATGATTACAATAATGCAGGGAAATAAACAATGGCACATTCAGCATCAGTCACATATACGAGAAACACCGAGACATATATTTCCTGAGGAAACCCATACAGGGTAAAAACCTCTTTTTCTTTATATGATAAGTAATGGTTACAATCTTTATAGTATCATACATATGAGCACCGACTCATAATGAGGCTACAACCTCAGTTTTGCAAGCTGCAACTTGCTGAGAGCACCAACTCTCTGTTTTCTCTAGCACCCACTAGAAGGAAGCACCAACTCCCTGGTTTCTCTAGCACCAACTAGAAGGAAGCA
>ML799186.1:370915-384323 GCA_009831015.1 Picea engelmannii | reverse complement strand
CAAAATCAAGATGCTACACAAAAGGTCTGTGTGTAAACCCTCATGAGAGTAGGAGAGGAGGACTAGGTTTGCCTCAGCATAGATAAGATGAAAGGGACGACACCCTACAGACTCACCATAACAGAAAGGAGGGCCGCTGTCTAAAGACTAACCATCCACTAGAAAGAGAGGGCTGTAACCTCAACATTCAACCCACAACAATGAAAGAAAAGACCGCATCCTAGAAGCCCACTCAACAACAGATTTGAGGCTCGTGTCTCATATAATAAGCACAACAGAGAAGATCAAAGGGGGGCTGCACCCATCAACAGCAAATCGGAGCCAAGAACTAAGTCACAACAAATGGGAGAAGGATCCGCACCCTCCACAGTGATTTAACACAGCCAAGCACAAAGAAGCCAGCCGCTGCTACACTTCATTCAAACCCTGCAATAAGGAATAAACCACAGCAAGGAAAACTCTGCACAACAAGGAGGCCGGTGCTAGAAATCACCCACAGCAAACACAAGGAGGCCGGTGCTCGAAATCACCCACAACAAACACAAGGAGGCCGCAGCTTGAGATCAGCCACAACAAACAAGGAGGCCACAACTAGAGAGAGAGAGAGATCAACGCTTGCACTTCAAGAACAATGGATGAGTGGAATGTGGGGGGGTTTTAATTTATAGTATTTAGGCTAGGGCAAGGGTGAGAATAAAACAATTAAAACCACATGTTTAAATTTAAATTTAAACATGTGATAATAAACATTTTAATTTTAACTTTAATTTTAACCCTTGAATAAGACAACAAAACCCCAAACCAAACATGCAAGGGTAATAGAGGGTTTGCAAGGTGGCAATACTCATTCCTTCATATCTCATGGTGAACCTATTACTTTATCATCACTACATATGGGACTTATCCCTCATGTGGTTATGTCCTTCTTCAAGGAAGGTCATGTACCATCAAATACTTGATAGAGGATCAAGTAGACCCAGAACTTTTTCTGGGGTCTTATCCACCAAGGTCAGAGACCAAGGATCAACCCATGCCGTATGCATGGGTACCCTGGACATTTCCAGGGGCCCTAGGCTTATCTAGGGGCTTTAACTGCTTGGTCCTAGACCAAGAACCCCAGTCGTATAGTGGGGGCCCTCTCAGGGGTCTTTACTGCTTGGTTATTCACCAAGAACCCCAGTCGTATACTGGGGGGCCCTCACAGGGGTCTTTTGCCATGGCACTGACTGTTTTGGTCCCAGACCAAGTACCCCAGGAGTGCACTGGGGGCCCTAGATCTCGTCTAGGGTCTTAGCCATCCTCTAGGAGAATGGCTCTTGCAGCTGCTTATAAATTTAACAGCCGGGCTTTGCCCAACCTACAGTTTGCGCGATAACAATCCCCAATGGTCTCTTGCGTCGAGGAACCTTGATGTTGGATTGTGTGAAGCTCTTCGTTCTTGGACATTGACCCACACAATTTGCTTGTCTCTTGAATGCAACTTCTTTAATTGTGGCAAAGAGGTTACTTTATTGGTTGGAGGTTCAAAATCATATAATTTGTAAGTTTTACCTTGCCATTTCAACTTCATAAATTGCGTCTTCAAATTTGTGGTGTAGTTACCCAATTGCTTTAACCATTATGCTAGAGACCATGTCCATTCCACTAATTTGCGTGAGATAGAATTCAATTTTGCAATTAGAACTTTTGTATTGTAGTGCCACCTTGTGATAGTTTGCTACCTTTTTAATCCATTTGCTAACTCCAACAATAACATTGAAGTCTTTCATTGGATATATGAAGAGATTTAGCCTCTTTGTAATGTTAATGCTCTAATCAATTATGGGTAATTCAAGAGTCCACATGGAGTCACATTAGCATTTTTCACTAATGCTTTAAGTTTCATAGTTACATGCTACGAGCTTCTAGTCATGGCTGCTAATGGTATTTCTACCAATTCTGCTTCATCTTGCCTTTTGGGTTTCATGGTTTGAGGTCATGAACACACCTCCCCTTCCCCTAGAAACCCCCATGGCTATAGTTGTGGTGAATAGAACATACCTTAAGCAACAATGCTTGCACAAAAGAACATATCCTATAAGGTTAGTTATGATTTCTTATTGAGATAGAGATTTGTATATCCATAGAGATATGGATAGATATAGGATTTGAGTTTCAAGGTACGAGTTTGTGATATTCCAACCAAGTCTTCTTCATCATGCCTTTTGGGTTTCAGGGTTCAAGGTTCATAGAGTTTCACGATAGCTGCCAAAAGGGTCTTTGAAATGCCAATGTTGTGGATCAAAATGCCTTTCGAATGTTCAGAAAACAACAAAACCTTTTGAAGGTCCATGATGGACCTCCACAATAATTGCCCCGAGCATGAAGATTTTATTAGTGATATGGTGCTACAAGTGGAAACTAGCATGTCCTCTAGCTTTCAGGTGCCTCCTCTTGAGCTCAATTGAAAGTTACAAATGAAGGATTGTAGCATAAGGCTTGGAGAAGGTGTGCCCAATCATGATGGTTCTATGATTGTTTAAATTTGTACTGGCCCTCGATTAAAAATCGACCAGTTGTATGATGGGACCATCCCCCAGCGAAATTAGAGCGAACAACATGATTAAATAAAATCAACAATGTGGAAGCCGAGAGAGTGGATACTATGCTTGAGGAAATTGCCTTGAAAGCCTTCCTCGTTAGTTGTGTTGAGAGTGATCATAGCCTTGACCAGTCTCTTGATGCTACTATAGGAGAAAATATGACATGCAGGGAGGATGGGGTAGGAGAGGTGATAAGGATGAGGTGCTACTCAAGAACATCATAGAGGGAGGCAATATGGGAGAAAGTGGGCTAAGGATCTTAGTGAGGGGGTGGGGGAGTAGTTTGTCGAGGGAAAAGGGTGCATCAGAAGGCTTCAAGTGAATGGTGGAGGGTCGCTTTTCCATAAAGAGAGTATTTCTCTTTTTTAAGACAAAAGATTCGATAGTAATGTTTCTAAAGGTGGGGAAAGTTGTGGGGGTCATGTGTAAAAGCAAATAGGAGATGCTTGTGGTGGAGTTTGCACTCCTCATTGAACTAGTGGTTCATGGGGCAAAAGCCAAGCTTAGGGGCATTGGATGGATGTTGGATGTCATGGGGATAAGAGTTAAGAGTAGCATCCCGAATGGTCATGTAGAAAAGCCCATATTTGGCTAAGGTTGTCTCGATTGAATGATGGTAATGGATGACCATACTCCCATATAGAGTGTCTTCAATGGTTGGAATTTTCCTTTTGTTAGTAGGTCATCGATGTGTTGTTTAACCGTGTCTTGCGCTTTGACAACATTATCCTCCATGGTGTTCATAATCTTTTGAGTTTAACCTGAATGGTCACTTACGTCGAGAGCCTTGATGTCACTCTGCGTGAAGCTACTTTGACAGACAACTTCCTTGATAGATGCAAAGAGGTTATTTTGACAGTTGAAGGTTCAAAACTGTACACTGTAAGTTCTACCATGCCATTTGAACTTCATAAATTGCTTCTAAAAGTTTGTGTTGTATGTATGTACCCAATAATGTTAAACATTGTGCTTCCAGACCATATTTATTCCACCCATTGACATGACATAGAATCCAATTTGCAATTTGAACTTTTATATTTGTAGCGTTAATGTGTGACAACCTCCTACCTCTTTAATCTTGTAGCTATCTGCAACCATAACATTAAATTCTTTCATTGGATATACAAAGTGATTTAGCTCTTTGTGATATAGTGCCAATGAAATTATGGTTAGTTCAAGAGTCCATAAGTACAATCACATTAGGGATTTCACTAATCCTTAGAGTTTCGAGGTTCTAGGTTGTGAGCTTATTGTCAGGGCTGCTAATGATATTCCAGGCCAGTCGTCTTCATAATGCCATTTGGGCTTTAGGGTTCGAGGTCATGATATGATTGTCATAGTTGCCAATGATATTTTGGATATGACTTTGTTGTCGTCAGATTCTGGTTTGGTATTGCAAGTGGCTTGTTCATTGTCTTCTTCATCTAAGTCAGTGTTGAAGATCTCTAATTCTTAAACATTCTCAATCGTGCAGTGATATAATTTCTTATCCTGCTTCTTTTCAGTCTCTGGTGTGCAGAACCTACTGGCATCATGTATGTGTGGTGGACCATATTTAGTTGTCTTCTCTATTGCGGGGAAGGATGCTCTTCATTTCGAAGCTTTATTTTTATGACTTTTTCCTTCTGGTTTGTTCAACGGAAGATGCATTCCATGTCTATACTTAGTTCTGGCTTGTTCAATGGAAGGTATGTTCCACATCTATAATTAGTTCTGTCTTGTTCAATGGAAGATATGTTCCACATCTATTCTTCATACCTTATCTATCCTTTTGAGTTCGGAACATAGATGTTTAACATCTTCTCTTCGAGAATTTCTAAGAATCTTGTACACAAAATCTCCCATTCATGGGTGTATTCTTCCATTGATCTTGTTTTCCATGAATGGGTGATTTGGGTAAAGAAGTCTTTGTTCTTTGTTGTCATGGAATCTCTTGATGAAGTCCGACTTGAACAGTTGCTAGTTTACAATCAAGCCTTTGGTTTTGTTAGCTGACCACATGCAGTGGTCATAGGCAGGACCTTCCAGATGCATTGATGCCATTGAAGTCATTTTATCCTTGTTTTGGTTTGGCTTCATCTCATAGTATCTTTCGACCTTATTTAACCAAATGGTTACCAAGTTGGCTTTGCTTCCATCACACCAAGGCAGTTTGAACTTCAGTTTGTTGCGAGGTCCTGACTGTGGAAACAATAACTTGGTTTACATTTGGGATCTTGGATTTCCTTGGTTTGTGGACAAGTTGGGTGCTATTGGTGATATCCCCTAGATATTTAGATCAAATTTTCAATTCAAATCTTCATGTTTCCTGTACATTATGTCAAACCTGTCATTGGTTGATTCCTTATAATGTTAACTTCACCCCTGAGTCTGTTGACCTTGGAGCTTAACTCGGCATTCCCAACCATCTCTTTGGAGTGCTGATATGTAAATTCAAATACCTTTAAAACCACGCTTACAGTTACTGGTTATGTCGGCTTTGCATGGAATGGCACAACAGCTTCCTGCAAAATTTCCTTTCAGAATCGAATACTTGTACCAAAAAAGAAAATTTTTCCCAAATTCCTGGGACCGCATAAATTTGTTTGTGATTAGGCTTCTCTCCAACATTAGGGTTCCAATTTAGTGCTTCAGTTTGGGGTTTAATTATGGCTTCTGTGTCCTGTGTGCAACTGCACTCTTCTGTATCTTGCAGCTACTGTGTTTGAACTTTCTGCGGCCTGCGATCTGTAATGTCACAGCTCTTTGTTACCTCATGGTTGTGTTCTTCTTTGTCAGCTCACGAACCTTCTCTGTGTTTGGCTGTTTCTGCTAGTGTGCATTCAACTGTGGCTAATATCTGCCAATGCACCTGTTATATTCACCTTATGGTCTGTCTCAGATCTGATCATCACCCTATCACTGAATTCATTGATCTTTGTGGCCAGAAAATTCATGTGTTTGCCTAGGTGAACTCAGCCCTGTAGCCTTGACAGGTCTGTCCCTGCTGTATCATCTAGGAGTCAGGAGAATTTCAAACCTGAAATCAGAAGAAAAGAAAAAAATTCAAGCTTCTAATCCAAAATTTTTCTGATGCGATAGAGTTTGTTTGCATCATGGATAGGGCATTGTTTGGACTGAACAACTATGATATCAATTGTAAGTAGACAGGTGATATCTGTGATCTTACTTCCTTTGCTTGCTTGTTATGGTGCAGCCCCTATGGTCCGACTATGTTTGTAACAGTCTTGACAGATTTCAGCCTCCTGCTAATTTTTTCCATGAGTATGCACAATTTTATCTAGCATGATCTGCGGATTACTCATGTGTGTGAATCTGAGGCCCTTTCTGTGGCTGCCCTAACATGGCTCTTTTTGCTGGTGTGCACCCAACTGTGGCTAATATCTGCCAATGCACCTGTTACATTTGCCTTATGGTCTGTCTCAGATCTGATCATCACCCTGTCACTGAATTCATTGATCTTTGTGGCCAGAAAATTCGTGTGTTTGCCTATGTGAGATCAGCCCTGTAGCCTTTACAGGTCTGTCCCCGCAGTATCATCTAGGACAACACCTTTACTCAGAATTTCAAACCTGGAATCAGAAGAAAAAAAAATTCAATCTTCTGATTCAAAATTTTTCAGATTCGAAACAGTTTGTTTGCATAATGGATAGGGCAATGTTTGGACGAACAGCTGTGATTAGGGTAATTGTAAGAGACAGAAGTAAGATATATTTCAATTAAAGGTAAGAGATGTGATATGAATGAACTAAGACATTTGGGGTAAATATTAACTAGCCTATCTATAGACGACCTATACATTGTAATGGGGTAAATATTAACTAGCCTATCTATAGACGACCAATACACTAATTAATTATTTCACTATTCTAGCCCACATAACCTAGCATATGTAATGAACTTGTGTTCATTACATAGGCAACTCTCATCTGGTAATCAAGTTTCAAAGCCTGCTCTCCCTGGTCTCATCTCAGGCTCAATAGGAACGACAATTACTCTGTCCATGCTTGTGAAGTCTACCACTTGTATAACCCATTTGTTGAAGTAATTTGGAACTTATTCTTTAAATATGCTTCTCAAAATTACCAACATGAGGAGAGCACTGCTCATGAGCAACAGCTAGTGCATGACGAAATGCATTGAAAGAAAAGGAAATAGTATTCTGCTATATAGGTTGATTTTTCGCTTGCAATTTGTTAAGTATTTCTTCTGTCTCCATTGATTAATCTGTGAGCTTTTGAAAGACAAGTTCGATGGTTTTTTCCATCGTATAGTACTAATTGTCCAACTTTCAACTTGTTCATTGTGCTTCTCAGAATCAGAAGGATTAACAGTTTGTAGCTTGCTAATGCAATCCTCTAATTGACCTTTAGTACCATGTAAGTCACTTGCCTCTTGCACAAGCTTTTGATTGAGGTGTTGCAAATTCTAGATGGATCTGACCCCTAGCAATTTTTGAAGCAGATCATACTCATTCTGATACTTATCAAAGTGTCTTAAGTGAGGCAACCTGCTAACGAAGTTGTGTATTAATTTTCTGCAATGAATTAACTTCCTCATAAAGCTTGGCATTAGTGTTTTACAGTGAAGCAACCTGTTCACGAGGCCTGTTATTTGTGTCTTGCAGTGGAACCAATTGCTCATGAAGTCTGGCATTATTATTTGGCTTAGAGGTAACTCCATCACGGAGTTGGGTAGTAGAGTATTGTGAAAAAACAATTTGATTATGAAGTTTGTCATTAGCAGTTTGCAAGGAAATTATCTTCTCATGGCTTTTCTGAAGAAATTCTGCTTACTCACCGTGCTTTTGAAGGAGCAAATCTTTTTCCTCATGGCATTTTTGATGGATCAAATCTTCTTCCTCAGTGACATTTTTGAAGGAGCAATTCTTCTTCATCAGAGTCAGCCATAGTGAAAAAATATTGTACTATGCAATTATCAACAAGTTGAAGAGCCTTTGAGCAGGGCACACAGAGCGTGAGGGGTCCCAGAGAGTGCAAAAGAAAAATCTATATGGTTCCCCTTTTAAAAGATAAATGTAATGCACGAAACAATGTATAAAGAAAGGTGTTTGCTCTTTTAATAAAACATAATTTTATCTTCAAGGTAAAAATTCCTTTTTTAATAATATAGCCTCCTCTCCCTTTTTTGGTACTAAAATGATAGAGGAGGATGCTTGAACCCTTTTGTCCTTCCTCCTATCAAAAGAATCTTTACCAACTCTCACATAGGAGGGATTAATAATTAAACGAACTAAAAATATTTGAAGCTTTCATCACATCCCAAACAATTTAAATTTTTTTAGGAACCTTGATTTACAGGTTTTGGTTCGCATGAATAGCAGAGCTATACTTTAACAACGCAACTCTAAGGGATGCATGGTCAAAGGCCATGATCCAAGTCTGACTTCAGGTTTCTAAGTTGAGAGGGCTGAGACCTGTTATGTTCTACACATGGATGAGTACCAAGTAGTAAAAGAGCACATCTCAAGATGGCACGAGCTCAGAAACATGTTGTAGAAGGAGCTATGTGATCTGCCGAAGGCTCTGAATGTGCTGCAGACTACAAATATATTCCGGAAAACAACCTTGAGCTGTGGTGTTTTCAGAAATACGGAAGACCTGTTGCAATCATTGTTCACTGAGGTCTCCACGAGCTTCTCAATGACTCCAAAATTAGTTTTATCTTTATTCTACTGATGCATTACACCTTATATATGCCTCATTCATCCAACATATTCTCAACAACATTTAGCGGGTATGTACAAGTGATTGGATACTTTTCTTCATGCCTGTGAGCCCCACATTTCTATTTACAGCACTTCTCGGCTCTGTGAAAAACTAGGTGAGGCAGAAGAATCAAGAATTTGATTTGACTCGTGAAAAGCTCAATGAGTACAAAAATATAAAAAAATACACATTTTGATTAAAAAAAGGAAAATTTCATTAATTTTCTCTTGGACTGTTGGACGTGGATTGAAATAGTGATTCGTGAAAGCCTTGTTGCTGCTGACTGTTGGAGTAAAGGTCTTGTTGCTACTGGAGTGCAAAACCTGCTTTCTTTGTGTAGAAATCCCTAGGTGAACATTCCGTCTCAAAATGCATACATTCGTCTTGTTTTGGGATTAGGAGAGCAGAGGAAATAACATGGAAAAACCAGTGGAGAAAATGAGTAAAAACGACTCATTTTTGGGTTTTATAAATACATTGACTTGTCAATGACCTGTGAGTACTTGTCGAATCCAAGTTTGATATGCAAGTATTTGTGGTTCAAACTCTTGGCAATACAAACTTGTCAATGAGTTGAATTGACCTGAGTCAAGCCAGATGGCTCTGTTAACATTGCATGAGATCTTTTGTGGTCTCTCCCAACTACGTAGTGGCCTTCATGATTCACATTGCACAAATGTCATCCTCTAAATATCAACACAAGCGTTTGGCAAAATGCGTCAACAAGGTTGCACACAAAGTGTTGGACAAAATGCCTCAACAAGGTTGCACACCAAGTGTTTGAAGAAATGCTTCAACAAAGTTCACCAAGTGCTTTATGACATGCTTCAACAAAGTTGCATACCAAGTGATTTTAAGGATGAAAATTTATATTAAAATGTAGAAACCTGGGCTAATATTACTAGTCCTTAATATGCAAAATGTAAAATGTTTGGCGATATTTTTTTAAAAATATTCAAATTTCTAAGGATTTAATATAGTTTCTATAAATTTTTGGCGATTTTTAAGGTAAAATAATTTTATTCTATGGAAATTGGGCAAATTGTTTTTAGAAAAAATGGAATTGGCGAATCTTTTTTTTGGAAAAAATATGGAGAATTAGCCCATTTGCGAGATTTAACCCCTAAAATCATCTATGGACTGCTTGATGAAATGCCCCAATGAATATCCAAAGTGCATGCCATAATTATCATGCATACATCTCCACGAAGTCACAGGGAAAAGCATCACCTGCTCTGATACTATGTACAAGTTATGATATAAACAATATGACGATAACAGTAAGTTGCACACACATAGGAGTTATGTATAGAAATGCAAAGAGCAGAAGATGCACTGGTATGAATGTACCCTAATTTTTTAAAATATAATCCAGGATGAAGATAGTGTGCAAGATGTGTACAGTTGATTACTTGTGTTCTACTTGATTCTTGATAACTTAACAAATGAGGTTGAGAAATCTCTCACATATAGGCTTTAGGGTAGATTAAACCTAGCCCCTAACCCTTGATGTGGGAGTACTAGGGCTGCCCACTAACAACCTATGTCACCATAGGTTGGCCACTATGGGTTTACATTGTACAATCATAACCCAATGGGACCACAAGGCACCCCTTAAAGGGTCACGACTCACAAGTCACCAAGACTATATTAACAACCATAACACAAACAATAAGAACAGAGTAAGACATTATACTCTTTTTTGGCAACGAAAGTAGTTGATGCAAATATAACAAAATATTTTTGATGCCAGAAATACAGATGGAAACAAATTGGAATAATCAAGATTGTAATGTGGTTTGCAAAGGAGTGGCAACTACAAGAACTGCTTTAACTGACTAAATTTCACAAAAAGCAAATATCTGCTTCACTGCAAGGTGGCAACCTTCATAGTTCGGTGTTATTTGTGTACATCCCTTTGCAGAGACATTTCGTACAGATTTGCAGATAAGGGTTCAGAGATTCTGTTGGGTATGTAGTTTCTGGAAGGACTATGTTATAGGCCTAAGAATTGCAAATAGATCCGATATGGCAACTGGGCATGAAAATAAGAGTCTAGATGGGCGTGAATCACCGAAGGCAAGGGACTATGTTATAGGCCCAAGATTGGGAAATAGATCTGGTATGCCAACTGGGCATGAAAATAAGACTCCAGATGGGCAAGAATCACCAAAGGCAAGGGAATGAAGCATTAGTTTTTCAAGAAACAAGAATTATATTAACAGGAAACTTTTGCATCATAGATGCTACAACAAGCGTGATTAAATTTTTTGATACAACTAGGACTTTTAAATTTTAATCCCTCTGGTTTTTTATTCTTATCTCTTTGTCTTTTTCTTTTTTGGAAGTTAAACCAAATACTATGCAATGTCCATCTTTTTTCTGACGACTCAAGAAGAATGAATGTTTTTCTTTACCTTTAGAGGATGTTGAATCTGAATCTTCAGCGTGTTCTCTTCCATTTTATCCTTTTGGTTCTGCAGGCTCATTCTCTTCATCTGTGGGGTTCTGCTGGATATCTTTATTTTCAGCGGGATTTCCTGTTACTGAAGAAGCTGGTTGTGGATTGTTGAGAGGATCAATCAAGTGTTCAAATTATTTCTTTATTTTTTCTTGTTTCCTTTGGTTCCTTCTTTTTCTGGCTCCAGCCTGCTGTTCTTTTCTTCGTCTTTCTTGGCTCCTGTAAACTTTTTCTGGGGAGGAAGCGAGGTTTAGGGGAGGGTCAGAGGGAGCCACATTTCTGTAAATTTGGTAGATTGTATGCTGGAAAGACATTCTCGTAATCAAGAATCAGTATCCAACAATGTGTCTATAATGAGAGTTAAATCTTCCGAGTCCATTGTGGATATTCTTTTGCACACAGATCATCTGTAGTTGCAGTAATATTCGAGTAAAAGACTTAAATAAGCCACTATATTATAATAATTGAAGGCAATCAGAAGATGTTTGCCCTATTCTCAGTGGGACTTGTGTCAATTGTGCTGCTCTGTTGATGTCTGCTATGGTAAGGAGAGTCATGTGCAAAGTCTTATCCCCAGTAATAGTTTGATTATGCACCTGTCCTTCCGAAAATATCCCAAATCCAAGAACCAGTGGCAAGGCTACATGTACAGTTTCTCCCGGTGATAATCTCCTTTCTTAATTTGCATGCTGAAAATATTTGATGTGGGCCTTGTCTTTCTTTTATTTACAAGGTGTATTATTTACTGTCATAAAAATCAGTTCACTTTGTGTTTGCCCACATAGATTTGCATTTTGTAAAAATTTATTGCAGATTATGTCTTGTTACTAAAATTCATAAATTTTGCTTTATTTTTCCTACGAGTATGAAATATCTTATCTAGCTTGTATGTTTCACAAAATAACTATGGGGCAGGTAGAATGTCTAACAGTATAGTAGATCATCATAACCCATATTTTGTTCTCTTCCTGACTGCATGTACAGTTCTATGAACAACTAACAATGATCCTGTTTAATAGGAAATATGACTAGGATTTTGTTTTGTATGGCCATTTCAGGCAGTTGATGGAGCACTTAGTGAAGGTCGACATCTGAGGGCGCTTATACTTGCTCTTCGTCTAAATGAAGCTAGCTGGATCAGGAAATGTGTTGTATCAGTGCATCCAAAGGATGTCGCGACTGTTGCTGCTGCAGTTCCATCTAAGTATTTGCGCAGGCTAATTGAAGCATTTGCTGAGTATTTGGAAGGTTCTCCACATCTCGAGTTTCTTCTTCAGTGGTGCCAGGTCTGTCTTTGAACTCTACTGACCCTTTCTCATAGATTTTTGTAGTAGATGGCATGAACAACAAAGCAAACTGAATACAAGTAAAGAAGAAAGGAGGCAACTGAAGTAGGTAAAATTTTGATTTTGGAAATTTGTTCTGCAGGAGCTTTGCAAAGCCCATGGTCAAACAATTCAACAACATTGCAAAGATTATCTTCCAGCATTGAGGTCATTGCAGAAGTCCTTGACTAGGTTGCATCAGGATCTCTCAGACACTTGTTCCTCCAATGAATATCTACTTCGTTATTTATGTACACCATCCTTGCCTAATTAAAAGACCATGGGAACGGACAGAAACAGGCACACAGTCCATTGTATATCATGGATGGGTACATTGAGAACTTTATTTTGTGGCATGTATGGAAAACATGTTCAAGTGTACTCATTAATCGGGCTTCAATATGAGGCCTAAACTGTTGCCCGAGTTCAACAAGTGTAGCTTCTGGTGCTTCATCACGGAAGATAGAGATGATCATTTCTACTCAGGATGATCTATACAAATCATAGGGGCATATGAAGGGTCAAAATTAGCTGGGGTCAGCATGCTCTGTTTTCAGTGGTTGCAATTTCCTTCATATTGTTATTACCGAAAGAGATATTGCACGCTGTCCTAATGTGTTAAGGGTAATAGGGCTAAATCAGAGATTGTCACCGATCCCCACAAATAGAGGCTGAAGGTGTTTTTAGCAAGGCAAGGCTTAGATTATCATATCTTCTTTGCTTTGATCTTTAAATTATATTTTATGAAATTCTACTGCCCATCATAATTTAGGGCATTTCATATTGCTTTAAATATTGAAATGATTATCATAATGTCATAATATCGGTTTATGTATACAAAGTGGTGTATACAAGGTGGTGTATATCAATCGGCATACTATGATTATCAGCCCTGGGTTTGCCGAAATTCAGTCTCAGTCCGAGTCTGATACATTTTCCGTGTTTTTATTCCATACACAGTGGTGGGTAGAACGTGGATGTACAACTTGAAACAACTGAGGGTAATTTTCCTATAAAGCCTACATTGTTATCTTTTAATTCATATGCAATTTAGCAGCACCTAAGTATACTGCTGAAGTAACTGAGATCTGGGTTGCCCAGCTTGATTAGCAGTTTCAACCTTAAATATGCAAACTTGATCCCTAGTTTGCAATAGTTGGCTAGAACCATTACTAGTCTCTGATCTCAACCATGATATGTGTTTAGATCAAAGTTAACCATACTTGGACTCCAAGAATGATTCGGTGAGGCCAAAGAGTAAAAGTAGGAGTTGACTTGAACTTGGGAAAAAAGCTCAGGAGTCGCTTTGGA
>ML799186.1:356683-370815 GCA_009831015.1 Picea engelmannii | reverse complement strand
GAGCATGAAGATTTTATTAGTGATATGGTGCTACAAGTGGAAACTAGCATGTCCTCTAGCTTTCAGGTGCCTCCTCTTGAGCTCAATTGAAAGTTACAAATGAAGGATTGTAGCATAAGGCTTGGAGAAGGTGTGCCCAATCATGATGGTTCTATGATTGTTTAAATTTGTACTGGCCCTCGATTAAAAATCGACCAGTTGTATGATGGGACCATCCCCCAGCGAAATTAGAGCGAACAACATGATTAAATAAAATCAACAATGTGGAAGCCGAGAGAGTGGATACTATGCTTGAGGAAATTGCCTTGAAAGCCTTCCTCGTTAGTTGTGTTGAGAGTGATCATAGCCTTGACCAGTCTCTTGATGCTACTATAGGAGAAAATATGACATGCAGGGAGGATGGGGTAGGAGAGGTGATAAGGATGAGGTGCTACTCAAGAACATCATAGAGGGAGGCAATATGGGAGAAAGTGGGCTAAGGATCTTAGTGAGGGGGTGGGGGAGTAGTTTGTCGAGGGAAAAGGGTGCATCAGAAGGCTTCAAGTGAATGGTGGAGGGTCGCTTTTCCATAAAGAGAGTATTTCTCTTTTTTAAGACAAAAGATTCGATAGTAATGTTTCTAAAGGTGGGGAAAGTTGTGGGGGTCATGTGTAAAAGCAAATAGGAGATGCTTGTGGTGGAGTTTGCACTCCTCATTGAACTAGTGGTTCATGGGGCAAAAGCCAAGCTTAGGGGCATTGGATGGATGTTGGATGTCATGGGGATAAGAGTTAAGAGTAGCATCCCGAATGGTCATGTAGAAAAGCCCATATTTGGCTAAGGTTGTCTCGATTGAATGATGGTAATGGATGACCATACTCCCATATAGAGTGTCTTCAATGGTTGGAATTTTCCTTTTGTTAGTAGGTCATCGATGTGTTGTTTAACCGTGTCTTGCGCTTTGACAACATTATCCTCCATGGTGTTCATAATCTTTTGAGTTTAACCTGAATGGTCACTTACGTCGAGAGCCTTGATGTCACTCTGCGTGAAGCTACTTTGACAGACAACTTCCTTGATAGATGCAAAGAGGTTATTTTGACAGTTGAAGGTTCAAAACTGTACACTGTAAGTTCTACCATGCCATTTGAACTTCATAAATTGCTTCTAAAAGTTTGTGTTGTATGTATGTACCCAATAATGTTAAACATTGTGCTTCCAGACCATATTTATTCCACCCATTGACATGACATAGAATCCAATTTGCAATTTGAACTTTTATATTTGTAGCGTTAATGTGTGACAACCTCCTACCTCTTTAATCTTGTAGCTATCTGCAACCATAACATTAAATTCTTTCATTGGATATACAAAGTGATTTAGCTCTTTGTGATATAGTGCCAATGAAATTATGGTTAGTTCAAGAGTCCATAAGTACAATCACATTAGGGATTTCACTAATCCTTAGAGTTTCGAGGTTCTAGGTTGTGAGCTTATTGTCAGGGCTGCTAATGATATTCCAGGCCAGTCGTCTTCATAATGCCATTTGGGCTTTAGGGTTCGAGGTCATGATATGATTGTCATAGTTGCCAATGATATTTTGGATATGACTTTGTTGTCGTCAGATTCTGGTTTGGTATTGCAAGTGGCTTGTTCATTGTCTTCTTCATCTAAGTCAGTGTTGAAGATCTCTAATTCTTAAACATTCTCAATCGTGCAGTGATATAATTTCTTATCCTGCTTCTTTTCAGTCTCTGGTGTGCAGAACCTACTGGCATCATGTATGTGTGGTGGACCATATTTAGTTGTCTTCTCTATTGCGGGGAAGGATGCTCTTCATTTCGAAGCTTTATTTTTATGACTTTTTCCTTCTGGTTTGTTCAACGGAAGATGCATTCCATGTCTATACTTAGTTCTGGCTTGTTCAATGGAAGGTATGTTCCACATCTATAATTAGTTCTGTCTTGTTCAATGGAAGATATGTTCCACATCTATTCTTCATACCTTATCTATCCTTTTGAGTTCGGAACATAGATGTTTAACATCTTCTCTTCGAGAATTTCTAAGAATCTTGTACACAAAATCTCCCATTCATGGGTGTATTCTTCCATTGATCTTGTTTTCCATGAATGGGTGATTTGGGTAAAGAAGTCTTTGTTCTTTGTTGTCATGGAATCTCTTGATGAAGTCCGACTTGAACAGTTGCTAGTTTACAATCAAGCCTTTGGTTTTGTTAGCTGACCACATGCAGTGGTCATAGGCAGGACCTTCCAGATGCATTGATGCCATTGAAGTCATTTTATCCTTGTTTTGGTTTGGCTTCATCTCATAGTATCTTTCGACCTTATTTAACCAAATGGTTACCAAGTTGGCTTTGCTTCCATCACACCAAGGCAGTTTGAACTTCAGTTTGTTGCGAGGTCCTGACTGTGGAAACAATAACTTGGTTTACATTTGGGATCTTGGATTTCCTTGGTTTGTGGACAAGTTGGGTGCTATTGGTGATATCCCCTAGATATTTAGATCAAATTTTCAATTCAAATCTTCATGTTTCCTGTACATTATGTCAAACCTGTCATTGGTTGATTCCTTATAATGTTAACTTCACCCCTGAGTCTGTTGACCTTGGAGCTTAACTCGGCATTCCCAACCATCTCTTTGGAGTGCTGATATGTAAATTCAAATACCTTTAAAACCACGCTTACAGTTACTGGTTATGTCGGCTTTGCATGGAATGGCACAACAGCTTCCTGCAAAATTTCCTTTCAGAATCGAATACTTGTACCAAAAAAGAAAATTTTTCCCAAATTCCTGGGACCGCATAAATTTGTTTGTGATTAGGCTTCTCTCCAACATTAGGGTTCCAATTTAGTGCTTCAGTTTGGGGTTTAATTATGGCTTCTGTGTCCTGTGTGCAACTGCACTCTTCTGTATCTTGCAGCTACTGTGTTTGAACTTTCTGCGGCCTGCGATCTGTAATGTCACAGCTCTTTGTTACCTCATGGTTGTGTTCTTCTTTGTCAGCTCACGAACCTTCTCTGTGTTTGGCTGTTTCTGCTAGTGTGCATTCAACTGTGGCTAATATCTGCCAATGCACCTGTTATATTCACCTTATGGTCTGTCTCAGATCTGATCATCACCCTATCACTGAATTCATTGATCTTTGTGGCCAGAAAATTCATGTGTTTGCCTAGGTGAACTCAGCCCTGTAGCCTTGACAGGTCTGTCCCTGCTGTATCATCTAGGAGTCAGGAGAATTTCAAACCTGAAATCAGAAGAAAAGAAAAAAATTCAAGCTTCTAATCCAAAATTTTTCTGATGCGATAGAGTTTGTTTGCATCATGGATAGGGCATTGTTTGGACTGAACAACTATGATATCAATTGTAAGTAGACAGGTGATATCTGTGATCTTACTTCCTTTGCTTGCTTGTTATGGTGCAGCCCCTATGGTCCGACTATGTTTGTAACAGTCTTGACAGATTTCAGCCTCCTGCTAATTTTTTCCATGAGTATGCACAATTTTATCTAGCATGATCTGCGGATTACTCATGTGTGTGAATCTGAGGCCCTTTCTGTGGCTGCCCTAACATGGCTCTTTTTGCTGGTGTGCACCCAACTGTGGCTAATATCTGCCAATGCACCTGTTACATTTGCCTTATGGTCTGTCTCAGATCTGATCATCACCCTGTCACTGAATTCATTGATCTTTGTGGCCAGAAAATTCGTGTGTTTGCCTATGTGAGATCAGCCCTGTAGCCTTTACAGGTCTGTCCCCGCAGTATCATCTAGGACAACACCTTTACTCAGAATTTCAAACCTGGAATCAGAAGAAAAAAAAATTCAATCTTCTGATTCAAAATTTTTCAGATTCGAAACAGTTTGTTTGCATAATGGATAGGGCAATGTTTGGACGAACAGCTGTGATTAGGGTAATTGTAAGAGACAGAAGTAAGATATATTTCAATTAAAGGTAAGAGATGTGATATGAATGAACTAAGACATTTGGGGTAAATATTAACTAGCCTATCTATAGACGACCTATACATTGTAATGGGGTAAATATTAACTAGCCTATCTATAGACGACCAATACACTAATTAATTATTTCACTATTCTAGCCCACATAACCTAGCATATGTAATGAACTTGTGTTCATTACATAGGCAACTCTCATCTGGTAATCAAGTTTCAAAGCCTGCTCTCCCTGGTCTCATCTCAGGCTCAATAGGAACGACAATTACTCTGTCCATGCTTGTGAAGTCTACCACTTGTATAACCCATTTGTTGAAGTAATTTGGAACTTATTCTTTAAATATGCTTCTCAAAATTACCAACATGAGGAGAGCACTGCTCATGAGCAACAGCTAGTGCATGACGAAATGCATTGAAAGAAAAGGAAATAGTATTCTGCTATATAGGTTGATTTTTCGCTTGCAATTTGTTAAGTATTTCTTCTGTCTCCATTGATTAATCTGTGAGCTTTTGAAAGACAAGTTCGATGGTTTTTTCCATCGTATAGTACTAATTGTCCAACTTTCAACTTGTTCATTGTGCTTCTCAGAATCAGAAGGATTAACAGTTTGTAGCTTGCTAATGCAATCCTCTAATTGACCTTTAGTACCATGTAAGTCACTTGCCTCTTGCACAAGCTTTTGATTGAGGTGTTGCAAATTCTAGATGGATCTGACCCCTAGCAATTTTTGAAGCAGATCATACTCATTCTGATACTTATCAAAGTGTCTTAAGTGAGGCAACCTGCTAACGAAGTTGTGTATTAATTTTCTGCAATGAATTAACTTCCTCATAAAGCTTGGCATTAGTGTTTTACAGTGAAGCAACCTGTTCACGAGGCCTGTTATTTGTGTCTTGCAGTGGAACCAATTGCTCATGAAGTCTGGCATTATTATTTGGCTTAGAGGTAACTCCATCACGGAGTTGGGTAGTAGAGTATTGTGAAAAAACAATTTGATTATGAAGTTTGTCATTAGCAGTTTGCAAGGAAATTATCTTCTCATGGCTTTTCTGAAGAAATTCTGCTTACTCACCGTGCTTTTGAAGGAGCAAATCTTTTTCCTCATGGCATTTTTGATGGATCAAATCTTCTTCCTCAGTGACATTTTTGAAGGAGCAATTCTTCTTCATCAGAGTCAGCCATAGTGAAAAAATATTGTACTATGCAATTATCAACAAGTTGAAGAGCCTTTGAGCAGGGCACACAGAGCGTGAGGGGTCCCAGAGAGTGCAAAAGAAAAATCTATATGGTTCCCCTTTTAAAAGATAAATGTAATGCACGAAACAATGTATAAAGAAAGGTGTTTGCTCTTTTAATAAAACATAATTTTATCTTCAAGGTAAAAATTCCTTTTTTAATAATATAGCCTCCTCTCCCTTTTTTGGTACTAAAATGATAGAGGAGGATGCTTGAACCCTTTTGTCCTTCCTCCTATCAAAAGAATCTTTACCAACTCTCACATAGGAGGGATTAATAATTAAACGAACTAAAAATATTTGAAGCTTTCATCACATCCCAAACAATTTAAATTTTTTTAGGAACCTTGATTTACAGGTTTTGGTTCGCATGAATAGCAGAGCTATACTTTAACAACGCAACTCTAAGGGATGCATGGTCAAAGGCCATGATCCAAGTCTGACTTCAGGTTTCTAAGTTGAGAGGGCTGAGACCTGTTATGTTCTACACATGGATGAGTACCAAGTAGTAAAAGAGCACATCTCAAGATGGCACGAGCTCAGAAACATGTTGTAGAAGGAGCTATGTGATCTGCCGAAGGCTCTGAATGTGCTGCAGACTACAAATATATTCCGGAAAACAACCTTGAGCTGTGGTGTTTTCAGAAATACGGAAGACCTGTTGCAATCATTGTTCACTGAGGTCTCCACGAGCTTCTCAATGACTCCAAAATTAGTTTTATCTTTATTCTACTGATGCATTACACCTTATATATGCCTCATTCATCCAACATATTCTCAACAACATTTAGCGGGTATGTACAAGTGATTGGATACTTTTCTTCATGCCTGTGAGCCCCACATTTCTATTTACAGCACTTCTCGGCTCTGTGAAAAACTAGGTGAGGCAGAAGAATCAAGAATTTGATTTGACTCGTGAAAAGCTCAATGAGTACAAAAATATAAAAAAATACACATTTTGATTAAAAAAAGGAAAATTTCATTAATTTTCTCTTGGACTGTTGGACGTGGATTGAAATAGTGATTCGTGAAAGCCTTGTTGCTGCTGACTGTTGGAGTAAAGGTCTTGTTGCTACTGGAGTGCAAAACCTGCTTTCTTTGTGTAGAAATCCCTAGGTGAACATTCCGTCTCAAAATGCATACATTCGTCTTGTTTTGGGATTAGGAGAGCAGAGGAAATAACATGGAAAAACCAGTGGAGAAAATGAGTAAAAACGACTCATTTTTGGGTTTTATAAATACATTGACTTGTCAATGACCTGTGAGTACTTGTCGAATCCAAGTTTGATATGCAAGTATTTGTGGTTCAAACTCTTGGCAATACAAACTTGTCAATGAGTTGAATTGACCTGAGTCAAGCCAGATGGCTCTGTTAACATTGCATGAGATCTTTTGTGGTCTCTCCCAACTACGTAGTGGCCTTCATGATTCACATTGCACAAATGTCATCCTCTAAATATCAACACAAGCGTTTGGCAAAATGCGTCAACAAGGTTGCACACAAAGTGTTGGACAAAATGCCTCAACAAGGTTGCACACCAAGTGTTTGAAGAAATGCTTCAACAAAGTTCACCAAGTGCTTTATGACATGCTTCAACAAAGTTGCATACCAAGTGATTTTAAGGATGAAAATTTATATTAAAATGTAGAAACCTGGGCTAATATTACTAGTCCTTAATATGCAAAATGTAAAATGTTTGGCGATATTTTTTTAAAAATATTCAAATTTCTAAGGATTTAATATAGTTTCTATAAATTTTTGGCGATTTTTAAGGTAAAATAATTTTATTCTATGGAAATTGGGCAAATTGTTTTTAGAAAAAATGGAATTGGCGAATCTTTTTTTTGGAAAAAATATGGAGAATTAGCCCATTTGCGAGATTTAACCCCTAAAATCATCTATGGACTGCTTGATGAAATGCCCCAATGAATATCCAAAGTGCATGCCATAATTATCATGCATACATCTCCACGAAGTCACAGGGAAAAGCATCACCTGCTCTGATACTATGTACAAGTTATGATATAAACAATATGACGATAACAGTAAGTTGCACACACATAGGAGTTATGTATAGAAATGCAAAGAGCAGAAGATGCACTGGTATGAATGTACCCTAATTTTTTAAAATATAATCCAGGATGAAGATAGTGTGCAAGATGTGTACAGTTGATTACTTGTGTTCTACTTGATTCTTGATAACTTAACAAATGAGGTTGAGAAATCTCTCACATATAGGCTTTAGGGTAGATTAAACCTAGCCCCTAACCCTTGATGTGGGAGTACTAGGGCTGCCCACTAACAACCTATGTCACCATAGGTTGGCCACTATGGGTTTACATTGTACAATCATAACCCAATGGGACCACAAGGCACCCCTTAAAGGGTCACGACTCACAAGTCACCAAGACTATATTAACAACCATAACACAAACAATAAGAACAGAGTAAGACATTATACTCTTTTTTGGCAACGAAAGTAGTTGATGCAAATATAACAAAATATTTTTGATGCCAGAAATACAGATGGAAACAAATTGGAATAATCAAGATTGTAATGTGGTTTGCAAAGGAGTGGCAACTACAAGAACTGCTTTAACTGACTAAATTTCACAAAAAGCAAATATCTGCTTCACTGCAAGGTGGCAACCTTCATAGTTCGGTGTTATTTGTGTACATCCCTTTGCAGAGACATTTCGTACAGATTTGCAGATAAGGGTTCAGAGATTCTGTTGGGTATGTAGTTTCTGGAAGGACTATGTTATAGGCCTAAGAATTGCAAATAGATCCGATATGGCAACTGGGCATGAAAATAAGAGTCTAGATGGGCGTGAATCACCGAAGGCAAGGGACTATGTTATAGGCCCAAGATTGGGAAATAGATCTGGTATGCCAACTGGGCATGAAAATAAGACTCCAGATGGGCAAGAATCACCAAAGGCAAGGGAATGAAGCATTAGTTTTTCAAGAAACAAGAATTATATTAACAGGAAACTTTTGCATCATAGATGCTACAACAAGCGTGATTAAATTTTTTGATACAACTAGGACTTTTAAATTTTAATCCCTCTGGTTTTTTATTCTTATCTCTTTGTCTTTTTCTTTTTTGGAAGTTAAACCAAATACTATGCAATGTCCATCTTTTTTCTGACGACTCAAGAAGAATGAATGTTTTTCTTTACCTTTAGAGGATGTTGAATCTGAATCTTCAGCGTGTTCTCTTCCATTTTATCCTTTTGGTTCTGCAGGCTCATTCTCTTCATCTGTGGGGTTCTGCTGGATATCTTTATTTTCAGCGGGATTTCCTGTTACTGAAGAAGCTGGTTGTGGATTGTTGAGAGGATCAATCAAGTGTTCAAATTATTTCTTTATTTTTTCTTGTTTCCTTTGGTTCCTTCTTTTTCTGGCTCCAGCCTGCTGTTCTTTTCTTCGTCTTTCTTGGCTCCTGTAAACTTTTTCTGGGGAGGAAGCGAGGTTTAGGGGAGGGTCAGAGGGAGCCACATTTCTGTAAATTTGGTAGATTGTATGCTGGAAAGACATTCTCGTAATCAAGAATCAGTATCCAACAATGTGTCTATAATGAGAGTTAAATCTTCCGAGTCCATTGTGGATATTCTTTTGCACACAGATCATCTGTAGTTGCAGTAATATTCGAGTAAAAGACTTAAATAAGCCACTATATTATAATAATTGAAGGCAATCAGAAGATGTTTGCCCTATTCTCAGTGGGACTTGTGTCAATTGTGCTGCTCTGTTGATGTCTGCTATGGTAAGGAGAGTCATGTGCAAAGTCTTATCCCCAGTAATAGTTTGATTATGCACCTGTCCTTCCGAAAATATCCCAAATCCAAGAACCAGTGGCAAGGCTACATGTACAGTTTCTCCCGGTGATAATCTCCTTTCTTAATTTGCATGCTGAAAATATTTGATGTGGGCCTTGTCTTTCTTTTATTTACAAGGTGTATTATTTACTGTCATAAAAATCAGTTCACTTTGTGTTTGCCCACATAGATTTGCATTTTGTAAAAATTTATTGCAGATTATGTCTTGTTACTAAAATTCATAAATTTTGCTTTATTTTTCCTACGAGTATGAAATATCTTATCTAGCTTGTATGTTTCACAAAATAACTATGGGGCAGGTAGAATGTCTAACAGTATAGTAGATCATCATAACCCATATTTTGTTCTCTTCCTGACTGCATGTACAGTTCTATGAACAACTAACAATGATCCTGTTTAATAGGAAATATGACTAGGATTTTGTTTTGTATGGCCATTTCAGGCAGTTGATGGAGCACTTAGTGAAGGTCGACATCTGAGGGCGCTTATACTTGCTCTTCGTCTAAATGAAGCTAGCTGGATCAGGAAATGTGTTGTATCAGTGCATCCAAAGGATGTCGCGACTGTTGCTGCTGCAGTTCCATCTAAGTATTTGCGCAGGCTAATTGAAGCATTTGCTGAGTATTTGGAAGGTTCTCCACATCTCGAGTTTCTTCTTCAGTGGTGCCAGGTCTGTCTTTGAACTCTACTGACCCTTTCTCATAGATTTTTGTAGTAGATGGCATGAACAACAAAGCAAACTGAATACAAGTAAAGAAGAAAGGAGGCAACTGAAGTAGGTAAAATTTTGATTTTGGAAATTTGTTCTGCAGGAGCTTTGCAAAGCCCATGGTCAAACAATTCAACAACATTGCAAAGATTATCTTCCAGCATTGAGGTCATTGCAGAAGTCCTTGACTAGGTTGCATCAGGATCTCTCAGACACTTGTTCCTCCAATGAATATCTACTTCGTTATTTATGTACACCATCCTTGCCTAATTAAAAGACCATGGGAACGGACAGAAACAGGCACACAGTCCATTGTATATCATGGATGGGTACATTGAGAACTTTATTTTGTGGCATGTATGGAAAACATGTTCAAGTGTACTCATTAATCGGGCTTCAATATGAGGCCTAAACTGTTGCCCGAGTTCAACAAGTGTAGCTTCTGGTGCTTCATCACGGAAGATAGAGATGATCATTTCTACTCAGGATGATCTATACAAATCATAGGGGCATATGAAGGGTCAAAATTAGCTGGGGTCAGCATGCTCTGTTTTCAGTGGTTGCAATTTCCTTCATATTGTTATTACCGAAAGAGATATTGCACGCTGTCCTAATGTGTTAAGGGTAATAGGGCTAAATCAGAGATTGTCACCGATCCCCACAAATAGAGGCTGAAGGTGTTTTTAGCAAGGCAAGGCTTAGATTATCATATCTTCTTTGCTTTGATCTTTAAATTATATTTTATGAAATTCTACTGCCCATCATAATTTAGGGCATTTCATATTGCTTTAAATATTGAAATGATTATCATAATGTCATAATATCGGTTTATGTATACAAAGTGGTGTATACAAGGTGGTGTATATCAATCGGCATACTATGATTATCAGCCCTGGGTTTGCCGAAATTCAGTCTCAGTCCGAGTCTGATACATTTTCCGTGTTTTTATTCCATACACAGTGGTGGGTAGAACGTGGATGTACAACTTGAAACAACTGAGGGTAATTTTCCTATAAAGCCTACATTGTTATCTTTTAATTCATATGCAATTTAGCAGCACCTAAGTATACTGCTGAAGTAACTGAGATCTGGGTTGCCCAGCTTGATTAGCAGTTTCAACCTTAAATATGCAAACTTGATCCCTAGTTTGCAATAGTTGGCTAGAACCATTACTAGTCTCTGATCTCAACCATGATATGTGTTTAGATCAAAGTTAACCATACTTGGACTCCAAGAATGATTCGGTGAGGCCAAAGAGTAAAAGTAGGAGTTGACTTGAACTTGGGAAAAAAGCTCAGGAGTCGCTTTGGAAAAAACCACCTAAATTTCAGGTTTTTTTTTTGGGTGGGGGGGCCCAAAGAAAAATATATTTTCATCTTATGAAAGTCTACAATGTTTATGTAATGCTACTTCTCGAGGCCCATCTTCTGACTCAATTTTTGCAGCTGTTGATAACTATCATATGTTTATTGGACGGGATTTTATGTTGTAACCTCAAAAAGGCCAAATTATACATCTCAAGATCCACATCTTCGACAACTCCACTTTTTCAGCTTTCAATAACTGAGTCTGCTAGTGGTTGGATACGGTGCCTCGTGCAGCAATCAATTTTCAAGTCAGATACCATTTAAATTTTGTGACTGAAGCCCCTAATATTAGTATGTTGTCTGTTCCGTGTGATGTTTTTAAATAATTCTTTTATGTTATGCTGTATTTGCGCCTAGTGATGCTTTAATATTTGGTGTAATGGAGAGTTTTTATTAGATAAATTATTTTTTAACAAAATAATTTTATATCATAAACAATTTTGAAAAACACCGCATTATTCATGGGGTACGACGTATCAATATGGTCATTGTATAAGATCTAATTAAAATAATTCAAGATAAATACAATTAAAAAAAAAAGCTTAATAAAGACTAAACATAGTATGATAAAGTATACGGGACATTAAAGGATTTTATGGCATGATTGTCTACGTATGAGTTGGAGGATTGTGGTTGTATGTGTTAGTATTGCATTTAAGATAAATAAAACTCAAAAAAAAATTCAAGAGTAAATATAGTATGATATTGTATATGGGATATTAAAGGATTTTATGGCATGATTGTCTATGTATGAGTTGGTGCATTGTGATTGAATGTGTGTATTACATTCATGATTTTTCATTTGCAATTTTTTATTAAGATATGGGTCGTTGCCTTCATCTCCTATTTTTGTAATTTTAAGATGACAAATTTAAAAGTGGGAATATTGAGAGAAAAATAACAATTGACTCTTACCATATTTAAACTTGTTTTTCTTAATTTATTGTGGAGATTTTGAATGTATATATTTGTGTTGTATCCATAATTTTTCATTTTGTAATTTTATATTTTTGTAATTTTAAGATAACATTTAAAAGTAGGGAATATTTAGAGCACAATAACAATTGATGCTTGCTTACCATATTTAAACTTGCCTTTCTTCTGAATTTATTGTGGAGATTTTGAATGTATGTATTTGTGTTGCATCCATAATTTTTCATTTTGTAATTTTATATTTTTGTAATTTTGAGATGACAAATTTAGAAGTAGGGAATATTTAGAGCATAGTAACAATTGACTTACCATATTCAAGCTTGCCTTTCTTCTTAATTTATTGTGGAGATTTTGAATGTATGTATTTGTGTCGCATGCATAATTTTTTATTGTCAATTTTTAGATATAAGATATGAATTATTGTTTTCATTCCTAATTTTCCAAATTCTAAAGCAACATGTTTAAATGTGGGGGAGCACTGTGGGGGAGCACTATCATAGTAGATGCCTATCATATATAAGTTGCATCCATAATTTTTCATTGGCAATTTTTAGATATAAGATATGAATTATTGTCTTCATCCCCAATTTTCCAAATTCTAAAGCAACGCGTTTAAATGTGGGGGAGCACTATCATAGTAGATGCCTACCATATATAAGTTTGGTTTTATTCTTAATTTATAATATAAGAGTGTTCAACTACATGTTCATTTTTTTGGATATGTCGTTGTTAGGCCTGGACCCAATTGACAATGAAGCAAGCTTCCAATGGGTAATTCACCTCATAGGAAGGTCCTTTTTTGTTTGATGGGCGTAGTTCTACTCTCCATTATTGATAAGTTAGTGAGTCTTGTACATTTATTTGCAAAATAATGAATTACGTTTTTTCACACCTTTTTATCTACATTAACTCACTACTAAGATTTGTGACCTTCCATTTTCCCTCCACCCTAACTCTTACACATCAATAATTAAGGTCTTTAATTAGCTAATTCTCACTCCATTATTGTTTGAATACTTTGCGTTGTTTCTTCCATTAATCAATGACATCCATTAGTTTGAGGTAGCGTGGAGCATATCCATCATGCCTTGTTGCAATATGCAACCATTGCTTTGCTTTGTTGACACTATGTAGATTTACAAGGCCCAAGTGTTAAAACTATGACTTTCAATTCTTAATGTTTTCAACTCCAAGGCATTAATGTCTATGTCTCAAAGCTTGATATTCTTGAAGAAATTATTGTCAATTCTAGAACAAGAACTTGTTTGAAGGAATGTGTGTATAGTGCCCTTTAAGAGAGCCTTTTAGAAAAACATGTAGCTCCAATGGAAGAATCAATCCACCATTGATGTATGTAATTAACTATCTTTTATACCTCCAAAATCACAATGGTGGATTAAGGTGGACGACAACTATTGATTGAGTCATTGATAAACGTAGATGAATGTACAATAACCATGTTTTATGTGGTTGTGCTTGAAGGTAATTAGTGTTGATCGAACCACACTTGCATAGTGGCAATATGATTCACAAATTTAGATGTTTTGTCACTATACACAAGTTTTAAATATATACAAAGCATAAAACATGCACATGTTTACAAACAAATATATAATAATTGTGTTAGAAATGATTAGAGTATAAAAGAATACAACCACATTGACTAAAAGGTATGGTGATAAGGCCACTTAACAAAAATTGTATAGCTTGCAGGCCACTGCTATGACTTGTTGGTCCCTACAATAGTTTTATGATGAAAACCTTAAACTTTGACGACAATGCTTTTCATTGTTCTTATATTGCACTACTCTCAACTCTTTTTCAACTCTTTTTGCATCTCCAACTATGTAAGGACTATTTATAGGTATTTCATGAATGCTTTTGGTTGATTGGTTCAATATATTTGTGTTAAGGTCCTAACACGCACATGGGTAGATTAATGTATTCGCATGTAATAAATGTCAATATTAATAAGACCTTTCAATAAAAGAGAATTAGGCGGATGTAAGAAGACCTAATAGAAGCTTCCGCTTCTAGAAGGATCTTCCTCTAGATGCTTCTTTTTAGTATAAATAGGAGTCGAGGGTATGAG
>ML799186.1:300853-350858 GCA_009831015.1 Picea engelmannii | reverse complement strand
TTCTGTTCAAGTGCTATTTCTGTTGCTATTTCGTATATCATTTCTGTGTATTGTGAAGATTATGCTGGATATTTCACTGTTATTCTGTTATTTCTAGCATTTCGTTACTGTTCTGCATATTTTATATATCTGGTATCTTGCAATTTGTCTCCATCTTTAATTGATGCTTCAATTCCATTAGCAAAAAAGGTGGATCCTTGACCTACTTCCTAGTTTTCTTGGTAGGTGTCACCCTTTCTATGATCAAGTTTGACTTGACTAGCTTTTTTCCCACTTTTAATTTGATATTCTTAGTTCATCATCATTAATAATTTGTCTAACAACACTCCTCCCATGACGAGGTTATTACACTTGTAATTCCTTTGCGAAAGCTTTTCAACACTCTTGCTTGCCTTGCCACCACTTTTGTTAAGTTGTCGATTCCCACTCCATTTCCTTACAATTCCTTGGACCTACCATTTGTTGTAGCCCATGCCACATCAACCACCTCCCATTGACAATTCATTGCATCACTTGCTTTCTATTGGTTGTTATTAATGTATTGATTAACATCTCAACAACGATGTCATTTTTTCTATTTTTGGACATTTGGTTCTTTGCATATTCTCTTACTATTGTATTGGGTTTCATTGAACATATTTCTTCTACACAACTATATTACAAGTCGTAACTATAATGCTTAATATTTCAATACTTTCAACGCTTGCTTCATTGAAATTTTTTTCTGCTTGACTCCTAGCATGCTTTTAAATTTTTGGAATTTCTTCTAATAGTAGCCTAGTGAACGATCTTGTAGAATTTCCCTTTTCCCTTTACCCTCTTGCATTTGTCTCAAGTAGAGGCAATAACCTTTAGTATGCTTTGCTCTTCCATGAAATACACCATTCTTCATTAGTGGAATTGCTCTTCAATTGTCCCAAAACAATACAATTAACTATTCTTGTTTTACTTTTTATGTCTATCAAAATTATCCTAAACGACACTGCTTCACAAGTTCTAGTTGTTGTTCATTTGTGATTCTCATTAGTTGAAGATAGCCCAACCCACCCAATAAGACCATTGGGCCATTATAGGGCAAAAAGGGACAAGGTTTATCTTTATACCAAGGTTAAATCAAGTTCTAAAGTTATATTTAGAAGATATTAAACAATACAAAACAATAAGCAACTAACTATCAATCGTACATTTATGAAACCATAACCAATTTTTTCACTATGGAGAAGGAAAACAATACACATTTGTATCTTGTTCACCAAGGTGGACTATGGATTTGACACTCCTTAGCTCGAATATGTAGCCTTCGGGACAACTTCATTCTTGGCAAATGTTCTCCTAATGATGTATCTCCAATCCACTTGTTAGGCCAGATAGGGTAGAAAATATAACTCCACACTTGATGCGTTTGCGTTAACTAGATAGGTGAATAAATACAAGTAAAATGGTTGTTCGTCTTCCATAACGGATGATGCTACCTATCATCTATGACTGTTCATATTTACATTAATGTTACAATAAATGCAATCACGAGGATTATGTGTCCAACATCCCCCCTCTTAATCCGAAGGGCTCTGTGTGAGTCCAAACATCATTCTAAACTTTTCAAAATTCTCTTCCAAGCGCTTTGGTGAAGATGTTCGTAATTTGCTCATTTGTGGAACAATATCTCAAGTGAATAGTCTTGGCTTCTACATGAGATCGAATTAGGTGATACTTTGTGTTGATATGCTTGGTTCGATCATGGAATCTTTGATTCTTGGCCAACTTGATTGTGGAAGTATTGTTAACTAGAAGATTTGTATAATTCACTTGTTTCTCTTGCAAATATTCAAGTATTTTCCTGAGCCATACGATCTTGTTTGTGGCTTCTGCAACTGCCACATATTCTGTCTTTGTTGTGGAATTCGCTGGAACTGTTTGTCTATGTGATCTCCAGGAGACAACTACTAATCCAAGACTTATGAGATTGTCTGAAGTTGATACTCGAGTTTTCTTATCCCCAACAAAGTCTGAATCAGAATATCCAATCAGGTTGAAGTCATCCACCTTAGAGTACCTAAGTCCAAAATCTTGAGTTCCTTTCAAGTAATTAATTTTTTTTTTTTTGCAACAGACCAATGTCATTCACAAGGCATTTGCATGAACTTGGAAATAATCCCAACAACAAATGAAATGTCTGGTCTAGTGGTAGTAAGATAGATAAGACTTCCCACAAGTTCTCTATACTTGGTTGCATCTTCAAATTCATTCCCTTCATTTGATGCGAGTTTCAAATCCCGTTCCATTGGAGTAAAAACATTATTACACTCGGTCATGCCAAACTTGTTCAACAATTCTCCAATGTACTTCTAGGAGATGAATATGTACTTTGGATTTTGAATCACTTTGATGCCCAAATAGTAGTGAAGATGTCCCAAATATGTCATCTCGAAGTCTTTCTTCAATTCTTTATTGATGCAATTTAGTTCTCATTGTTCCCTGTTATGAACAAATCATCTACATATATTACAAGATACACAACATTTTTTCCAACTTTCTTGGAAAACAAAGTTGCATTGTCAAGATTGAAATGCTTGAAATTTAATTTCAGAAGATGCTCGATAAACTTTTAATACCATGCTCGTGGTGCTTGTTTCAAGTTGTACAAGGTTTCTATGAGCTTGCATACCTTATGTTCTTGTCCCTTCACAACAAAGCCTTTTGGTTGAGACATGAACACATTGTCTTCCAAGTCTCCATTCAAGAAAGCAATCTTTACATCCATTTGATGAATTTTCCATCCATTCCGTGCTACCATGGAAAATAGAGTTTGAATGGTAGCCCATTTTGTTGTGGGGGAAAAGGTTTCCTCATAATCAACACCTTCTTTCTGTGAAAATCCTTTTGCCACGAGCCTTGCTTTGTGCTTGTCAATTGAGCCATCTAATATGTACTTATTCTTGAATACCCACTTGCAATCGATTGGTTTGGTTCCAAATGGAGGATCCACCAACTTCGATGTGCCATTTTTTTATGAGAACATCGTATTCCTTTTGCATGGCTTCTTTCCATTCATCATGCGAAACAACTTCTTTAAAGGAATTTGGTTCAAGTTTAGTAGAAAAATTCAACTCATAATTATATGAAACATCCAAATCATTTACATCACCTAAGTTTGAATTATCTACATTACCTTCATCTAGTTTTGAGGACAATCTAGTTCATGTCTTTCCGATCTCATCAGGATGAACAATTTCAAGTGTTTTAGTTGTTGATGATTGCAGCTATGTGAGACATTCTCTAGCTTACAAACCTGTGAGATGTGGATCATTGCAGCTATGTGAGTCTTTCTCTCAGCTTACAAACCTGAGAGAGAGCCCCTAAGAAGGGTACGTGGTTCCTGCTTGAGACAGAGTTAGAACATAGAGATGACCTCCTCCATTCAGAAAGTTGAGAAGAACTCCAGATGATTATCCACTAAGAAAGGCGATCTGTTGAGTTAGACGTGCTTATGGCTAAGCACAAGGTGAACGTGTGAAATCCTAAAGTGTTGGGTGCATCGTGGATGAGCACTAGTGGGTGTATCTGATCCTTTGCTATATATTGTTCAAGAGTCAAATATGCTTGTAACCCTAATTGTTATGTAAAGGGTACATGTCGGCCCCACCTTAATGTGTTTAATAATAAATATAAAAGATAATTAATCTGATTAATATTGATTATAATGTGACTTAAAGAGGTCGGCCATGTTGTGTCTTAGACACTTCTGTTGATAGGACAAGTCTAATATAAGTAAAGGAGGATTCCCCATTGTGGAATCATATCCTACACACAAGTTTGAAAATTTAAGCAAATACATTCTCTTAGGAAAATGTGCACACCTCTCTTGGGCGCTAGAATTCTAAGGTTTGAGCACTCTCTTATGTGTTAAGTCTTTTGGTGGTGAAGGTCTTTCTCTTGAAGATTATAGCAAAGGATTTGGCTAGGTTTTCTTCCCTTGTTGAGAAGGGTTTCCCAGGATACTTTTGGTGTTCTTGTGCATGGTGTTTCTTCTTGTGATCTTGGGTGCTGCAACATAATTGTTTATGGTTAAGACAAATTGAAATGAACTACATGCTTAACCTTATCTATTGAAAAATCAACATGTTATCAGAGCATAGGTCTTGAAGATCCCATTGCACAAGCAATTTCTAGCCTTTCTCTCACAGATCTGCAGAAACTGTACGATTCTCCTAGGGTTTCCAGAAATTCTGTATGACCTCCTCTTCTGAGAGTTTTCATCACTCAAATCTTGGAAGCTAGGGATAAAAACAACATAGAAGTGTACGACCTCCTCCAACGCACCTCCAACAAGTCTCAGATTGCATTTTCGGGCATTTTGATTTTTTTGGCTATAAGGGTTTCTAGGGTTTAGCCAAATTCTGTAGAAAAATTTAGAATTGTACTTTTGCAACTACTTGAAGAAGCTCCTTAGCTTACCAAGGCTATCATATTTCTCAAGGCCTATTGTTGGCCGTCATAAGCCCAACAAAACCTAAAAGTGCTAGCCTAGCCTAGCCGTTAGGTATTTTAGCCTAGTTGACAAGGGTTTGTGAAGATGAGTAAAATCATGATGGGAAGCAAGATTGATGGTTCAAACAAGCCCAGTTCTAGGAAGTCAAGATCTCAAATAAATAAAGACATCAACATCTCAACACTCTCAGGTATGGTTCCTATCAATGACAATACTTGGCTAATTGACAGTGGTGCCTCCAGGCACATGACCAGTATTAGAAATCATCAAACACACTTCATTGAGAAAGAGACACATCTACATGTTGTTTTTGGAGATGATGCCAGATATAATGTGAGAGGAGTTGGAACTTCTACCTTCCAACTAGATTCAGATATGCAGCGTAAACTAGAGGAAGTTCTATATGTACCTGGGATGAAGATAAACCTTGTCTCTATTTCGACCTTGGAAGAAAAAGGTTACAAAATTACTTTCTCGGAAGGAAGAGTTCTTGCATGTCACAAAGACTCTCATATAAGCTCTTCCAAAGTAATTGATGTCAGAGAAAAAAATTTGTACAAATTGACCATCAAACCAGTTCAAGCCTTATTACATGACACTATCAACTTGAGTGAGTTATGGCATAGAAGACTTTCTCACATTCATTATAAAGCTCTTCCAGCTCTAAGGAAAATGGTAACATGTCTACCAAAGATCTAGATTCAACATAAAGTTGTTTGCAAATATTGTGCCCTTGGAAAAAATGTTAAAGAATCCTTTCCTAGCAGTAACAACGGATCCAAGGAAATCTTGGACTTGATACATTCAGATGTATGTGGGCCAATGACTGTTGCATCTTTAAATGAGTACTTATACTATGTACTCTTCATAGTTGATCACTCCAGGAAAACTTGGATTTACTTTTTGAAGAACAAGGATGGAGTACTTGCCAAAGTTTCAAGAATTCAAAGCTCAGATTGAAAACCTGACCGGAAGAAAAATCAAAATATTAAGATCAGACAATGGAGGAGAATACACCTCAAAAGAATCCAACAATTTTTTTATTGAAGCAGGAATCAAGAGGGAGTTCACAGTTCCTTACAACCCTCAACAAAATGAGGTTGCTGAAAGGAAAAACATAACTATCATTTAGGCAACTAAAGCAATGATACAAGATCAGAGTCTACCTATGAATCTATGAGCAAAATCATGTATGACCATAGTATATGTTCAAAACCCTAGTCTTCATCAGATCCTGAAGAACATTACTCTAGAAGAAGCATTCACCAAAGTGAAGTCTGAGATCAGACACTTCAGAATATTTGGATGTCTAGTGTACCTTCATGTACCCAAAGAAAAGAGATCCAAACTGGAACCTTGAGGAAGAAAGGGTACATTTGTAGGATACAGTGAATCCTCAAAAGCATACTGAATCTACATCGCAGGTCAGAGACAAATTGAAGTAAGTAGAGATGTTACTTTTGAAGAAGAAGTATCCTTCCATAAATCCATAGAAGCTCATATGGAAATTGATTGTGAAACAATACCGTCTCCCCCTTCGGTAGTTTAGAGGGAGACAAATATTATTCCAGATGAGCCAATAGCTCCAGTTGATCCAGTTGCTCCAGCAGATTCAGTTTCCCCAAGCAACATACCTAGAGACATCACAGTTGGACATAAAATACCTGCTTGGGCCCGAAAAAATTTAGAAGAAGAAGAAGGGCATAAAGCCCCACAAGGAGATACCAGAGAAAGCAAGAGACCAAAGAGATTCTCAAGCTACCTTTTAGCCATGACCCACATTATTGACTCAGAGCCAACTTGTCATGGAGAAGCCTCAGGTGAACAAGTATGGCAAGATGCCATGACTGAAGAATACCAATCGATATTGAAAAATGATGTATGGGATGTTGTTCCAATACCAAAGGGAAAGTCGACAGTGACTTCCAAATGGATTTACAAAATCAAACATGCTGCTGATGGAAGCATTGAAAAATACAAAGCAAGATTTGTGGCCAGAGGGTTTTCACAAATAGAGGGAGTTGACTATGACGAGACTTTTGCATCTATAGCCAGATACACCTCCATCTGATCTATCATTGCATTAGCTGCTTCCATGGGTTGGAAGCTACATCAGATGGACGTAAAGACAACCTTTCTCAATGGTGAAATTGAGGAAGAAGTTTATATTGAGCAGCCAGAAGGTTTTATTGTACACAACAAAAAATCTCATGTATGCAGGTTGAAGAAATCCCTATATGGTCTAAAACAAGCACCACATGCTTGGTACGAGAAAATGGATGGATTTCTAATGAGTTTTGGTTTCAACAATAGTACAACTGATCCAAACTTGTATTATCACATTGATGACAATGAGTATCTGATTTTGGTCTTATATGTGGATGATATTTTCCTCACCGGTTTAGAGAGACTCATTGCTAAATGACAGCAAGCATTGACTGCCAAATTTGAAATGAAGGATTTGGGCTTGATGCATTATTTCTTGGGACTAGAAGTATGGCAAAGAACATATGAGATTTTTCTAAGTCAAGGAAAATATACTATGGAGATACTGAAAAAGTTCAATATTACAGAATGCAAATCCATGCCTACTCCAATGGTAATGGATTTAAAGAAAATGAGTGACACTAATTCATGAGACGTAGATCTACATTTATATCAACAACTGATTGGATCTTTGATGTATCTGGTTAACACCAAACCGAACATTTTCTATGCAGTGAATGTGCTTAGTCAATTTATGAGCCAACCAAAACATACACATTGGATAGTTGCAAAACATGTATTGAGATACTTACAAGGCACAATTGGTTATTCTTGAGATATGCATCCAATGTGGACATAAGCTTGCAAGGATATGCTGATGCAGATTGGACAGGAAGTGCAGTAGACAAAAATAACACCTCAGGTTGCTGCTTCACCTTAAGATCAACCATGGTTTCTTGGTGTAGCAAAAAACAAAGCTCTGTGGCTTTAAGCACAACAAAGGCAGAGTACATTGCACTAAGCGTGGCAGTTCGTGAAGTTGTATGGATTCACAAAATTTTGACTGACTTGTTCGATCATGAGATGGATCCAATTACTATTCATTGTGACAACCAGAGCTATGCAAATCTCTATGAGAACCCAATGTTTCATGACAAATCGAAACACATTGAAATAAAGTATCACTATATCAGAGACATGGTGCAGAGAAACACAATACACGTGCAATATCTTTCTACTCATGAACAAATTGCAGATATCTTCACTAAACCACTTGCCAAGACAAAGTTCGAGTATTTCTGTGAGAGACTTGGTCTGGTGGAAAATGCCTCCCTAGCTGAGAGGGAGTGTTGATGATTGCAACTATGTGAGACATTCTCTAGCTTACAAACCTGTTAGATGTGGATCATTGCAGCTATGTGAGTCTTTATCTCAGCGTACAAACTTGAGAGAAAGCCCCTAAGAAGGGTAAGTGGTTTCTGCCTGAGACAGTGCTGGAACGTAGAGATGACGTTCTCCATTCAGAGAGTTGAGAAGAACTCTAGATGATTATCCAGTGGGAAAGGCGATCTGTTGAGTTAGACGTTCCTATGGCTGAGCACAAGGTGGACATGTGAAATCCCAAAGTGTTGGGTGCATTGCCATGTGAACAGAAATGCAGATGATGTATTAGCCTCCTCTGAGCAACGGAGTTGACGAGAAAACTCCAGATGATTCTCCGGTGTGAGGCAGTGGGAAAGAAGATTTGTAGAGTGGACATGCCTATGTACGAGCATAGGTGAACGCGTGAAGATATGGTTCTTCTGTGTAATGCAGTGAGCCAGAGATATGCCATAATTGTTCACGGTTAAGACAAATTGAAATGAACTACATGCTTAACCTTATCTATTGAAAAATCAACATTAGTAAGCCAGTTTGGTGGACCATTCTAAGATGGTCCAGATTTCTCGACTGATTGATATGGTGTTGAGTTGTCATCAAGCTTCAACTTTTCAAACCTCTCTATCACATCATCCAACTAAACTTTAGGTTCTGACGAAGTGGCAAAATCTTCTTCATGTGGGGGAGATGGTGCTACAAAAGAATATTCCATAGATTGACCCAAGATAGGGATCCCCCTTTCAAGATGTGGAATCTCATCATCAAATTCATGATATGTCTTTACACGAGTGAATTTGTCCAGATGATCAAGCTGCCTCTCATCTGTTTCATTTTTCTTGGAGGATTCAAGAAATATCACATCTCTGGAAATGATGAACTTATTGTTTGTCTCATCGTAAATATGATACCCCTTGGTGGTATTTGAGTACCCCAAGAAGATGCACTTTTGACTCCTTGTATCAAGTTTGCTTCTTTGCTCCTTAGGAATCAAGGCATAACAGGTGGAACGAAAAACCATGAGATGCCTCACCGAAGGAATGTGGCCATACCACCTTTCGTATGGAGTCTTGTTTTTTAGAGCATGATATGGACACATGTTTTTGACCTAAACTGCATGCAGAATTGCATCAACTCAAAACATCAATTTAACATTCTTGAAAAACATCATGGAACACACCATATTTAGGAGTGCCATGTTCATTCGTTCAACCACACCGTTTTGTTGGGGATTGTATGGAACCGTGGTTTGATGTTTGATCCCATGCTGGCGAAGGTAGATTTAAAATTCATTAGATGTATATTCTCTTCCATTATCAGTGCGAAGAGATCCAATATGAGACTCAACTTCATTTTGAATTCATACATGAAAAATTTTAAATGTTTCAAAAGCTTGTGATTTATCTTTCAACAAGTATACCCAATACATCATGGTGTATTCATAAATAAAATTCATGATATATTTGTTTCCATTTGCAGAAGAAACAATCATAGGGCCGCACAAATCAGAATGAATCGGTGCAAGTTTTCTACATGCTCTGGAAGTATAATCATGAAAGAGTTGTTTTTTGTGTTTTCCAAAGATACAAGCATTACATTCCTTCAATTTCCTAGGAATAGTAGGCAAACCAGAAACACCATTCTTTCTCAACAAACAAAGACTGTCATAATTAATATGGTCAAATCTAGCATGCCACAAAAGACTAGATGGTATTATACCTAAGTCATGATGAGAGAGGTATGAGGTATGCAACAATGTGTGTATGGGCAGGTGTCCTGTTCAACTTCAACAATGTTCCATCTTCTATTCTGGTCATGACAACCATGTTGTCAGAATCCTTCCTTATCTCAACTTTTCCATCAAACATATGAACATAGTGGCCTTGTTGTCTGATGTGCACAAGGGACAACAAGTTTCTTTGCAACTCTGGAAGATAGAGTACATTGTGCAGAAGAAAATATGGGAGTCCACACAACTTAAGCCTGATGGTGCCCATTTCCGAAGGTTTGAGACATGATCTATCTACAAAGTACACTACATCATCGGCATTATAATCGAAGTCTTCGAAGAAGTCTCTTTGAAATGTCATGTGGGATGTTGCGCCTAGTTTAAGAATCCATGCATCTCCCCAAGAAGCAAGTGAAACATTAAACAAGTATTCAATTACTCCTATATTGCAATGGGAAACTATGTAATGAGTAGGTGTTTTACCTTCTGTCAAGTCTTTATCTTTGTCTTATGTTTGATGTGGCTTGTCATTGATCTTCATTGTGCATGTATTTTCTTCATGTCCATTCTTTCTACAATGGACACAATGCAAGTCAAATCTCTCATGGGGATTATTCCAACCTGCCTACATCTTATCTTCTTCTTTCCTTGACCTTTCATTTTACAAATTCAGTCCAACCCACTTCAATTGGATGTTGATGGGTATGTGATGCCTGGTGTTGCTGAAGAAGACACATCACAAAGAAAGGGCTCAAAATATTTGAGGCCACATAAACTCCACCTTCAACAAAATCTTCATTGAAGCTTTCAATGCGTAACATGAAAACTTTATGGAACATCTGTTGTCATGGTGAAGGTATTTACAAATTTCACTACCTTCAAATTTTTTTTCATAGGCCCCACCAGTAAGACTCTATCCAAAACAACATGTAAGCAAAGCACTATTGTTGTTTGAAAGAAAATCCATCCATTTCCATAAAGTTAATCTGATAACAAACCAGTTGGATTCACGGAAGCATATATGACATAAGAACGAAAATAATTAATGTAGAGAGTGTCAGCATGTAATTATTTCTTGAATAGGTAGTCAAATCTTTCAACAACCTCCACACGTAAGTCGGAAATGGTGAGCAGATACAACGTCAAATTAGGTTTTTTGCAAAGGATGGCAGGTAGATAAACAAACTGAGAATAAGTCAGAGCCTAGAGGGAAGAGAGACAGGTAGGGAAAACATCGAGGAATATATTCATGGATTTAGGCGAGGATCTGACACCACTGTGAGGCTAGATAGGGTAGAAAAGATAACTCCACACTTGATGCGTTTGCATTAACCAGATAGGTGAATAAATACAAGTAAAATGGTTGTTCGTCTTCCATAACGGATGACTCTTCCTATCACCTATGACTGTTCATATTTACATTAATGTTACAATAAACGCAATCACAAGGATTATGTGTCCAACACCACTAAAGATACCCCCCATGCAAAGATTTCTGAGCTCTGCAACTAAGGGATGGGAGCGACTTTAGGGAAACTCCTTAGCATTGTTTCCTAGTGCCAAGGGAAATTAGGTTGGTTTCATCCCAACCATCTTTCATCGCCATACAAGGTCAAGGATCTGGAATCTGCATCACAATGCTTCCATCTTGCCTTACCATAACAATGGTAGGGAAACACACATCGTTTCCTAGCCTATGCCCAATCAGAAAAGAAAAATCCCTAAAATCCTCCTTTCATTTGGATATTCACTATTAGAGATAGGGATGTAGCTAATCTAACATGACTCATAAGGAGAAGTGCTACATGTTTGTATCTTGTTAGATGTCCCCCTTAAATGGTTTAATTTTTGTCCTTATATAACAATTCCTAGATATTAAGGTGGTTAGTGAAGTTGTAGCCATTTAGGTCATATGATAACTAGTAGTAGGTTATATGCCCAACCCACTAGGCTAAATACTATGGGTAAAGGTATCATAATGTTTTTAAGTAAAAATGCTTCCCAAGTGCAAAAGGCTTCCTTGGGCTTGAAGGGAAAAGACCAAGGGTACTTGGGAAATTCTTGTGGAAAAGAAGCATTGTACCATCAATGTTAATGAAATCAAGTTCGTCCCAAAATTTGATTTGAGGTCAATGCGGGTCCCGTTGATAATCAAGCAACTTCAAACATGTTCCTACATGCCTCAACAATTTTGACAAATAATATCGACATCATGATCCATCATAATAATAATCAAAGTAGCATATCATCAAAATCATCAAAATCTGTCTTAGTAAAAAGCATCTATGAATGTCTAAGAAATGACCACATGAAATCCACATTAGCTACCAAATATTTATCAATTATCTTATTCTAGTGAATGAAGATAGTCTCAACAATATCATAAAAATTCCCAGGTCAACAAATATCACATAATTGCTATCTAAGTATCAAATTAGCAATTAGGTGATCTTGCATCAAATCATGATCACATGAGATCATCATCGATCACATTTCAAATGCATGTCCAAAAGTGGACCTCCCTTCAACCAAGCATATAGCCTAATCAGAATCTATAAATCCAATTGGTCTAGGCTTTTCATCCCTCGTATCTTCTAGAGCATAAATGATAGTGCCTTTAATGTAGTGCATAGTCCTCTTTGCAACTTTTCAATGGATTACTTAAACATTTAACTGTGTATTTAGAGGTTGGATTAACCACATAATTGATGATAAGTCAAGTAAATGGCATATAAATGAGTCTCCTCATAATTTTCTTACATAAGGTTTTGTTTCCTTCATTTCTAGTCATTTTCATTCCTTCTTCCATAGGAGTTTTTATTGGCTCACTGTGTCCCATTTGGAACTTCTTCTATAGGCTATCGACATACTTAGTATAAGATAGAGAGGTTGTCCCATATTTCTGACAAGATAATATGGTAAGACTATATCCCTATGATATCAAAGTGCTTCTTCATATTCAACTTTATTACTAACATATATCCATATTTATTATGGATCTATTAAGCATCAAGAGAGATTCAAAACAATTGAGATATAAATCTCTCAGTGCTTAAAAGATAGCGAGTTAAGATGGATCTACACACACACACACATATAGGAGATCTGATAGTTAGCTCAATTGTTCTAGAGCCACACATGAGTTTATCATGCTTCTTGTTGTTCATGGGTTCAACTCTCTTGATTACCCCGCGGCGAGGCCCCGTAATCAGGACCGACAGTTTACCCCTCTTACCATCCATGGAGAAGTATTCAAAGGGTTTTGATTATATGTATATGTGTGTGTGTGTGTTATATATATATATATATGGAAAACTCTCTGAATACTTCCCCATGATCCATGGATGGTAAGCGAGGTAAACCATTGGCCCTGATTACGAGGCCTCTCCCTGGGGTAATCAAGAGAGTCGAACCCATGAGCAACAACAAGCATGATAAACTCATGCGTGGCTCTAGAACAATTGAGCTAATCGTTGGGGCTCTTATATGTGTGTGTGTGTGTGTGTACACACACGCACATATAAATCTAATGTGAGCAAAATAATAATCATTCAAATATTTATGCATATAAAAATAACACACACACACACACACACATATATATAAATCCAATGGGAGAAAAACAATAATCATTCAAATCTTTATGTATATAAAAATAACACTAAAAATGAAATCATATTAACTATAGAAAAAGAGGAACACGAGGCAATTTTGTTTATATATATATATATATATATATATATATATGCACGCACACACACACACACACACACACATATCATGCAACTCACAATTGATGTCGTGGGTTGATAAAAAAAACTAAAAATGGTGCCAAAAAAAATTGTCTCGTGTTCCTCTTTTGGTGCAGACCCACTCAGCCCTCAGGTCGAGGATCTGCTCATAGGATTGTTCTATATGCCCTTCGAGCCAAATCGTCTCTTTTTTAGATTCTCTTCTGGAATCCCCTTCCTAATCGATCCACAGGTTCTTTCTCACGGTTCGCGATCTCATGAGTTCGCGAGTCGTGACCTTCGACTCTTCCTCTGCGATCTCGCGATACCCGAGATCGCGAATTGGGTAAAAATATCCGTTTGTCAGCTCCCTCCTTGCGCGACCCCTTGCTAGGCTAAGAACTAACGCCTTTCACCTCTTCCGCCTTCGCGAGTTCAATCGTCGAGACTTGGCACCTTTCTTTCCCGAACCCCCGAGAGGCGAGATTTGACCTTTCTCCTCTCGTTCTCGCTTCTCGTGACTTCACGAGTCAAAGGCTCGAACCTTCGTTCCCTTTTCTCCTAAGTACCTGAGACACGAGAGGTCAACGCGGTGTTGACTCCTTCAAATATCTGACGTGTGTCCGTTGGTCCACTTCCCGGGCCCACCATGCAGTTCTGCCACGTGTCCCTCGTGCTGGCTCTCGGCACTTCGTGGCTTCGCGACTTTGCTTCTCACGACTTGGAGCGCTCAATCCTTGGGCTCTCACCCTGCGAACCTTCGAGTTCGCAAGATCTCTAGATCTCTGCCACCTGTCCTCCTCTGATGGACGACTTAGATTACTTCGCAGCTTCGCCACTCGCGAAGTTGAAAAACTTCTCCTTCAGACCCTCGATATTCGAGTCCCCGAGATGGGTGATCTCGCGACACGTGTCCTCCTTCCAATGAATGGCTCCGATCCCTTCGCTATCTCCGGACTTCACCTTTCACGAGTTTGTGAATCTCGCTACAAAGGTTTCGACCTTTCACCTCCCGAAACCCCGAGATGCGAAATATGTGAGTGATTTGATGGCCCTGTTGGCTTAGATCCTACAGCTTTGTTCTTCCCTGAAATTAAACGAAAAACACACTCACCGTAAACCTCCTTGATCCTCTACAAGATCTGACGGTCCTTGGAACCTCGTGAATTCCCCTCAGAGAATTCCGACCATCCAAAGCTCCCTTGACGATTTCCGCGAAATGAACACAGTGTTCTTCCATGAAATTTCTCCTTCCTGCAACAACGTCACTGCGCCTCCTCACAACGCTTCAAGGCACCAACCTTCTGTGCTTTTCTTCGAAAATTGCGAATACCCTATCCTTCCTGAGCTTTCTCCAACTCTGAGTCTTAAAGAAGACTCCTGCACGCACTCCTTGCGACAAATCCTTCAATTACTTCAAAGAATTGAAGTCCTTCGACTCTGCGCACTCCCTGCAACAATAGTCTTTCCACAACTTCGCTCAGTTTGCAAACACTGGGAATTCACTCAGCCTGCGCACTCCTTGCACGAATCCTGTGCTGAACTTGCACTTCTACGAGAATGAGAACCGTGTTATCTCTCCCGAGCTTGCAGAGACAAACTCTGACTTCTGTGAACGCACTCCTTGCAGACAAACTTCACTGCACTCATTGCAGGAATTTTACTCACTCAGGCAGAGAAACAATTGAAACTCATTCCTCACTCTCTCTCAGACTTCAAACACAAAGCATGAAATCATATACATAGAATATAAAGCAAATGTATACATAAAGTAAACATCCATGAGCATAACACTCAACATGCATACACAAAGAACAAATATGACACCATGAATTTGAACCGAAGAACTTTCTATTAATTCAAATTTCTGTATATGGGTGTTTTCAACTACAACTCTCTGCTTCTGCTCTCCTATGCTCTCTGCTCTATTGACATAATAATCCTTTCACTATACAATGAGGGTGTCTATATCCCGTTTCCCTCTTGCGCTTTAAAACTGTCTAATCTAAAGATTAAATTCTATCTACCTACATTCATTACACATAAAGGATCCTATCTACTATGGACGAGAGCGGATCGCTCAAGGTACTTTTTACAATAATACAAGCATGCCTCCACTTAATGACTTCATTAATATTCCAAAAAATTTTCAAAAAAATGTGCTCGGTGCTTTTCCAGCTGTCTCTTATCTCCGCACTATCTCGCTGCTGGCTATGCTTGCACGCCTTGCTATGCTCCTGCATCATACTCCCTCGCTTGAAAATTTTCATGGGCTCCTGTCCATGAGCTCGCGCACGGTCTGTCCATGCTTCTGAATTTCTACTTCGTTCTCCCAGCTGGCATCTTCAACTAGATGGCCCTTCCACTTGACCAAGTACTCAAAGTATTCTTTTCTCCTGGTCCTCTTGCTAACTCTTTTGTCCAATATGCTTTCTATCTGTGGCTTCTCTGCAACTGGCATCTGTTTAGTCCACTGAACCTCTGGTTTTTCATTACTTGTTCCTGCTTCCTCAGCCTTGTATGGGTAGAAATATGAGACATTGAATATCGGAGAAATTCCAATCCCATCAGGTAATTCAATCTCATAAGCATTTGCCCCAAATTTCTTCAAGACCTTACATGGTCCGATCTTCTTCATCTTCAGTTTGTTATATGTCCCCTTCGGGAACCTTTCCTTTCTTAGATGTGCTAGAATAAAATCACCAACCTCAAATTGAAGTTGTCTCCTATGTTGATCTGCTCTGCACTTATACTCTTGGCTCGAGTTTTGCAATCTCTCCTTCACCTGGCTGTGAAGTTCCTTCATTGCTTCTGCGAAATCCTCTGCATTATCACTCCTAGTTGCATTCTGTTCTAAATCTCTCAATTCTGAAACTCCTCTTGGATGCATCCCATAAGCAATCTGGAATGGACTCTGCCCTGTGCTTCTGTTGATTGAATCATTATAAGAAAATTCCATCTGTGGCAGAATATTGTCCCACTGACTGTGGTGTTCTGTCACCAAGCTCCTTAGCAAGTCTCCCAAACTTCTGTTTACAACTTCTGTCTATCCATCTGTCTGAGGATGATAAGATGAACTGAATGACAAGTGTGTTCCCAACTTTTTCCATAAGGTTATCCAGAAGTGTCCCACGAACTTGGTGTCTCGATCCAAAACTATGCTCCTTGGTAAGCCGTGAAGTCGAATGACTTCTTTGAAAAACAAGTTTGCAATGTGAGTTGCGTCACTGGTTTTCTGACATGGAATGAAATGTGCCATTTTGAAAAATCTATCCACTACCACAAATATTGAGTCAAACCCTCTTTGTGTCCTTGGAAACCCCAATATGAAGTCCATGCTGACTGCATCCCACGACCTGTCAGGTATGTGTAATGGTTGATAAAATCCTGCATTCTTCTTCTTCCCCTTTGAATGCTGACAAATTCTGCATCTGTCCACGAATCTTTTGATGTCTATTCACATTCCTGGCCAAAAATATGACTCATTCAACTTTGTGAATGTCTTGTCATGACAGAAATGTCCGGCCAATCCTCCACTATGTTTCTCCTTCAACAAATTCTTTCTCATGGAGCATTTTGGAATACAAAGCTGATTACCTTTAAACAGTAATCCTTCCTGGATCATGTATTTTGTCCATTGGCTTCTATCCCTGAGAATTGGATTCTCAACTGCTTCATACGCCTCTTTAAAATCTGGATCATCTCTGTACATGTCCCTGAGATCATCAAAACCCAATGTTTTGACTCTGAACTCCTACAATAGCAAACATTTCCTGCTCAAACCATTAGCAACTTTGTTAGTAGTTCCAGAAATATGCTTAGTTACAAAAGAAAAGTTCTGCATGTATTCAACCCATTTAACATGTCTTTGATTCAACTTCTCCTGTTGAGTCACAAATTGCAAAGCATGATTGTCACTGTATAAGACAAACTCCTTCAGGATTAAGTAATGTCTCCATTTTTTTAATGCCTGAATAATAGCATAGAATTCCTTATCATATGTGGAGTATTTTATCTTGGCTTCATTCAAATTCTCGCTGAAATATGCTATCAACCTGTCTTCTTGACTCAAGACTTCCCCTATTGCAAATCCACTTGCATCACATTTTACTTGAAATGTCTTTTGGAAATCAGGCAACACCAGAATTGGTTGTTCTGTGATTTTCCTTTTCAGCAAATTGAAGCTTTTCTCAGCCTCTTCTGTCCAGTGAAAAGATTTGTGTCTCTTCTTCACCGTGTCCATCATCAGTGCACTAATTCCACTAAAATTCCTAATGAATTTTCTGTAGAAACTAGCCAGTCCGTGAAAACTTCGAACTTCAAAGATATTCCTTGGTGACGGCCAATTCTTGATTACCTCCACCTTATCTGGATCCATCCTCAACTTATCTGTAGAAATAAAAAACCCCAAATAAATGAGCTCTGTCTTCATGAATGAGGATTTCTTCATATTTATCAACAATTTCTCTTTCTGTAGCCTCTTCATCACTGTAGCCAAATGTTTCAGATGCTCTTCCTCTGTTTTACTGAAAATCAGTATGTCATCCAGATACACAATGACAAATTTTCCGATGAACTCCTTTAGGACTTTGTTCATCAACCTCATAAAGGTACTTGGCACGTTCGTTAAGCCAAATGACATAACAATCCATTCATACAACCCTTCATTTGTCTTGAAGGCTGTCTTCCATTCATCACCTTCTCTCATACGAATTTGGTGATATCCACTTTTCAAATCAATCTTCGATTTTTTTTTGGCTCCACTTAAGCAATCCATCAAATCATCCATTCTTGGTAATGGAAATCTGTACCTGATGGTTATCTTGTTGATCACCCTCGAGTCAGTACACATCCTCCAGCCTCCGTCTTTCTTTGGACTGAGTACTGTCGGAACAACACATGGACTCAAGCTTTCTCTGACCAACCCCTTATCCAACAAATCCTGGACCTATCTCTTGACTTCTTCATTCTCTTGTGGCGTCAATCTGTACACTGATTTGTTTGGTAAACTAGCTCTAGGTATGAGATCAATATGATGATTCACACTTCTGATCGGTGGCAACGAACGAGGTAGTTCATCCACTACTATGTTAGCAAATTCTTCCAACAGTTTCTAAACTTCTTCTAGTAAATCATCTACCCTTGTACTGGTTAAAACAATTTTAGGCTTCCTGACCACAATGAATTACGATTCCTCCTTCTTCTTAACCTCTGTAAGAAGTTCCTTCCCACTCATGAGAAGTACAATGTTGCTTACTTCGGGTTTCACTTCCTTGTCTTTGATTGGAAACAAGATGTGAGTTCTCCCATTCTTCTCTAGGGTGTATGTGTTCTTCCTCTCATCATGAATCACATTCCTGTCATATTGCCACGGTCTACCCAACAATAGATGACAAACATCCATGGGAATAACATCACATAGTATTTCATCCTTATACCCTCCTATTTTAAATTCGACTAAACATTGTTTAGTGACATTTACCTGATGTCCTTTTTGTAGCCACGAAACTCTGTATCGGCTCAAATGTTCAATAGTCTCCAACTCCATCTTCTCTACCATCTCAGTAGAAACGAGATTAGATGTGCTACCACTGCCCACAATGACTTTGCATACCCTGTCCTTGGTTTTGCAAGCAGTCCGGAAAAGACTGTTCCTTTGCACTGGATTCTCCACCTCCTTCTCTGGCGTTAAGAGAACCTTTCGCATCATCAACGATCTTCTGCCTTCAGCATCCTCTGCCTCAACATTTCGCCTCTGTGCTTCGGCAATGTGAGTCTCTCCTTCCTCTTTCTTCTTGTCTGGACATTCATAAGACTTTTGTCCGACCTTTCCGCATGTGAAGCATTTTATCACTCCAACTCTTCCTCTTCCTCTACCTCTAGTACGAGGAAAAATGTTTGCATCAGCATACTGACCTCTCTGTTCGGTATGCTGCCCTCTCTGTGAACTTCCACCTCCCTCAATCTGAGGTTTCTTCCATTCTTCCTTAGGATTATGATTTCTATCTTGGACGACTGATTTGCCCCTAGTTTGACTTTTGCCTCGGCCTCTTTGACCTTGTTTTCGGCTCAGCTTCTCTTTCGCCTTTAGAGCCATTTGATAAGCATCTTCCACCGTTCGGATGGTCATCATGCTCATCTCATCCTGAATTTCGTATCTTAGGCCATTCATATACCTGACAACCTTTTCATCATTACTTTCACGATGACCTGCCATGATGTTCATCCTGTAGAATTCTTCAGTGTACTCCACTGTCATCAGTTTTTGTCTCAAATTTTGCATTCTTCGAAACAGAGTAATCTGGTAATCCCTGGGAATGAATTTAGCCTTCATCTTTGCGATCATCCTATCCCAACTCTTGATTTTCTGCTTACCTTGGTAGCGTCTGTCAGCTTGCAGTTCATCCCACCACAATGCTGCATGTCCTTTAAGTCTCGTGACAACATGTTTAACCTTCTTGTCTTCTTTAACATCTTCATAGTCAAAATATGTGTCTAGAGCTCTAATCCAGTCTAGAAGCTTTTCGGCATCCTGGTTTCCCTCGTATACTGGAATATCCATTTTTTCCTTAGCACCCATTCTTGCAACAACCCTAATCGGGCGTTCATTTGCTGCATCTTCTGTTGCAATTTCTTCTTCTTCATGTCTAGCGTCATCTTCTCTTTTGGACTCACTGACATCTCCAATGTCAGCTGTGCGCCTTTGTTTTATTTCCACATCCACAAGTCTGGCGCGAATGTCATGTATATCTCTTTCCACTTCTGGATTCTGCACCTACCTGCCCCTTCCTTCTGGCATTTCCCTTTCCTCTTGCGGATCGGGTGTTTGCTTGTCCCTTCTTCTCGGTGGCATGGTGAATCTCCCTTTCTCGCTTTCCCTGTCTGAAGTATATAAACAGAGCCAAGCTCTGATACCAGATGGTGCAGACCCACTCGGCCCTCAAGTCGAGGATCCACTCATATGATCGTTCTATATGCCCTTCGAGCCAAATCAACTCTCTTTCAGATTCTCTTCTAGAATCCCCTTCCTAATCGATCCACAGGTTCTTTCTCACGGTTTGCGATCTCGCGAGTTCGCGAGTCGTGACCTCTGACTCTTCCTCTGTGATCTCGCGATACCCGATATAACAAATTGGGTACAACTCTCTCTTTGTCAGCACCCTCCTTGCGCGACCCCTGGCTAGGCTTAGCACTAGTGCCTTTCACCTCTCGCGCCTTCACGAGTTCAACCATCGAGCCTTGGCACCTTTCTTTCTCGAACCCTCAGAGGCGAGATTTGACCTTTCTCCTCTCGTTCTCACTTCTTGTGACTTCGCGAGTCAAAGGCTTGAACCTTCGTTCCCTTTTCTCCCAAGTACCCTAGATGCGAGAGGTCAACGGGGTGTTGACTCTGTTGTTCCTGAGTTTATGTTTTAAGGATATAAAACATACCGTCAAGGCATCCGATAATGATTTAAAGGAAAGATTTGGAATTAAGGAATTTAAAGAAAGGTAAGAGCAGATTCAGTTTCTCAACTGTCTCTGTCTCGCTTCTTGTTTCTCTTGGATGCTAATGTCATGTTCAATAGCAACCCATGATCATTCTAGTTCATCCCTATTAGTCGCTGTTTGTAAAATAGTGTTAAATAAACTTAGGGCAATGCTGGTTTGATTCTGAAGGCCCGGTTCTACGTTAGGTTGTCTTCTATTAGGGACAGTCATGGATGATAAAGCTTTAAAGGTTTATAAAATGGGTTTTTAATCAATTTGTTACTTCAGATTTCCAGAGACGAGATCAATGAAAACAATTTTAAAATCTACAAAAGTAATGTAAAGGCACATTCAACGCTGTTTCCTGGTTTTGCAACAATTTTGAAATTGTAAACAATGAAACACAATACAGAGAAATATAAGGCCTTTATCAAGAAAGAATCTTATATTTCAATTAACGATGATGGGAGAAAAACAAAATCTCTAACATAGTTAAATATTAAGGAACAAAAGGTTTTACAGGTCTTAAAATTACTAAAGTAATTTCAGAGGAAAGACTGTAATACGTTCAACATCCAAACTAATCTGAAATAATAAACAACAATGTATATGAATTCAAATTGATTTACTTGTTAGAAAAACACTTTAAAAGGGAAAATTTAACAAAGCGTGATAAACAGGGGAAGATACAGAGTTACAAAGTTGCAGGATCCAGAATCTTGTTTGTGATTTATATTCCGATGAACTTCAAAACTGACTTTACAAAAGTGGCCCTCTCCAAAATTTCTGAAGCCCCATTTCCGCCTCTTGAAATTATATTTATACATTCTTATCAAAGTTTCTCGTTGGTAACTAACCAACCCCCTAATATTACGGTTACATAAAATAATGTCAACCGTTTACAATCTCTTTCAAAATTTTGATGAATAAAAACATTTAAAAAGTTCTAACTTAGTGTTGACGAACTTCTTTCTCTTTTTCAATGCATTGAACACATTTTCCCAAAAATCTTACTAAGATCCTGGGAGCCTCAGGTATCTCATTAGCTTCAAAAGAGAAAAATCTCCTCTGTAATTCTGGCAATTTACTTTCTATCAAAGATTCTGTAAACTTCACTGCTTTCAACTTTAAACTTGAATTGACCATCCACTTATTTATTTCTGTAATGTTGACCAATCTAATATCTAACATTTATTCTTTCTTTTCTTCGAGCTCTTCTCTCGACTTTAGTTGATATCTGGCAATGTCGATTTCTCCCAATAACCCAGAACAACCATCTGTCCCGATATTTAATGAATCTTTTTCAAAAAGGTTGAAGATTCTTTGACAATCTTCATTAACTTCTTTTATAATTCTTTTATATTCAGCCAATTTTGATTCCCAAACTTTTATCATTATGTCTCCTTTTACCTGTTCAGAAATGGATAATTTCTGAGTTTTTCCAATTTCTTCTTTTTGTGAAGAAGCCACTGCTTTTTGAAAAGTATTCCTCGCTGCTTTGACTTCTCTTTCTTTCTGAAATACCTTCTCCATGGATCTATTTGATTCCTGAAAATAGTTCTGGATAATTTCCAGATTACAAAATACTTTCTGTTGTTCCTCGTTTATTTTTACATATATCTCTGATGCTTGCATCTTGAAATGTTTGATTTCAATTACCTGGTTAGCAATTGCAATAATCTTATTTTGCAAAAAAATATTTTCTTCACCCAGCTTATGAACCTGTTCTTGAGTAACCCGTATCATATGTTTTGCCTCATCCAAGTTTTTATTCAACTTTTGGATTTCTTGCATATCTTTGAGTCGAGATTGTTCTAGACCCTTCTGTATTCCCCAGCCAATATTTATTTCATTTTCCTTTAGTTTGTCTTGCAACTGGGTTATTTCTTGATCTTTCTGCTCAAGCATAGTTGTTAGATTTCCCACAGAATATATATTAGCCGATGCTATAGCACCCATTGTCCCTGCTAACTCTGTAGTGAACTCTCCTTCCTTGAGTTTCTTCACATCAATAATAACTCTATGCTTCTTAATTGATCTTTCTCCTACAGGATGAATTTCCTGTTTCAAAACAACTCTTCGCTTTTTGCTGAAAAAATAATCAGATGGGGGGATTTCATCTCTTGAAATTGGTTCCAAATCACTGACATATAGAACTCCTTCCTGAGGGGTTCCAAAAGTAGACTGTAGTGGAGTTCCTTTGAAACAGTTCCTCCAATCTTTTCTGGAATGTCATCCAAAATTATTGGACTTGTTTCCAGTCCTTTCCCTTTCTCTATCCCTGGTTCTTATGTCTGAGATTCCTCTGTGTTTTGAGGAGATATTTCAGGATATTTCAACTTATCTTTGTCACTTGGCTTATCCTGAGTATCAGTTTCAAACCCTGGAGGGGTTCCTTCCTGTTCTGGAAATGAAGTTGACATTTCACCTTGTAAAATCTTTGGCAGGCAGCTTCGCCTATGTTTTTGAAAAGATACAAACCCCACCTGTGAATCAGGTGATAAGGCCTGTACTCTGTTCTGTACTTCCTCATAAGATTTAACATCTTTGAAAATATCATCATAAATTGAAACTTCATGATCATATGCTTTTAAATTACAGTGTATGTAATGCCGACTAATTATTTGGTATGGGTCATGTTTTCTGTGCTTGATGTTTACTTATTTAACTTCCTCCAATGACTCGGTCTCTGATTTAGAATGACCTATGTTTAATAAAGTAAATTTCCTGATATGAACAGGGAAAGATGGCCATGCTTTTTTCTGAAGGGCTTTCAATTCTAAGCCAATACCACCCTTGGCTAACTGATGAGCCACTTCTCTGCATACCAATATGTCTGGTAAAAACTTCAGGAGCGCATGAGGCGGAATGGAACAGCCATAAACCTTGACATAGGAAAAGTTTTCCTCAATAAACCAGTCAACAATTGATTTGAAACTTTCTATGACTGTATTAGAAATGCGAGGGGGTTCGCATCCAAAGAATATTTTGTGCAGAGGTATAATTACATAATGACAAACATCATAAAAAACATCTTTTGCATTTTCTTCCCAGAGGGCTGAGTGGTATTTGTGAACAGGCTCTGGGCAAGAAATATTCCAACTCCAATTCATTAATGGGAAAGGAGTCATAAAACAAATGGCATCCATAATATAAGAAGACATATAAAATGACATTGGTTGTCCTTTTGACTTGGCTTCTTTATACTTTGCAACTTCTTTTGTGAGGTTATTTGACAAAATTTTATGCCAGTTAAAACTGTGTCCTTCCGAAACTTCCTCTAGGAAAGGTGTCCAGTCTGCATGAAAGTGACAAGGATCCTTTCTCCCGAAAAGTCTACATAACATCATTGCTACATAAACCATATATTCGTTTAAGGAAGCTGTGGCATAAATCCCGTGTACATCAGCCCTAAACTTATTTTCATCCCTGGCCCATCCTTTAATCATGTCAGGGTATGTTTGGCCCGCTTCAATGCATTCTTTTCTTTGAAACTCGGCTAAAAACTCAGAATTAAAGGTGTGTCTATAATTGGGCGAGAGCTTATACATTGCTTGAATGTGCTCAGGCATGAATGAGCCGATGACAACTCCTTGCTCATTAAGAATGCTTCTTGTTGGGATATCCACTTTATCCAGAGCACAGCCGATCATATTTGTATATGACACAAGTCTCGGACGTGCAACAACCTTATGAAGCTCAGACTCAGCAATATCTCGGAGGTGATTTTCCGAATCAGAGGCTGCATATTTAAGCTCATCCTCCAGATTTTCAGAAATTCCAGTCCACGATTTGACGGAGTGTACGCCGAGTGGAGTAGTATCAGAAATAATATCGCATTCTTACTGATCTTCGTTTTTCTTCGGAGCTTTTTTGGGTGCCATAGCTCTGCGTTAAGCTTGAAAATCTGTCACAGAGATTAGATGAGAAGACTTAGATTTGAAATGAAAATACAAACGTTCGATCTTTTAATTTGAATATATCTTACTCATAGTGAGAATCGTACCTCTGTCACAAAATAAATGCTCATAATGCAGAAAAGATTTTCGGGGATATGTATTTAATGTGTGTACTTTGAATTTCTCGTCATTTTCGAATAAATGAGAAACATACTTAATCGGACCATGATGCATTAATGACCACTAAAAAGGATTAACTTTAAAACCTATTTAGAAAGATGATTATTAGCGTTAATTTTGAGTTAAATTTGAAAACCTGATTTTCGGAGGTTCGACACTTTTGATGTCGAAGAAATATGTCATCGAAGAACCCCGATTGCCGAAATCGCGATGTATTATTTTAAATTAAACGTTTTTAGTATTTTAATTAATTGAGATTAGACCTTCTCTGGAAATCGTTAATCGGAAAATCAGGAATCGAGATTTCGGGAAATCTGATGACATGAGTTTGTGCGAAATGGCGATGACCTGTTTCTTTAAAACACGTTTTAACTTATCTTAATCAATCTTATTAATAAAAAAATAATGCCAAAACAGATATCGTTTATTTCAAAAGTGAATTATGAGTCAGGATTTTTGTGATCAGGATTTCGGGAAATCCGATGACAAGAAACACGCATCTCATAAAACCGCGAATCTCAAAATCGTGAAATAATTATTAACTCTTAATAATTCTTAGCAGTGATTAGATTAATTTAAAATTTTACTTAAGGATCGAATGTATCGCGAAATCGGGGAATCGGGAAACACGATGAAAAGATTATATGATCTTATAAAACCGCGAATCCCGATATCGCGACGTGATTAACTTAACCTTTAAACCCTTTTAATTAAGAATTAAGTAATTTATGTTTTAATTAAGTCTTAAAGTATCGAGAAATCGGGGATCGGGGTTTCACAATTCAATTTGCATCAAACATTTGTTTACGCAAAACCCCAAATCCTGATTTTTTTAGGTTTAAATTAAAATTCGTAAATTTTAAATTACTGCCCGTTTAAAAGATTTTTTCAAAGAGTTTTTGAAAACTTATATTTGTTTAGATTTTTTCCGTTCATTTTCCAAAAATAAACAATAAAAGACATCGCGAAATTATAGGTGACGAAATTCTTGTTTGAAGAAATCCGAAAAACGCAAGGACTCAAAAATTACAAATCTTTTATCCTTAAGAATAAAAAATTCCAGATCTGTTTCAACAGACTCCTCCGAATATCTGATGTGTGTCCGCTGGTCCACTTCCCAGGCCCACCGTGCAGTTCTGCCACGTGTCCCTCGTGCTAGCTCTCATCACTTCGCGGCTTCGTGACTTCGATTCTCGCGACTTGGAGCGCTCAATTCTTGGGCTCTCACCCTGCGAACCTCCGAGTTCACGAGATCTTTAGATCTATACCACCTGTCCTCCTCCGATGGACGGCTTAGATTACTTCGCAGCTTCACCACTCGCGAAGTTGAAAAACTTCTCCTTCGGACCTCTGATATTCAAGTCCCTGAGATGGGTGATCTCGCGACACATGTCCTCCTTCCAATGAATGGCTCCAATCCCTTCACTATCTCCAGACTTCGCCTTTCGCCAGTTCGTGAATCTCGCTACAAAGGTTTTGACCTTTCACCTCCCGAAACCCCGAGATGCGAAATATGTGAGTGATCTGACGACCCTGTTGGCTCAAATCCTACGACTCTGTTCTTCCCTGAACTTAAATGAAAAACACACTCACTATAAACCTCCTTGCTCCTCTGCAAGATCTGTCGGTCCTCAGAACCTCGTGAATTCCCCTCAGAGAATTTCGACCATCCAAAGCTCCCTTTACGATTTTTGCGAAATGAACACGGTGTTCTTCCATGAAATTTCTCCTTCCTACAACAACGTCGCTGCGCCTCCTCACAACTCTTCAAGGCACCAACCTTCTATGCTTTTCTTCGACAATTGTGAAGACCCTATCCTTCCTGAGCTTTCTCCAACTCCAAGTCTTAAAGAAGACACCCGCACGCACTCCTTGCAGTGAATCCTTCAATTACTTCAAAGAATTGAAGTCCTTCGACTCTGCGCACTCCCTGCAGCAGTAGTCTTTCCACAACTTCCCTCAGTTTGCAAACACTGGGACTTCACTTAGCTTGCGCACTCCTTGCATGAATCCTGTGCTTAACTTGCACTTTTGCGAGAATGAGAACCGTGTTATCTCTCCTGAGCTTGCAGAGATTAACTCTGACTTCTGTCAACGCACTCCTTGCGGACAAACTTCACTGCACTCCTTGCAGGAATTTTACTCACTCAGGCAGAGAAACAATTGAAACTCATTCCTCACTCTCTCTCAGACTTCAAACACAAAGCATGAAATCATATACACAACATATAAAGCAAATGTATAAACAAAGTAAACATCCATGAGCATAACACTCAACATGCATACACAGAAAACAAATACGACACCATGAATTTGAACTGAAGCTCTTTCTATTAATTCAAATCTCTGTACATGGGTGTTTTCAACTACAGCTCTCTGCTTCTGCTCTCCTATGCTCTTTTCTCTATTGACATAACAATCCTTCCACTATACAATGAGGGTGTCTATATCCCGTTTCCCTCTTGCGCTCTAAAACTGTCTAATCTAAGCATTAAATTCTATCTACCTACATTCATTACACATAAAGGCTCCTATCTACTATGGACGAGAGCGGATCTCTCAAGGTACTTTTTACAATAATACAAGCATGCCTCCACTTAATGACTTCATTAATATTCCAAAACATTTTCAAAAAAATGTGCTCGGTGCTTTTCCAGTTGTCTCTTATCTCCGCGCTGTCTCGCTGCTGGCTATGCTTGCACGCCTTGCGATGCTCTTGCATCATCTTTTTCTATAGTTCACATGATTCCTTTTTTTATAGTGTTTATTTTTATTTTTATATACATAAATATTTTAATGATTATTATTTTTCTCACATTAGATTCATTTTTACTATATTTTTAATTTTGTATAACATATTATATGGGGCCAACATATGTTGATGTCAACATTTTGGACATAGAACAAAATTTATTGTCTCTTCGATATTGAGTTGTAGAATGCACCTCACCTCTCTAGGTGAGATAACAATTTCTTTTTGCAAAACTTCCTATCATAATTAAGTCGTTCGGATATATAATTAAGCAATATTTGTCCACTTTTGGTTTCCTTCACAAATATGTTCGAATCTAAGATACTTAACCTAATTATGACTTCTCTAAGGTACTCATCAATCCTCAAGTATTATGCTCAAAGTTTGTTTCAATCCATACAAATATTTCCTCAATCAACAACTTCATATAAAATTTTTCATTGAATCCATTCTTCCAATCCATTTGGCGGAAAATCCAACCACATTGGGATAAACTAATGCCAAAATAGTTATGGTGGTGTTTATCTTTATTACAAGAGTAAGTGTTTCTTCATAATATTTTTGTTTCTTTTGTGCAAATCTCTTAGCCACAAACTTGGCTTCTTGATCAAATCTTTCTTTGATTTCATGGCTTCCTGCCATTTGGGTTTATCATAGGCTCCCCATGCAAATGAAATTATTCCACATTCATCACAGTGGTCATAAAGGAAGATTCCACCATTTGTTTCTTTTGAATACGCAAGCTTCTCCTTTGTTGTATCCTCACCACTTGTTTTTGTATTTAGGTTTTCACTCCACTTGTTTCTTATTTACATGCCCTTGATTTCTCCATACTTTTTGGATACCACTTTGGCTTTCTTCTTGATGATTTGCAACAACTTCCTTTGCCACTCAATTTCAATTCACATCTTAGTTTATAACCACCTTCTCTTTATGATCCTAAAGACTATATGCCTTACTCTTCATTGTATCCAAGTAAAGAACACTTAAAATATGATTAAAATAACTTCTATTGTTTCTCTTGAGGTACATCCTTATACTGAGTGCTGCCAAAGATCCACAAATGTTTCATTGAGGGTTTTATTTCATTAAGGAGTAATATGATTTAGGTTTTCACTCCTTAATTTGTTTCTTATTTACATGCCATTGAGTTCTCCATAGTTTTTGGATACCTCTTTGGATTTGTTCTTGTTAATTTACAACAACTTCCTTTGCCACTCAATTTCAATTCACATTTTAGTTGATAACCACCTTATTCTCTTTAGGATACTAAAGACTATATGTCTTACTCTTCATTGTATCCTAGTTGGGAGCACTTAACAAATGATTAAAATAACTTATACTATTTCTCTTGAGGTACATTCCTATAATCAATGCTAACATTGATCCAAAAATGTTTCATTGAGGGTTTTATTTCATTCCATTATTTTTCATGCATAATATGCTTCACAAATTTTGTTAGACTCATATTGATAAGTACACAACACAACATACCACTTACATCTAGAATTCATCATCGATGCCTTTAGAGAAATGTCTTGAATTGAATGATTCATTCACTCAACAAAACCATCCTACTCAAGTGTGTACATAGTTGTAAACCACCTCTAGAGGCCTTTAGTCATAGAAAAATTCTCTTTACTTGTTTTCACCTCCATTGTTGGATCTTAGAAGCTCGATTCTCTTACTATCTTACTTCTTTTCTTTTGCTTTGAAATATCAAAATCACTTGAATTTTTTTGTATCCACATGAAATTCACCCATTTTTTCTACTAAAATTATCAATGATTACCATAAAATATAGAGCCTTGTTTATAGATGATGTTATCATAGAACCACACAAGTTGGTGTGTAGGCATTGTAACATATTTTCAACTTGTAACACTTCCTCTTGCAAAGTCTTCCTAAGTGTACTTTCTCATAATACAACTCTCATATACTTCAACAATCTTGTACATATTAAAAATCCATACACTATTACATATGACCAAATTTCCCATGGTTTTTTGTTGGTATTTCCACACTTATCCGTCACAATTTCCATGAAAGCAAAGACTATTTTGCATCACTATTTTTTTGTCGCTATATCTATGAACCAGGTGTTCGTGGAAACAACGATGAAATTATCCCTCCACATGTCATCACCATCAAGATAGGTTTACCTTATAAATCGTTGCAATACAGATGAAACTTCGTTGCAATAGGGACGCAAAACCGTGCCAATGTAAAAAAAACTATGGAAAGTTGCGACACAAAAGCGTGGCAATAGCGACAAAAATTGATGGTAGAGAACAAACTTACGACGCAGATGCTATATGTCCGACGCAAAACCGTTTCAAAGTGTGACAAACTTTCATCGCTATTGCCATGCTTGTTCCAATTTTTTTTTTCCCTTACGACGCAGATGCTATATGTGCGATGCAAAACCGTTACAAAGTGCGATGAACTATCGTCGATATTGCGACGCTTCCTTTAAGTTAAAAAAAACAAAAACTACATGAGATATGGCAATACCATATTACAATGTAATATGGTAATTCTAATATGGTATACCATATTACAATGTAATATGGTAATACCATATTACATTGTAATATAGTATACCATATTACATTTCTTATCCTTTATTTCTCTAGTAATATCTTTATGTGCTTTTTGCAAAGGATCAATTTTTATAGTGAACTTTAGCTACCCTTGACATTAAGATAAACCAAAAGTGCACCATGTTCTAGGTTCTACATGCATTTATTTACTTGTACAATGAATTATCAATATTAATTAATTATAACATGCAAATGTGGCATGTTAGTTCCTTCATGTTTTAGTAGAGAGTGACTCCACTTTCTCAACAAGATGCAATAAGTTCTTTTTAAAAACAACTTAGGATAGTGATTTGTCCTGAGTGGGATGGTGACCTTGGCATTCAACAAGATAGGAAGTAATTCATTGATGACAAGTGTAGCAGGTGTGTAGGTCCACTAGTGTATGGATATTATCTGCTAAGTGGAAAACTTGAACTTCCTCTTCCATAATAGATGGCTCATATAGATTGAGATGATTGACATAAATGATATTATGGATGTCTAGAAAGGAAGGGAAATACTAATGACAACCATTGTCATTAATATATTGAAGAACAATATAGGGACAATAACAAATAGGCTTGAGTTTTTTATGATGCTACCCCTTAAAATATTGTTTGTCCATATACAACCAAAGTCAGTCACCAATTTGAAACTAGAAAAAGCCTTGATGGCGATCCTAGAGGCATTTGTAATGAACTAGGGAGGATTGAAGGGCATTAGTAACCAAAGAATGAATGCTAGATAATTTATGAACAAAGTAGATTCTATACATTTTACCTCACCTTATAGTAAATTTTATCCATAAGATGCAAAGAATGAGCAATGCAAGAAATTATATAGGGGTAATATGAGGGTCTTTGCAATGTAGGCCAATACATTGTTGTTGTGATGGAATCCTCCATCAAGTAGGCCTATAAATCCCATGTTACATGTGAAGACCCCTATGCCTTGAGAATTAGTGTAAGGTAAAACTACAAGTTGTGCCATGTGGATTAGTGTAATGTTAGGCAAGTAGAAGACACATGAGAAATAAAGATTGGTAGACAAACATTGCATGTTAAACACACAATTTTGACATGGGGGAACAAGAAAATTTAATCACTTCATAAGAATGATAGAAACTAAACTATGAAATGTAAATAATGAAATAAAAATAAATAATCATAAGTATCATGTAAATGATGCAATGGCTAAATTAGGAGAGTAGAGATGAGCAATTTCTAATTATTGTATCAATGGAACAATAACTAGAACATGTAAGTAAACCATGAGTGAGTCTAACAATAATAATAACATCTCAACTATAAAATCATTGATAAGATTAAGAGTGACAAGGAGATACTTGCACTTACTTATACGTGAGGTAGGATGGTATAGGAATATGTTTAGCTAGATACCTACATCACAGAGGTTGGAATATTACCACAAGTGAGGTAGGATTAACAACATGATATCTTATGGAAATTATGGAGGATAGATGAAAAGGTAAATATGGGAGGTTGTGGTGTTAGGGTAGTTCTAACAAAAGCAAGAGAAAGAAGTTGATGACATTGGCATGACATTGGAAAAAGGCGTGAGTTGACATAAACCGACTAAGAGTGAACATGAGTGAGAGAGGAAACACACTCTAATATATGGTTATCACAAGAATAAATGTGACATATGGAAACTTGGATTTAAAGTGAGCGTAACAAATGCCATACATTGTTCTAGGATTAGTGTAGTCATTAAGGCGCCATACACTAGTCAAGGACATAACATGAGTCCCATGTGACATACGATAATCTGGAGAGTGTGAGCATAATAGGAATCATAAAACAGTAATACAGAGTCATCAAAAACACAAAAGAAACACATGATAGCCTAGATTTAGTGAAATAATGAGAGGTGGCATACATCAATGGGGTATTTTATGAAAGTGTAGGAGGCGGCATGCATGAACCTAAGTTCAATGCAAGCATAGAGGTGAAAAATTCCAATGGTATACTAGTGGAGGAGAGAGGATCAAAGAAAGATATGATGTCACCATTGGGAAGGGCTCCATAGTTGCAAGTTATGGAATGTGACCATTAAGGGGGACATCTTGGAAAAGTGACCAAAGAAGTGATAGTTGATTCTAACTAGGTAGAGGTTATCTTAAGTAGGGTCTTTCTTGAGATAATGACCTAGAAGAGACACATTGATATTATGACCAAATGAAAATGGAGAAAAAGGGGTGTAAGGAAGAAGAGCTAAGGAGGAGAGGCAATACTTTCCCCAAGAATTTGAAGGACTAGGAAAAGAGGAAGAGGATGTAGGAGAGCATGGAACACTAGGAGAGGAAGAAGACAAGGGGAGAACTAGGTAATATTGGGTGCTACCAGGTAAGAAGTGGATAGAGTTGATAATGGGAAGTCTAAGCTAGCCCAGAAAAACTCCCAATAGGAACAAGGCTTCATTCAACTTGATAAAAGTGTGTTAAGACATGGGACCTTTTTAACGTTAACAAATGTTGATTTTGAAAACTAATGGAAAGATAAGGAAAATAGAAGGCATAGAAGAGAAAGGGGCTACCTCATTGTTGTATCCAGCGAGAGGACAAGGGCAAGCAATTATGGAACTAGGTATAATAGATCATATATGTATTTTGTTAATTGGTGCGTGGTAGAAAAATAAAATATTGAGTTAAAAATCACTGGGGAGGTTTGGGATTTAGAATGAGAATAACAGAGTGAGAGTGCATCCAGGTAGAAGGATGAGAATGTATTATTTAGAGAGTTTTGAAGAGGGATAATGCAACCATATGAGATGAGATGGATTGATGTGATGTAAAAGTGAGAGAGAAAGGTATTTATGTATTATGTTTTGTTGGGTCTTAACATTATAAGGAAGAGGTATTGCAAGAGGCGAGTTCATAGTTTTTGGCATCTTTATAGAGTTGATAAGTATTTCAATGAACATCTTATAAATAATTTCATTGTTTTTGATTGGGTAGAAGGATGAGAAGGTATAATTTGGAATGTGTGGAAGAGAGAAAGTGAAACCATACGAAATGGTTGGATGTGAGTTACAACTAAGAGAGAAAGATATTTATGTAGGATGTCTTGGGCACATCATTACATAGAAACGGTATTGCAATAAATATGAGTTCATAGGTTTTGTTATCTTTAAAGAGTTGATAGGTATTTCAATGGACATCTTATAAATCATTTCATTGTTGTTCATATGATATGTTCAAGAGTATATTAGAGTAATCAAGGGGAGATACATGACATTCAACATTCTCTTGAAAAATCCCTATGACAAGGGTGACTCCACCATGTTTATTAATGAGAAGACGAGTTTCGTCCTATTGTAAAAATACCTAATGATAATTAGAGGGGTGAGGAGTGATCGAAAATGCGATTATTTTGGTTACAATTGTTAAGGATTATAGTGGAAAGTTGGTCTTTGATCTAACAATTATGAGTAAAAAGGAGACTTAGAGAGGGGAACAAATTTCAATCATCATTATGAGTAATGAGGGATATTTTTCAATAGAGTTTGGAATAGGGACTATTTTTTGTTTCGGAGAAGTGTCCAAAGATTGGTGTACCCTAGGATCATCAAGGGATTTCTCATCTATGTACAATGATTTGGATGTGAATTATTATTATAAGAATAAACATTTTGTAGTAGTGTCCTTTGGATCCTTATAATACTTTCACTAACATGTGGGATGAGAGGAGGGGTCTAGATTATTGGGATTAGCCTCATGAATTGTTTAATAGGAACTAGGATTTGGACTAGGGATAACAATAAGGTTAGGATTATGGAAATGAATGAAGTGAGGGATATTTTCTAATTTATTTTCCACAATGAGGATATGGATAGAGACTTTGTATATGGGGGTTCTCTAAAATAGTTATACTTCTTTATAAAAAAACTATAAGTAAACCAAAATTATATTTGAAATACCTCTTTAGGGTTCTTGATATATAGTTGAAATTTTAGCTAGGTAAAGAGTGTACAATCAATGTAATGTACAACCACCTACATATTAATTTGGACAAATAAATTAGACAATAAAAACACCACATGGAACTTGGCATATATGCAATATCTACACATTAAATTTGACAAATAACTTGACAATAACAAATAAATTAGACAATAAAAACACCACATGGAACTTGGCATATATATCAATATCTACATATTAAATTTGAAAAATAACTTGACGATAAAAACACCTTGTGAAGGGTGGCCACAAATCATCTACTCATAAATGTCAAAAGGTTTATGAAAATCCGTCTTAGTAATGTACATTTTTGAAAATGAAGAGTTAGAGTGTCAAAAGGCTTACAAAAATCTGTCTTAGTGGTTGGAGAAAGAGTTCTTATATTGTTATACTTAGATGCAACATTGTCATGCATTTCCCATAGCATAGTGGGAAGGTGAATTGTAGTATCCAACTAGCATATTGGGAAAGGGAATTGTAGTATACAACTAGACGAGGGGGAGTTGTAGGTTGTTGATGAAATGATTTATTATCGTGCCAATATAATAAAAAAACACGTCAAAACCCTTACCTTTTCATTGTCCTTTCTCCAGATCCATTTTCCCATACAACTTGATAAGAGTTGTCCACGAGATGCATTTCCATCACCAAGACCTACATGAATCATAAAAGACAAATTCTTTATATGAGTAATTATTATATAAGCAAATAAACATGAATTTAGTTATGTAAAATACTCTAGAAAAAAATTAAGTGGTCACATACCTTAATGAGCTTCTCTTTGTTTTGAGAATAGGTTATTATCTACTGAACAGGGCCAACCACATGAAGGTGGAAGCTCATATGGCCCCTTCCCCCCCTCACATTTCTCTCAATTCCCCATACCCAACAAATGATTTTGTTTATATAGAAAACATATAGACATTCATGCATAACTAGGATAGTCATCAAAACATATGAACATATAAACATTGAAGAATATGAACATATAAACATCGATACACATCCAAATACAATTCATGAATTTATACCTCTAATTTTTCTTTGATTTATGTGTTTTTACATTCATAAAATTGACAATTGGGGTATCATAATCATCCAAGGACATTGTATTTTGTGTGCCTTGTCCTTCTATTGTTTGTGTGCGCTCATGTACCATACTTATGGTACGTCGCTGAGAAGGACATCGAGGCATCTATTCAGGGTCGTGAACTACAACAATGAAAATGATCATATCGATATGTTGAAATATAATTGAAATAACTAATTCATTATTTTGATTAACATTACACTATTGCTCTTTACCTGTCTATGTAGTTGTGATAGTTGGTGCATTAATTTCTTGTCCACTTGGTTGATCCTCTCATAGTTCACCCTCCCAAGCTACATGCTCTTAAATTTTGAGAAGATAATATATAAGTATAAGTCAAGAAATAAATATCTAGAATCACAGTAAATATTTCAAATTCTGAAGCATACATACCGAAATGGGTACTCTGCTCTACACTATCACTGGACATGTGCACCCTTGTATGACGTGGTGTCTACTGAATACCACTAGATTCACTACTGCGGTAGCACTGATGCTTGAAAACAAACATAAATACTTAGTTAAGGGTGATATAATAAAATATGAATAGACTTTACAAGCATGCTACTGCGGTTTCCTTATTCATTCGATTTACCTGCGTGGCTGGGGAGATAAGAGTCTGGCCCAAGATTTTTCTATATTCAATCACACTTTTAAAACCATGCTTGTAACCAAGCTTTAAGTCATCCTCGGTGGAAGCAGTGTCAAACATATTTAACTGCAATGCATAACACCATTAAAAATACCAATAACAAAAACATATATTTTTTCGCTACTGTTAAATAAATATTAACCACAGTTAATCATTTAAATATTACTATTCGAGCTTTTAGTTTTGCATAGCCACCCTGGCCTAGTTTATGATGGCCATGTTTTTCCACTCTGGCCTTGGTTGATTTGGAGGTGTCTGGTAGCCTACATATGGAAACTTTGAAAAAAAATAGATATCGGAATTGCTACTTAAAACAGGAAAGAAAAACATAAATGATCATATTTCACTGATAATATAACATGTGTTGTACCTTGCTTGACCAGCTCGTGGATATCTTCCTTGTTTTTTAAACAAGTTCTCCTTTGCATCCTCTATTAGCGCCTTCCACTCTTTCTCTGGAACCATGGGAGGGCGCTCGTGCTTGAGGTCTAATTGCAATTTCTCCCTATACTGGGCCCTGGTATATTTTAAATTCTCATCGGATAACTTTGTAACCACCTTCTTGTTGAAAGTGTTACCGAACAAGTTTACCATGTGGTCTATTAAATCATCTTTCTTTTTGCTATCTTGGCCATTCCACCGTGTGCGAATAGTGGGGCCAAACAACTCTAATGCTTTGTCATTTAAGTTTCTATAGAAAACATTGTTTCTTACAGAAACATGTTATCCATTAATATATAATAATATCAACAAATGCTCATTTCAATTTCATGAAAAAAATGAATCAATTAATTAACAATTATCTGCAATCTTCTGAATCTTGATTGGAACAGATGCTTCATCCACCATAAATGTGACATATTGTGATCCAATGATTTTAATTCTTTCTGCTCCATGCAGAATAGTTTCCTCTCCATCTACAGTACGTTCCTCTCTGGAGTCATGTGGAGTCCCATGCTCCGGCTCATCATGCTCCAATGTGTCATGCCATTCGAAATCATTGTGCTCATCAATAGATTCGAGGGGAACCCCAGGAGGCTAAAAAAGCCTCACTTTCACTTTGCTATGTTGACATTGTTTTTGCATTGGACCATCATTGCTACCTATAGCAGTTTCAATATAGACAGGTTCCCGACGCACGGGGTTTAAAAACTCCTACAAACGAAAAAATTTACTTTATCAGATCATATAGAAAATATGAAACAAAAAAATGGATATGAAATTTTCATAGTTGATAAAAATATGTGAAGATTCTACTTACCCCTAAATTAGTTATTGTATTTTGTAGCTCTACAATTCTTGCCTTGTCCTCCTGTGTCAGGGGTCTTTTTCTAAGAAAACCTAGATATTCTGTGTTAGCCTTCTTTAAGGCCTTCATTACAGTTGTCATTGGGTCAGTGGAAAAAAATATTTCATCCTTATCAATATCGTTAGTGGGAGCCTTCCCACGTTGACCATGCCACAATACATTGATGAATAAAATTAATGAGATGAACTTTAATATTTGAGAAATTTAGTTATTGTAGTCATAAGTTATTACTGTATTTAACATTTACTTGCTGAGGCACAACAAGTGCCTTTCCACAGTCATCTTGGACAGATGTAGCGGGTGATTTTCGGACATGGTCACCCTGGACAAAAGTTGACACAATAAATCAATCAACAAAAGTTATGAAATTCACCTGTAACATTTAAAAAATGAAATATTGGAGTAGTATCAGAAAAAAAATAACGAAATTTTAGAAATTTAGTTGTTGTAGACATAAGTTGTTACTGTATTTAACATTTACCTACTGAGGCACAGCGGGTGCCTTTCCACGGTCACCCTGGACAGATGTAGCGGGTGATTTTCTGCCACGGTCACCCTGGACAAAAGTTGACACAATAAATCAATCAATAAAAGTTATGAAATTCATCTGTAACATTAAAAAAATGAAATATTGCAGTAATATTAGAAAAAAAAAAACGAAATTTCAGAAATTTAGTTGTTGTAGTCATAAGTTGTTACTGTATTTAACATTTACCTGTTGAGGCACAACGGGTGCCTTTCCACGGTCACCCTGGATAGATGTAGCGGGTGATTTTCTGCCACGATCACCTTGGACATAAGTTGACACAATAAATCAATCAATAAAAGTTATGAAATTCACCTGTAACATTAAAAAAATGAAATATTGCAGTAATATCAGAAAAAATAATGAAATTTCTGAAATTTAGTTGACGTTGTAGTCATAAGTTGTTACTGTACTTTTAATTTACATGTTGAGGCACAATGGGTGCCTTTCCACGGTCACCCTGGACAGATGTAGCCTGCGATATCTCACGATCACCCTGGATAGATGTTGAAACAATAAATTAATCAACAAGAGTTATGAAAGTAATTGTAAAAATTTTATGGAGTAAAAAATTGAAATATTGCAGCGATACATTGTAACAATGATTGATCAAAAGTTGAGTTGAATGGTATGTAATATATTTACCCCCATAGTCACACCCCCTCCATCTATTCGATTTAAGTTGTAATCGATCAACAATTATTCACCTGGAACTATTGTTTTTGTTGCACATATAAATATACGATTTCCTTCACGTCCCTCAAATATGCAATTCGGTTTCTTAGTTGTTGCCACTGGTCATGTACTATTTATAAATCCCACAATGTTTCCAGTAGCTTTTGGCCTTCCATCAATATACATAGTTGCCCCTTTATTTTGTTTGTTATCTATTAGTTGTATATAATTTGCGGCAACTCTGTATCTCCACATACTTCACGTATATCGGACCAACATCAACCAATGATTGTATTTGTATAATGGTCCGACATACTCCATCAATTCAGTTACAGTGCCATAGCCGACCTTTATGCCATCCATGGAAAACAATCCCAATCCATGTAAGGACGAAGGAGAAATGCGATACATCCTCCCACCGATGAAGAGATCTGTGTCCACTTCAGGTAGCTCCTTACGTGCCCATCGTTGCACTAGATGTTTATACCTCAAGGGAAACTCAATGTCACCTATGCTCTCAGCATCATAATTACACGAAATTTCATTGGCAATAAAAAATTGCATGCGTATACAAAATATTTTCCTTACCTTTTCCAACCTAGTTGATCTAGAATCGGTAGATCTAGTACAACACGTCTCACTTTCAACCTCTCTTACTATATCTTGATCATAACTCGAGGAATATAGATCCGACAGATACCTATTTGGTGGTACCTACACTCGTTAAAAAAAGAAGATAAGTTATCATTGCATGTTGCATAAAGTTGCATAAAGTTGCATAAGTTCCATAAAGTTGCATAAGTTGCATAGTTGCATACAGTTTCATGTTGCATATAGTTGCATATTTGCATATAGTTGCATACGAAATTGTTGCAATATAGTTGCATACAAAATTGTTGCAATATAGTTTCATATAGTTGCATATATTTTCATATCCCTCGACGCTCAGTGGAGAACTGGATTTGAGACCCATCAAAGAGTTCAAGTGGGGATTGATAGTTTGGAAATCCATGATCCTGAAATTTCACATATTTGGAAAGCGCCTTTAGTGGTTTGTGGGGAATGGAGGAAAGATTCGAGTTGGAAATAATGTTGGGGTTGGTTGTGACAGATATTACAAGATGACCGAGTTGTTGTTTAATCCATTGTATGCATAGGGTGTAATGGTTTTGATGAAGTTGTACAAACTATAAAGGAAAGGGTTGTGGTCTTCTATATGGAAGACTGTGAAGGAGACAATGACATGGAAGGAGGGGGTTTCCTCTCTCGATATTGTCCAAGGACCCAAGACCCATAGCCAATGCTCAAAATATCCTATTGATGCCCATACTCCCACTTTAATGCCAAAGATACCCTTGAGAGGTCATCTATGGTGGTTTGAGGTGTCATTCATGAAATTTGAGCCCTACAAGTTGCATAAAACCTTGAGAGATTGGGTGTGCTAGTTTGAGGTGTCATGTTTGGCCATGGATGCCTAGAAGCTTTGTACTTCAACTAAGCCTTGGGTTCCCCCCTCAACCATATCAAGGCCTTAAGACCCATAGCTAATGCTCAAAACCTTGTGAGAGCACTAACATCATTTCTTAGAGGCCAAGGATACCCCTCTAGAGTTTATGTGTGGTACTTTGAGGCATTGTTCATGGCTCTAGATGACTCAAAGCTTTCTTTAGAACCTAAGGCATGACCTTCTTCCCTATATCATTTCCAAGACCTTGAGACACATACCTACTACTCAAAAACACCTAGTTTATCTAGAACCGGTAGATCTAGTACAACACGTCTCACTTTCAACCTCTCTTAGTATATCTTGATCATCACTTGAGGAAGATATATCCGACGGATACCTATTTGGTGGTACCTACACTCTATAAAGCAAGAAGATAAGTTATCATGACAATATACATTTTTGGTACCAACATAGTTGCATATAGTTGCAATATAGTTGCATAGGTTGCATTGTTGCATAAAGTTGCATATAGTTGCATAAAGTTGCATATAGTTGCATATTGTCATTAAAAAACATGATAAGTTGCATTGTTGCATATAGTTGCATACAAAATTGTTGCAATATAGTTGCATATCGTTGCAATAAAGTTGCATATCGTTGCAATATAGTTGCATATAGTTGCATAAGTTGCATTGTTGCATAAAGTTGCATATAGTTGGATAAGTTGCATATAGTTGCATAGTTGTATATATTTGCATATAGTTGCATATAGTTGCATATAGTTGCATATAGTCACTAAAAAACATGATAAGTTGCATTGTTGCATATAGTTGCCTAGTTGCATATAGTTGCATATAGTTGCATACACAATTGTTGCAATATAGTTTCATAGTTGCATATAGTTGCAATATAGTTGCATAAAGTTGCATAAAGTTGCAATATAGTTGCATAAAGTTGCATATAGTTGCATAAGTTGCATTTTTTCATAAAGTTGCTTATAGTTCCATATAGTTGCATAGTTGCATATAGTTCCATATTTGCATATAGTTGCATACGAAATTGTCATATAGTTGCATATAGTTGCATAAGTCACATATAGTTGCATAAGTTGCATATAGTTGCATATAGTTGCATAAAGTTGCATATATTTGCATATGCCCCGACGCTCAATGGAGAACTGGATTTGAGACCTATCAAAGAGTTCGAGTGGGGATCAATAGTTTGGAAATCCATGATCCTGGAATTTCACATATTTGGAAAGCGCCTTTAGTGGCTAGTGGGGAATGGAGGAAAGGTTCGAGTTGGCAATAATGTTGGAGGGGAGGGCTCTATGGGGGGTGTCTAAAAAAATTGATCCAACATGATGTTTTAAGACGTGATAATCTGTCACAGAATGTGTGACTTTATTGGAAGTGACATCTTTGATTTGGTTTGGAGGATGAAAAACTAGTGAATTTGTGAAAAGGATGTCAAGATATTGAATGGCATTGTCTTGAATGCAGAGAAGGAGAAATGGCTTAGTTGGGTAGGGTAATGATTTCTAAATGTGATGGAGGGGAGGGATCTATTGGGGGGGGGGGTGTCTAAGAAGATTGATCCAACACGATGTTTTAATATATGACAATATTGTTGGACACACCTACCACACTTAGAGGGGGGGGGGGGTGAATGAGTGTGGGGATATTTTTCCCAAAACTTCCCTCTTTGATGCAGACGGGCTCAATGTACGCCCACAAGATCGCTCAAATTTCCCTTTGAGACGAATTAGCCCATTCGATTCCCTGCTGGAATATCTGATGAAAACCCGATCCACAGGTCCTTCTCTTTTGCCTGTCACGGCCTCTGCACGCGCCTGTGACCCTTCCCCGATTTAATTTCAGGCTTCGGGGTTTCGTGATCCCCGACGTCAAGAGTTCCTGTCTTCTCGAACTCTCGAACTCTGATTTTCCGATGCCCTCCTTTCGGCCTTAGCCTCGCCTAGCTATACCCTCTAGTCCATATGACTAGTCCTCGTAAGACCACAGTCTTATCTCCTTATCGAGATTTCAGACTTTCAAGTGCTGAAACGCACTTGTCCTCAGGATCCACGATCTGCCGAATCTCGATTTCTCGATGTGGCTCTCCTATCGGGACCTTTCCCGAAGGCTTCTCTCACTGCCATGCGTCCCTTCAAGATGGACAGTCCTGATCGCCTCTCGTGATTTCGCGACTTCTGATGCTCCGAAAGTCTTGCTCTCAGGACTTGCAAAATATCGAACTCTGATGCGCCAAAATACCGACAGGCGCACGATCCTCGCCACGCGTCTCCATAAACGGATGACTCTGATCCACTCTCGTTGTTTCGACACTTGAAGTGTCCCGACTTTCTCGACCTCAAGAATTCTGATATCCCAAGTGCCGATTATCCGCTATGCTGACAGTTGGCCCCACAAATGGCGTTTCCCTCCTTTCGGGGTTTAACAGGTCTTAGACGCTTAGTTTCGAGACTCCCGATATGTCGATGGCCCTCAAATTCTACCACCTGTCCCGACAGATGGACGACTCAGATTTGTATTAGGGTTTTGGCTGTGAACTTACCCGATCTCTAGTCCACGGGATTTCCGATATCCTGATTGCCGATATCCCGATGGCTACGCCTCTCATCGAGGTTTTCAACCTCCTGTTCATGAAGGTAAACCTCGTGCAGCTCCTGTCCGATCCGATGGCTGACAGGTAATTTGCTCAAGATCTGACGGCCCATATCTGTTCCTCCTGTGCACTCACTCCAAGGGCTAAACCCTGCGTGCCTTCACCTGATCTAATGGCTGACAAGTATCTGAGTGAGATCCGATGACTGACGATCTCCTCTTCTATGTGCTCCTCCTGCTCTTGTCTGGACATGGGAAAATTCGACGGTCCAGAATCTATCGGCTGACCCAATGACCGATGTTGCTCCTCCTGAGCTTTTTCGCTCTCTTCTTGCACTTGGAAGAATTCCAAGTACTCAAATGCCTCAACCTTTGTCTTCCTTTTCCTCTGCGAGCTCCACGACTTCAAGTCCTCGCCTGCGCTCTTGATGATGCTATTCCTCTTGAGATTTTCTCCTTGAATCCCCAAGGAATTCTTTGGATTCTACACCTCTGCAGAGTCTTCACGTACACACAGTGATGTCTCTCCTGAGCTTCTCAAATGCTCAGACCCCTAAGGGATTTTATCCTTCTTCTTTCTCCCACAGATGGAGAATGTTTGGATGCCCTCCTGGCTATCCTTCACTCAAGAAACCTCTTGCTGAGTCTACAGGGTGTTCAACAACCCTGTGAAGATCCCTCAGTGGATTCTTCCTTCAAATCACATAACTCAAAAGAGTTCTCTTCTCTTCTGTGTCTGTCTGCACAATATCTCAATGCCCACATGGAAGAGTATATTTTCTCATAACTTCCAGCAGTTCTGTCCTCCTGTACACCTATGCACCCGCTCAATTCCCAACTGGCAGAGCTCTCATAATCCTCAGTGATTCTATTTCTTCTGTTTGAACTCACAACAGAGTTCTCCTTTAGCACTCCTTACACCTGCTCAACGCCCACTTGACAGAGCTTCACAGAACTCCTCAGAGATTCTGTCTGCAACTGTGTCTCTCCTACACAACCTTGCCTCCAAGGTATTCAACAACCTTGAGGTCTTCCCTGAGTTGTTGATTCCAGTTCTTGTGCCACAACACGTCTTTGTCTGAACCCACAGTATTCAGAAATGCATCTTCTGTGCACGACTATCAGAACCCGCAGTGTTCTGTCACACCCTCCTGGTGTGAAGCCTCAAAGACCTTCACCTGAAATCAAACACACTTCTGCAAATGCATGATAACAACATACATTCATAGCATACAATGGAACACTCACAGACATTCATTCAACACAGAATACATGCAGGAAAAACTTCTCTGTTTGTATTAAAATGGCAAATGCCTGTATTTACAAGGTGTTCCTGAGCACGGCCTGTAATAAGGTCTCATCTCTTCTCTTCTACTCTCTACTCGTAGATCCTCTTCAACTACAACTCAACTACTCAACCCCTACAAAATGAGATACGAAATCTCTTTTTCTTGAGGGGGCTCTTCGAGCTCTTCCCTCCAACCTACCTACCCTATTCAATTGCATTGAATGGGCTTTCTAGTCTAGCATCTGGATCTAGATCTCAACCATACAAACATTAAAGGCCGATCAACCTAATGCCTGCACAAAGGCATGACTTCCCAGCTCAACAACTTAAACATTTAATTACATTCAATTCAGATTTAAATGAGGACTGCGCCTCTCTCTTCAGCTTTGAATGCACGCGCTCGACGTGGCTGGCTGGTTGGCTGGCTGACGTGGAGAGATGCTCCTGCATCATACTCCTCAGCTGAAAAAATCATGAGCTCCTGCTCATGATCTTCCCATCTCAGCTGTTGAAATCCTCCTGGATCCCAAACAAATATCTGGAGCTGTTCATCTGCTCCATCTTGCTGCTGCTGCTACTGTTGCTGCTTCCTTCCTTCTGCTCAGCCTCTTCTTGCTGATAGTTTCTGCTGACCGGATCATTAGCTCTTTGATCATGTCGATCACTTCATCCAGCTACTCCAATGGCTGGCCCTATTCATGCAGTCTCCTCAGCTGCAAAAATTTTCGGCTCATGGGCAGGTCACTGTGATCTCCCACACCTTCTTCATCAGTTTCCAACTTTACCTGTTGGATGTGCATGCCTTGCACTATTACCCTTCTCTCTAGGGATTCAATTTGCTCATACAGATCAACAAAGCAAATGTTGTCTGTTTCTTCTTCTTCTGCTGCAAACTCCCAGGTTGCAGTCCCTTCAGTCTCCTGGCTGAAAATATTGAGCCATTCCTAAGAATGATCGTCATTCTCTTCTACTTCTTCTGCTGTCAGCTTCAACACTATAGCTTCCTCAGCTTCCTGGATGAATATGTTGATCCATTCCTTAGAATGCTCATCTTCTTCTTCGTCTGCTTGGGCAGCTTCCAAAGTCTGCTCCAATTCTTCTTCTTCTTCTTCCCTGACAGTCACAACTGACTGCCTTTCTTCTGCTGTTGCCGCTTCATCTGCAACACAAACTTCTGCCTCCCCTTGGGAAAATGGTAGGAACATATGAATTCCCCCAATCATTAGAAGATTCCTCCAATCTTCCTCCTTCGTCAGCTGCACCTGCTGATCCAAACTCACCTCTGAGTTTATGAGACTCTCAGATAGTCTCATCTGTTCATCCCTGCCCACTTGGCAATATGGGATCTGTTCACTGCTCCCTTGACAGATTATGAGATCAACTGATCCCATCTTCATCAGCACTCCTTGCTGAATTAAAATCACCTCCAAGTTCATGAGACTTTCAGATAGTCTCGAATGCTCATCTCTTCCCACCTGGCAATCTGAGATGCTTCCACTTCCCTTCTGACAGTCCATGGATTCAACTGATTCCATCTCTGTTTCCTTGCCCACCTGGAAAACTGGAAACCTTTCGCTGCCCTCCTGGAAGTCTTTGAGATCCCGCAGCGACCTCATTCCATTTCCCAACTGGCAATGTGAAATTCCTCGGCTGTCCTCCTGACAATCGCTGAGATCCCATAGTGATCTCAACTCATTGCCCACCTGACAAACTTGAATTTCTTCTCTGCCCTCCAGGAAGTTCTTGAGATCCTCAGCTGATCCCAATTCATTTTCTCCATCACTGACACCTCTCCTAGTCTCGAGTTCACACACTTGAACCATTTCTTCTTCTGGTCCATTGAGGTTTTCAACATACCTCAACCATATTTTTAACACCCTGCTTTGCCTTATGACCATCAGCTCCTTGACTTGCCATTTTAATTTTGCCTTCCTGATGGGCCATTCATACACCCATCTTGGCTTGGCTTTTTGCTGCATCCGCAGTTCAATCTTTTCTATGTTTGCCCTTATTTCAACGAGCTCTTTATCCATTTCTGCAAGCTTTTCTGCCTTGCTCTTCCTCCCAGCATGCCTATGGTCTTCAGTAACCATGGTGATGTCTCTGTCTGCTTTCCTAGAAAACCTGCTGCTGTCACTCTGCACTAAGAGTGTTACTAGCTTCATCCTACAGTCTCCCTGACTGCCTTCATGATTGCTGCCTACCTGCAAACAATCGCCACAGAGTCTCCAACGCTCTGTCTTCTTTTCTCTCCTCTGTTTGCTTGCAATATACAAACAGAGTTCTAGATCTGATACCACTTGATGTGTATCAGAGTGCTCTTTACCTCTTATGCCTCTCTCGCCTGAAATATACAGACAAGAATTAGGCTATGATACCACTTGATGCAGATGGGCTCAACGTTCGCCCACAGGATCGCTCGAATTTCCCTTTGAGCTGAATTAGCCCATCCGATTCCCTGCTGGAATCTCTGATGAAAACCCGATCCACAGGTCCTTCTCTTTTCCCTGTCACGGCCTCTGCACGCGCCTGTGACCCTTCCCTGATTTAATTTCGGGCTTCGGGGTTTCGTGATCCCTGACGTCAAGAGTTCCTGTCTTCTCGAACTCTCGAACTCTGATTTTCTGATGCGCTCCTTTCGGCCTTAGCCCTGCCTGGCTATACCCTCTAGTCCATATGAATAGTCCTCATAAGACCGTAGTCTTATCTCCTTATCGGGATTTCGGAATTTCAAGTGCTGAAACACACTTGTCCTCAGGATCCATGATCTGCCGAATCCCGATTTCCTGATGTGGCTCTCCTATCGAGACCTTTCTCAAAGGCTTCGCTCGCTACCACGCGTCCCTTCAAGATGGATGATCTTGATCACCTCTCATGATTTCATGACTTCTGATGCTCCGAAAGTCTTGCTCTCAGGACTCGCGAAATGCTGAACTTCGATGCGCCAAAATACCGACGGGCGCACGATCCTTGCCACGCGTCTCCACAAACAAATGACTCTGATTCACTCTCGTTGTTTCGAGACTTGAAGTGTCCCGACTTTCTCGACCTCGAGAATTCCGATATCCCGAGTGTCGATTCTCTGCTATGCTGACAGCTTCCCCCACAAATGGCATTTCCCTCCTTTCAGGGTTTAACAGGTCTCAGACCCTTAGTCTCGAGACTCCCGATATGCCGATGGCCCTCAACTTCTGCCACCTGTCCTGACAGATGGATGGCTCAGATTTGTATCGGGGTTTTGACTATGAACTTACCCGATCTCTGGTCCACGGGATTTTCGATATCCCGATTGCCAATATCCCGATGACTACGCCTCTCGTCGGGGTTTTCAACCTCCTGTTCAGAAAGGTAAACCTCGTGCAGCTCCTGTTTGATCCGACGACTGACAGGTAATTTTCTCAAGATCTGACGGCCCAGATCCATTCCTCCTGTGCACTCACTCCAGGGGATAAACCCTGCGCGCCTTCACCCGATCCAATGGTTGATGGGTATCTGAGTGAGATCCGATGACTAGTGATCTCCTCTTCTATGCGCTCCTCCTGCTCTTGTCTGGACATGGGAAAATTTGACGGTCCAGAATCTATCGGCTGACCCAACGACCGATGTTGCTCCTCCTGAGCTTTTTCACTCTCTTTCTGCACTTGGAAGAATTCCAAGTACTCAAAGGCCTCAACCTTTGTCTTCCTTTTCCTCTGCGAGCTCCACGACTTCGAGTCCTCGCCTGTGCTCTTGATGACGCTATTCCTCCTGAGATTTTCTCCTTGAATCCCCAAGGAATTCTTTGTCTTCTACGCCTCTGCAGAGTCTTCACGTACACACAGTGATGTCTCTCCTGAGCTTCTCAAATGCTTAGACCCCTAAGGGATTTTATCCTTCTTCCTTCTCCCACAGATGGAGAATGTTTGGATGCCCTCCTGGCTATCCTTCACTCAAGCAACCTCTTGTTCAGTTTGCAGGGTGTTCAATAACCCTGTGAAGATCCCTCAGTGGATTCTTCCTTCAAATCACAGAACTCAAAAGAGTTCTCTTCTCTTCTATGCCTGTTTGCACAATATCTCAATGCCCACCTGGCAGCGTATCTTTTCTCAGAACTTCCAGCAGTTTTGTCCTCCTGTGCACCTATGCACCCGCTCAATGTCCACCTGGCAGAGCTCTCAAAATCCTTAGTGATTCTATTTCTTCTGTTTGAACTCACAACAGAGTTCTCCTTCAGAACTCCTTACACCTGCTCAATGACCACTTGGCAGAGCTTCATAGAACTCCTCAGAGCTTCTGTCTGCAACTATGTCTCTCCTACACAACCTTGCCTCCAAGGTATTCAACAACCTTGAGGTCTTCCCTGAGTTGTTGATTCCAGTTCTTGTGCCGCATCACGTCTTTGTCTGAACCCGCAGTATTCAGAAATGCATCCTCTGTGCACGACTATTAGAACCTGCAATGTTCTGTCACACCCTCCTGGTGTGAAGCCTCAAAGACCTTCACCTGAAATCAAACACACTCCTGCAAATGCATGATAACAACATACATTCATAGCATACAATGGAACACTCACAGACATTCATTCAACACATAATACATGCAGGAAAAACTTCTCTGTTTGTATTAAAATGGAAAATGCATGTATTTACAAGGTGTTCCTGAGCACGACCTGTAACAAGGTCTCGACTCTTCTCTTCTGCTCTCTACTCGCAGATCCTCTTCAACAACAACTCAACTACTCAACTCCTACAAAATGAGATACGCAATCTCTTTTTCCTGAGGGGGCTCTTCGAGCTCTTCCCTCCAACCTACCTACCCTATTTAATTGCATTGAATGGGCTGTCTAGTCCAGCATCTGGATCTAGATCTCATCCATACAAACATTAAAGGCCGATCTACCTAATTCCTACACAAAGGCACGACTTCCCAGCTCAACAACTTAAACATTTAATTACATTCAATTCAGATTTAAATGAGGACTGCACCTCTCTCTTCAGCTTTGAATGCATGTGCTCGACGTGGCTAGCTGGCTGGCTGGCTGATGTGGAGAGATGCTCCTACATCACTCTTACACAAAACTCATTAGTTAGCATTCAACATTTACTCATTACTCATTGCTATCATTAATAATCAGTTAGATGTGAATAGATATCAGCAACATATATCAACAATATATCATCAACAAATCATCTCCACAAGGAACACAAGATGTATATACAATTTTTCTTTTTATTATGGACTTCAATCCGGGGGTTTTTCAGCAACAACTGAATAGAGTACAACTCTACAAGAGCACCAACTCTATATTCAAGACTCAACTTACATTCTCAGCACCAACTGAGATGAGGCAACAATCCTCAACAGATATCAATCTGTACCATAAACAAAAGCATCAACCATGCACCAACCTGTGCCAAACAACCTGTAATCAACCTGTACCATAAACAAGTGCATCCAACCATGTGCCAAGTATATAAAAATCATGTGTCAACTACTCATCAACAACGACTCATCAATATGTACCAACATCATCAACTATATACCTCATGTATGCGCCAACTCATCAACTACTTGTCTCAACCATGACTAGTTTTGGATTAGTCAACAACCCTAACTTGAAATAATCATAACTTTGTACTTGTACTGAATAAAGATATGAAACTGATACAAAATGTTCTTCATTTTGTTTTAAGAAATTCCTCCAAGTGTCACTACTTGGAACCTCTCATAAAAGGAGTTATAGAAAAAATGGCATACCTTGCTGAATTCTAGCTTATTCTAGAGAGCGACCTTGTAGAGCGTTCCCCACACAAAATATTTGATAAAAGTATATGAAACTGTTACCAAGTATACTATAGACTGTACCATAAACAACAAATTTGGTCGCACTAAATTTGGATCTGTTATGAATAAGTTATGACGTTTTTACCCGAAACACCTGATTTTGACGAGTTTTAGGACTAGCCACAAACCCTATTTTCCACGGAGTGTAAATCCAAAAATAAAACGACCCACAAGCTGAATTTTTAACCACCGATACTTGGCTATTTTGTCTCAGTTTCATAGCAATTTCAGGATCTTAATCATTATATAAAAAAAGTTATAGCGAAAATGGTGAGATGACCTGTAAATAACATACCTTAGAAAGCACCATCAAAACAATTTATCCTTCCTTGCATTTCGGCCTTCTTTTCTTCACTTTCCTCAGAATTTCGGCTTAGATATCCTTGGTTAC
>ML799186.1:233184-277817 GCA_009831015.1 Picea engelmannii | reverse complement strand
ATTATGGAATCCACATACCCTTTTCCATAGAATATACTAACTAGATCCAAAAACCAAATACATGAAATATGGTACTACACATATAATATATTATCAAGGAAAAAACAAGCTACATGAAATTTGGACATTTGAACAAAAATTTAGAAGTTAAATGAGTACATCAATAAAAAAACATACTAACCTTGCAAATTCAAAATCTGAGCTATGTAGTTCGAGAATTGGATTTTTCAACTGGTGGGTGACAGAAAAAATAAACAGTTCAAACAAAAGCCAAGAAAAATGTCGCAACTATAGCAATTGTGTCACAAAGTCTCTTAAAGTCAGTTATATATAGATCAAATAATCAACTATCCGTTAACACCGACCACTAAGATAGGCAAAATATTCATCGCTATTGCCATGAACTTTCATGGCAATAGCGACGAAAATCCCGACCAAGTTAAAATAACCTATTCGTGAATATTACGACGAACTTTCATGGAAATATCGACGAAAATCCCGCCCTATTTAAAAAAAAAATGAAACTAATGGAAACGTGGAAAAATTTCGTGGAATAATCCACCCATATGTAGTAGTGATACACATCATGATTTAGTTTGTATTACAAATGCAAGCTCTAAAAATTCAAATATTTATATCTTATATGTTGTTCTCTACTTCCATCTCCAACTAAACTTAACATTGCTCTAACTCTAACTCAACATTGCTCTAGCTCTAACTTTTGTTTCAAGTGTTTACCTACCATCTTTCTCATAGAGTTCAGTTATAACTCAATATGTATCATCTTTGTCTTTTAGCTCAAACTTGTTATCTAACTTATTGACAACGTGTTCCACTTTCCAAGAACAAACATTGTATCTTGAATCTACTTGGCCATCCCGCATGACCACATGCATGTTTCATTTTCCTTTAACACCATCATGTGTATTGTCATCTCCAGATCTTAGGAAATCTTCATTAAATAGCTCTTTTAGTTACTCAAACCAATCCTTTTTTAGAGAACGTGCCTTTTGGCATGTGTCTCAATGTACCATGCCTCATTGACAATATTGATAACCATCAATGATGATAAAAATGCTCCTTTCCTTAGTTTCTCTTTGTCCAAATTATTCTTTCTATATTATTTATTTTCACTTAATTGGGATTATATCCTTTCCTTTTGTATTAGTCCTTCTTTCATTTTGTATTAGTCCTTCGTGAAGTTCACACATTAAAAAACACTTCATCCTTTTTTAGTCTTTGAAGTTTTCTACATTGATCTCTTCCTTGCTATTTTTTTAAATTATTTTCAACATCTTTCTTATTTGTTCAAGATTTAAAGGCTTTCACTTTAGAAGGTCACTTAAATCTTTAATATCTATACACTTTTTGTAACATCATTCCCTCTCATTGTTTGAGAGATAGAGTGGCTACCTTATTTGCAATGTCTAGGATCATCACAAAGCACTGAAATGTTTAAATCAATTGATTCATACTTAAAGTTATTAACTCATTCTCTTCAACCTTATCTCCAATGATTATCTAGTCTCTAAAATATTGAGTTTGTGTCTTGTGTTCCATGACACTTTCACCTTCATTCATTCGATGTAAATTATATAAATTGTTCCATTATAACATGTGTAACTAGTTTGGATATCATACATGTTTTTTAAGTTTTTTTAAGATTTCCTAGTTCCTTTGTGTTGTATCAGCAGGTTGGATATACAAAATGATATAATAAATAACTAATAATATAAGGGCACATATTGCATCCTCAATCCTTGGTTCATACACTTTCAGTGCTATAATGTATATAGAAACAACTTCCCTTCGAAAAAACTCAGAAATTTCTACTTCATTAAAGTTCCCACTCTATACTTCTATATGGTACAATATTTTTCTGATAGATTTGTCTTTGAAATTAAGACTCTAGATGAGGACATTACCTCACATAGCCATCCCTATCTTGATACTTTTCTTCGCTAGATGATTTTCTACAACTACATGTTAGTTGTACAAACACATTACTTAATCTAGCACTTCATGGATAATGTAGGTTCCACATGCTATCATTGCACGTCTCCGTTATCACATAAAGATGTCAAAGGGTCACTGGACGACCAAGTCCTTTGTTGCACAAAAGCGTCCAAACGCAACATTCAACAACAACCCATTTCATGCTTAAAATACAAGCATCAGTCGGGTTCAATTTTCAACGGTGGAGATCCTAGGAGAAGTTTAGATAATTGGCTCGTGTGTATTCGACATGTTAAAGTTGCTCGAGGTCTAGTGCCAGACAGAAGCCTCGGAGTTAAATATCAGGTGCCATGCATCTTCCAGAGCAGATGATCATGATTTACTTCGGGAGTTTCAACATCTCCACTCTCGATTTCATCTAGAGTGTTTTCTCCCGAAGTTGCAGATCAAGTGTCACATGTCCCTATAGATCATATGGTCATTGTTTACTTCAGGAATTTGGGGCTTCCCCTCTCATTTTCCTCCAGAGTACTTTCTCTTGGAGTTGCAAATCAGGCGACACACATCCTTCTCCATCAGACGATCAATATTTACTTCAGAAATCTGGGCTTCAGGAGTTTTATCTCCTCCCCTCTCACTTTCATATAAAGCGTTTTCTCCCAAATTCCACAGATCGTTGTCACATGTCCATCCAAATCTAACAGTGGTAGTCTGCTTTGGGACTATGGGCTTCGAGAGTTACATATTCCTTGCTCCCATTTTCATCAAGAGTGGTTTCTCCCAGAGATAACAGATCCTTGCTGCGTGTCCTCCTTAGATCGACAGTCGTCATTCACTTTGAAGCTCCATATCTACATGAAGACCGCCCCCCGAGCTTTGAAGTGCCAAAGTACATGGCAATCATCAATTCATATATGTGGTGCTCTCATCAGACATGACACCTAGAATCCATCTGGCGATGACATGTGGCACTTAGTCCAGGCACCTTTGGGCATATTATTCGCTTTTTTCCAAGTGACACGTGTCACCTCTCTTTTCATGACACACCAACATAGTGACGTCAGGCCACCATGTCAGATCATTCTTCGGGAAGTGTTCTTGTTCAACGCCAAAATTAGCGCCATCTCCCAACACAGTTAGAATGATCCTAAAGTTGGCAGGCATATAAGCTTTAGCAGTGGCACTAAATTCAACATGAGTGCCTAGATCGCAGATCATAAACAGATCAATGACCAGGTTTCATTGCGGGGATGCAACATGCTCAAACAATAAAATTCTTGAGCGGTCCCTCAATTTAAACCATGTTATAGCGAAAGAGCTACATGGTGGAAGGTGGTGGATTGCAGGCTCTAAAGCGGTGTGGGTCCAAACCGCTTTCGACGACCTCGCAATAACGTGCACATTTGATACCGTATCCAACAAAAACATGTGGCCTCTCCCTAATCGCCAAGGCACATCTCGATCTCAAAGAGGTTCCGACCAATGAGAAAGTATTGACTTTTGTGACCTAAGTGCCCAATCCATGAGTGGCACGTGGTCGCCCGCTAGTCATCCAACCGTGGTCCATCTCGATGAAGATCTAGTTAATGAAAAAGGACTGGTAGTTGAAACCTCAACTCAATCCATAAATAGAAAGCAAGAAAGATATGGCTAAGGAGACAGAGTTTCCAGCCCAAGGTACATTAGTGGACGGTTTTTCCTAGAGGTCCATACTGAACCTGGTTTTCATCTGTCAAGAGGAAAAACACAAAGTATGACAGAGGGTTGCATAGATGCAAAGCTTTGAATAGGATGCCAGATCACACTTCTGGAAGTTATGGGATGATCTGAGTATAAGTAAATCAGTTCGATATTTTGTTAAGAGGGAGCAAAGCTCCTTACTGTGTAATTTTTTATCCCAGAACTGTTCTCTGGTTATGTATCAAACTTAAGAGTTTCACATTAATAGAAGTCAGCTTCTTTCATCTCTTTGTTTAAACTGTGTTGAAACACTCAGAAATGGAGGATCCATTCGAGGGTTGCAGTTGTGATGTAATGTAGGTTTGATTATGATGTTGTTGTGACATGTTCCAGTACTTTCCCTTTGTTAGCTTATTTCCCCTTATGTTGAAATGCTCAAGCATGATGGAGCTAGTTGAGTTGTTGTAGTCGTATGATAATGTAGGTTTGATTATTATGCTATTGTGACATATTTCAGTGTCTGAAACTTGAGTCCAAGAATGTTCTTGAGTCTGATTTTTTCTTCACCAAGCTGCTTGAAAGCCGGATGCCCATGGAATACTTGTCCACCTTTCTCACTAAGTCTTCCTTCTTCCCACTCTTAAACTCAAATCACTGACTGAATTTAATGAGGACCTCATTTCCCTATGCATTACTTGTCCAGTTTCTATGTTAAAATCATTCTTGTGCTGAGTTTTGTCCATTTGAACTCCACTCACAAAACCAACATCCACCAAACATTATGATGGGTATTGGGCTTACCCTCTTGCATTATGAGGGTGACTCTCAGTGCTAATATTCATGGCGTTGTTGTCAGGGAATGAATTGAAGACATTTCCCTGAGAGAACGACAACAAATAGATCCAGTTTTAGATGGTGAACTGAAGTTGGACACATTATTCAGACTGCATCATTCACCTGGCGAATCCACTCCATGAAGGAAGAACCTATTGGAAACTTCACTGATACAGGACAACCATAGCAATGAAAGCTATCTTGGCTCGGAGGTATGATTTCTGTGATTTTTCAAATATAGTCGGTTTTCCACATCCAGTGCTGACTATAATTGAATGGGATGATTATTTTTCAAGATTCAGAGGAAGCAAGCATGACCATCCCGGTGAGCACTTATTCAATTTTTATATATGCATGCTTGAACATGGTTTTTTTCACGAGGATGTCTTGATCAAGATGTTCAAATTTTATTTAGAAGAACATGATCGTGAATGGTATCAATCTCTTCATGTTGCTAGTATCCATTCTTTGAAGGATTTTCACGTTGCTTTTAATTCATATTATGAGAAGATTTACTCAGCTAATCTTATTTTTGATAACCGTTGTAAGGAGTTTGAATTCCACATCCAACAGACAATAGAGTGTTCCTCGTGTGATAAGTCTGGTGAAGATATGATTGAAAGAGAAAGTGAGGATAGAAGTGAGTATTTTGCAAATATGGATGAAAACTTTTCTCTTTCTATTTCTTGAGAAGAAGGCCTTCCAGATATGATTGATGATAGCGCTGATGATTGCATAGCCATAGATGCATTATATTCTGCCCCTAGTGCACATGTTGTCTTAGATTTAAAAGAAGAAATAGTTGTAGAGGGGGATTCTTCTCTATTCCTTCAAGAGGTTTCCCATGATGTATTTTCACCTGTGATTAAAGAGAAGAATCAAGAGATTGCTCATTTTTCTTTGGAAGATAATATATTTTTGCGCTCACTTATCTTTGATGAGTATTAAGATGAAGAAGAGAATATCCCTACATCACATTTTGTTGACTTGGGGAGCAACCAACCTGTGTATGATATCTATGAATCATATTCCGATGTGGATATGAAGGATTTTCAAGACCATACTATAGAGCCTTTTCCTTTATACATTAAGAAAAATCATTGTGTGAAAATAAACGATCTTGGGTCTGCAGAAGACATTGAGCAGTATGTTAAAGAGAAACAACCATCCATTGAGGTTTTTTTCCATCAACTAACATATGTTATCAGAGAAGGCAAAGGAGAAGTGGATCAACAACCTGCATCATCCTTTCACCCACCTATGTTTTCCATAGACATTCAACCACATGTGAGCAACCGTAAAGCAGAGCAGGCTTTTTGTTACCAACCTAGTAGGTTTCATCACCTATTTTATGACCCTTTAGGGGAATACATGGAGTTTCTTTTTCTAAATATGTTGAAGCCTCCAAGATTTATCTTACCTTCAACATTAGGAGGAAATCTGAAGAATGTAATTAATTTACTGTCACAGTTTCATCATCCTTTATTGATCAGTGACACAGTAAGAAAATTTTTGGTTAGGAAGTTACTTGGGTGGCTATGGTGGAAGTTTTCTTTCACCTAGCACATTGTAAAAAGTTAGTTAGTCTAGGATTGTACATAAATAAGATCCTTTTGGAGAATGCGTGTTTGTTTTATTTTTGTAAGTAGAGTAGTGTACATGTCGGCCTGTTGCCTTCAAAAAATGTATCTGAGCTCGACTCCACAACCCAAAAGCTAAGGAACTGGAACTGCTTGTTCTTGGTAGCTCACCTGGAGCATGTCATCCCTTGTGGAGCCAAATGTTATCACATAAAGATGTCAAAGGGTTGCAGGACGACCAAGTCCTTTGTTGCACATAAGCATCCAAACGTAGTGTTCAAAAGCAACCCATTTTAGGCTTAAAATACAAGCAACAATCGGGTTCAATTTTCAACGGTGGAGATCCCAGGAGCAGTTCAGATCAACGGCTCCCATGTATTCAACATGTCAAAGTCGCATGAGGTCTAGTGCTAAACAGAAGCCCCAGAGTTAAATATCATGTGCCACGTGTCTTCCAGAGTGGATGTTCATGATTTACTTTGGGAGTTCGGGCTTCGGTAGTTTCAACATCTCTACTCTCAATTTCATCCAGAGTGTTTTCTCCCGGAGTTGCATATCAAGTGTCGCGTGTCCCTCCAGATCATATGATCATTGTTTACTTCGGGACTTTGGGGCTTCCCCTCTCATTTTCCTCTGGATTACTTTCTCCCGGAGTTTCAGATCAAGCGACACATGTCCTTCTCCATCGGATGATCAATATTTACTTCGGGAATCCGGGCTTCGGGATTTTTATCTCCTCCCCTCTCACTTTCATCCGGAGTATTTTCTCCCAAAGTCCACAGATCGTTGCCACGTGTCCATCCAATATAATGGTGGTAGTTTTCTTTGGGACTCTGAGCTTCGGGAGTTCAGCTTCCTCGCTCCCGTTTTCATCCAGATTGTTTTCTCCTGGAGTTAACAGATCCCTTCCGCGTGTCCTCCTCAGATTGATGATCATCATTCACTTCAGAGATCCAACTCTACATGCAGACCACCCTCTGAGCTCTGAAGTGCTAAAGTACGTGGAAGACATCAGTTCATATATGTGGCGCTCTCGTCAGACATGAAATCTGGAATCCATATGGCGATGACACATGGCACTTAGTCCAGGCACCTTTGGTCATATCATCCACTTGTTTCTAAGTGACACGTATCACCTCTCTTTTCATGACACATCAACAGAGTGATGTCAGATCATCCTCTGAGAAGTGTTCTTGTTCAGCGCCAAAATTAGCATAATCTCCCAACGTAGTTAGAATGATCGTAAAGTTGGCAGGAAGATAAGCTTTAACGACAGCGCTAAATTCAGCAGGAGTGCCCAGATCGCAGATCACGACCAGATCAACAACCATGTTTCATTACGAGGATGCAACATGCTTGAATGATAAAATTATCGAGCAGTCCCGCAATTGAAACCATGGTACAACGAAAGAGCTATGTGGTGAAAGGTGGTGGATTGCGGGCTCAAAAGCGGTGTGGGTCCAAACCACTTTCGACGACCCCACAATAACATGCGCAATTGATACCGTATCCAATAGTGACATGTGGCCTCTCCCTAATCTCCAAGGCACATCCCAATCCCGAAGAGGTTCTGACCAATGAGAAAGGATTGTCTTTTGCGACCTCCGCGCCCAATCCACGAGTGGCATGTGGTCGCCCACTAGTCATCTAGTCGTGCTCCATCTTGATGAAGATCCAGTTAATGAAAAAGGAACGGTAGATGAAACCTCAGTTCAATCCATAAATAGAAAGCAGGAAATCTATGGCCGAGGAGACAAAGTTGTCAGCCCAAGGTACAATAATGGACAGTTTTTCCTGCAGGTCCATACTGAACCTAGTTTGCGTCTGACAAGAGGAAAAACGCAGAGTCTGACAGAGGGATGCACAAATGCAAATCTTTGAATATGATGCCAGATCACACTCTTGGCAATTGTGGGCTAATATGAGTATAAGAAAATCAGTTCAATATTTTGTTAAGAGGGTCGAATGGTTGAGCATAGCTCCCTACTGTGTAATTTTTATGCCAAATATGTTCTCTAGTTATGTATCAAACTTGATACTTTCGCATTAATAGAAGTCAACTTATTTCATCTCTTTGTTTAAATTGTGCTGAAACACTTGGGCATGGAGGATCCAGTCGAGGGTTGCAGTTGTGTTGTAATGTAGGTTTGATTATGATGTTGTTGTGAAATGTTCCAGTACTTTCCCTTTGTTAGCTTATTTCCCCTTATGCTGAAATGCTCGGGCATGGAGGAGCCAATCGATTTGTTGTAGTCGTATGATAATGTAGGTTTGATTATTATGTTGTTGTGACATATTTCAGTGTCTGAAACTTGAGTCCAAGAATTCTCTTGAGCCTGAGTTTTTCTTCACTAAGATGCTTGAAAGTCGGCTGCCCATGACAGACTTGTCCACCTTTCTCACCAAGTCTTCCTTCTGCCCACCCTTAAAATCAAATCATTGACTGAAGTTAATGAGGACCTCATTCCCTTGTGCATTGCTTGTCCAGTTTCTGTGTTAAAATCATTCTTGTACTGAGTTTTGTCCATTTGACCTCCACACACAAAAGAAACATCCACCAAACATTCTTATGGGTACCAGGCTTACCCTCTTGCATTCTGAGGGTGACTCTTAGTGCTAACAATCTATTTATTGGTTTAGCACTTGATCAGGTACAACAACTACAACGTCATAAAAACATGATACCCACTAATACTTTCCACATTGAGCTAAACATTTGTTCTAATAATTAGATAATTAGAGTCTATAAAGTTATGATACCACACACAACAAATGCCGATTTCACTAACTTGTGTTCTTTAATCATTATGAAACATGTTTTAAATATCAACCAAGGATAACATGAACATGACTTTTTAATAGAGCACATAAACTAATTGTATTAACCATGAAATGATAAGACATAAGAATATACAAAAATTGTTCTACAATGATAGGGCCACTTAACAAAATCCCTATGGCTCATTAACTAGACTCTAAGGCCCCTTCACTTAGATGTCATGATGCTTAAATTTTCACTATTCATGCACCACACTAAGCTCATATTATCCCATAGGGTTTCTTGGCTCACTTGTTTAACTTCTTTGTCTCAATATTTGATCCATGTTGAAGCTCTATTGGCCAAAATAATGGATTCTTCACCTGCTTTTTATTTAGGATTACTAGCAGGCACTGTGCTTGTTGTAATCAAGCTTTATTTGGCCAACTTCATTCCTTGTGCCCATCTCTAATATGGTTTCCTAATTTACCACCATGGGCAATTTTACCGTCAACACTCTTTTCATTTGACAAGTTTGTTATAATTTTCTTTCTATGAGGTGGTTGTTGAGATGCTATGTAATTGACACTTGGTGTATTTGGTATGATTTTTGGATATTATATATAGTTCTTTGTGTAAGTTTGCATGCTTAAATTTTTCTTAACTCGCTCTTATGGTAGTGTGTCTCTTGAAATATTATATAATTCCATGTTTTTTTAATAAGAACAATTTATGTTTATTGATAATAACATGCATATATATATTTAAATCATGTTGAGAGTTTGTGATACATATGAACTTGGGGACCTTAGAATCCCTATGAACTATACATGGAAAATTGGCACCACCAACCTTCTGAATCATATCTATAATAACAAAATTCATACATCTAAACAAATTTCAAGGAGGGACAAACTTCCATATATAATATGAAAAATTTGTAAGTTGTAGTTTAAAAATCACATGGACAATAAAATACTTAACTAGACATTATAAAAAAAAATAGAGAAACAGACACTTATCAATGAATCGGGGAGTGTCATTCACTTTTTTCCTTGTATTGAATTTCATTCTCTACTTCAAAATTTTGATTTTGATTTTCTTCTCCTTCATCATCCTAGGCACTGTTTTTTGTTGTATTTATGTTGTTTCTTGTGGTCTAACTAGACATAATGTCATCTTAATTAGAAGAGAATCAATCCCAGTTCTATAACATTCTCTCTAGATCATGGAAATGGGTTTCTATTTTGTTGTAGACTCCTCACACTTGTTTCCATTCTTTGATCAAAGTGAATGACCCTTATGGGAGGTGGTGGTCCATAGGGTTGCAAAATAAACTTGGATAACAAAGCCTCTAGCTCTAGGGACCAAATTTTAGATGGGCACCAAGGTGTTGGGTTCCCTTCGAAAAATCCCATCAAAAATATTTCTAGATGATGGAAATGGGTTTCCATTCTATCATAGGCTTCTCTCCCTTTGTTTCCATTCTTTTTTCAAATGGAATGACCCTTATAGGAGGTGGTGGTCCAAAGGGTTAAGAAAAAGGTTGATAACTAGTTAACAATGTCTTTAGCTACGAGGACCAAATTTTAGATGTGCACCAAGTTGTTGTGTGTGTGGAAAATGTTCTTAGGAATTTATATGGACCAACACTCTACATTTTTTGAGGAATTTTCTCAACCAATGATTTATATGATGGCTTGCCTAGAAATAGGATCCATGGGATAAGATCAAAAGAAAAATTTCACTAGTTAATACAATAAGATTATTATGCATTACATCTAGGGGATCATCCTTGATGACTTGATAATAAAAGTTAGCCTTCCAACACCTCATGCCTAATCGAGAGACTAGAAATGGGGCATGACCATCGCATTTTTCAAGAACAACTCATTCATGGGATACAAGTGGCTCTATTGAAATCCTTTACTTGAAGGTCCACTGAACAAAGTTCGGTGGCTGAAATATAACAAAACGTTGTGGTTATTTCAATTAAACAACATATGGAAACATCTTATTTAACCAAAAAAAGTGTTGTTCGTTTGGAGCTTAGTGTCTGGAGGTCACCTTGTGGATAAAAAAGCTCATATATCTAGGAGTGAAAAACCAATGGTGTCCACAATGTGGGCATGAAACATTGAACCACCTTTTCTCATTTTGTGCTCTGCTTGCTCGAAATTTTTGGACTTGAGTAGATTTTGTTTGTTAACGATATTTTCCTAATTCATTGACATGGAGGGATGCCTTGCTAGGTGACCACCTGCCACAAGCCAATGAATTTCAATTCGTTTGGATGCTCTTCCTAACTAAATCCCTCTTTTGGATCTGGAAAAAAAAAATACTTTGTTTAATGTTGTTATATCATCACATAAATTCTCTTGGTAGGATGCAGTAGTTGTTGATGTTATGGTAGCTACGGAAGGTATTAACCTCCCTATGTAACCTTTGGATAGAATAAAATATTCTAGAAGCAAGAGAAACCCTAAACAAATGTGTAGAAACCCTAGAAGACAAGTCGACTCAGTAAAATAATTAAAATTAAAGTATTAGATTCTAAAAGTACAAGTCGGCCCAGACAAGTGACAACCACTATAAATAAGAGATGATCCAGCTCATTTGTAAACACACACTTCACACACTCTCTTAGTCAATTTTGGCGCAAGTTTGGAGCTGTAGCTGCAAGGATGGAAAGTGGATCTTCTAGGATGGTTCTTGGTCTCTCTCTCTAGCGCCATATAGCGTAAGATGTGCGTCCTATCCTATAGTATCTCTTGGTGGTGTTCTTTGTGGTATTCTTGGTAAGTGAAATTGCAACTGCAACTGCTACAATTGATGCAACTGCAACTGCTACAACTGAGTATTGTTCTTGTTATGTGGATTTGGGACTTTCTGTTTGGTGAGCTATCTTTGGAGAAAGATGAGCTCTCTTGGTTATCTGTTGGTTCTAGTGTTGCTTCCAGAATCATTCTATCTAGAAAAGGTTATGGTGCTTGGGGGTGGTTGCATGCCTATGGTTGGGTGACAATAATGATACTGTCTATGGTAAAACGAGCACATATCTTTAATTCTAATAGTTTATGGGCCCACACCACCTTCAAGATAGTTTAAGCACTGGAAGGTAGTGTGGAAGTTCTTTGTTAATCTCGTTGTGGCACCAGTTACAATTGCAACTAGGTTTTTTTATTATGCAGTTGCATCAAACCCTAACCCTTGTGTTCAGTCACTTCTAATGAAGTGTTTGACCTAATTCCTTGACATCCTAGTGCACCCTATCCTAGAGCACCTCTTGGTACCATCAATTAGCAAAAACGTCAAGTTTGAATTTTTGGTCAAAGTCAAAGTCAAAGTGAAAGGTTGACTTATGGTCAAGTTGATTTTGTGGTCAAAGTTGAAATTTTAGAGTTTCTAGCTTGTTATAACCATTGAATATTCTGATTCAGTTTCTAATCTCTTCATGTCAATATGGTATCTAGTTTCAGATTGGAAGACAAGTTGGATGATGCCACGAGACTTCAAAAGTATGCACTTGTATATGCTATCCAAGTTATATCATCTAGCAAAACACGGTTGTGTTTGCAGGGAATGTAATAGAGACCTTGTCCAAGTTGTAATTTTGGATTCAGTGCATTCAAAGGAATAAAATCACCCTCCATAGCCATTGAGGCTTCAGGTTCTGGGTTTGATTAAATTATTAAGCTTCCAATTTGTATATATCAAGGATGATAGTTGCTACATTACAAATTGTGAAAGCAGTCTTTGAAAGGTTCTATTATTTCTAGATATAATGAATACTTGATGGCATGTGGATAGTATTGATATAGATGCTTATGCAAAATGAACTAACATATCCTCTAGAGAGATATTTCTTGTTTTCTCCTGAGCAGGTCACCTTGGTAACTCTATGATGACTACCATCCTTGTTACCATATGTATGTTTTAATGAAAATGCTATTAGAAATATTTTTTCTCTTGTTGTTCTTGTTCTGAGAAGGTCACAGGCGATAGATCTCAGAAGGAGCTACAGTGACAGTTGAAAACATGGAGTCGATGACTCCATCAAGTGGTGAGGCAGGTGATCTCACCAAGTACCAATTCTAATGGAAGAATGAAAAGAAAAAAGGAGTTTTGGACATGATTCACTCATATGTGTGTGGACCAATGTCTAAGCGAAAGATAAATATCTTGAGGTTCAATAATGGAGAAGAATACACATCCAAGAAGATCGTTTCCTAAAGGTAAAACAATCAGGATTAGGAGGGAGCTAATTTTCCCTCAAAATGATCTCGCAAAATGAAAGAATCATTCCATTGAAGAATTTCTTAAGGAAACGATGAATGATCCAGTTGGCTATTGGTGGCCACCCACCTATTCCAATTGGCTCCTATTGTACATTTTTAGTTCATCATGTTCTTCTGTACTTCTTTGTAATTGTGGGTTCTACACTTCTGGGGTTGTCTGAAGCCCTAAACATATTCCAGGTGGATATTGGTGGCCTCTCACCTAATCCAACTGGCTTATTTTGTATGTTTTCATGTCAGCACATCTTGTTGTACTTCCTGGGTCGTTTTGGAGGCCTAAACAGTGTTTTTTTGGCTCACCACAGTCAAACTTCATACCGAGTAAGAGTTTGACAAAGGAATGTGTAGTTATCTGAAAGACCTTTCCAACAGGATATCACACACCTAAAATGGAGGTCGTATGCAAAATTTACGACCCCGAGAAGTTGAGGTACCAACTTACCCATAGAGGCCCACATGAATTTTGATGTTTCACCTCCTAGGGTTAGGTTTTTGGATGTCTAGAGTTTTGGAATTCATGAGTAATATCAAAAAGGCCTTTAGAGCCTCATTGTAATTCATTCTTCTCAAACGGATGCGCGTAGCATCCACATCTCTTCTCAGAGATAGATACCATCATTCGAGCAAGTGTTTCAGTTCTGCAGTTTTACAGTTTCAGCCTATTTCATTATTCAATAGAAGATATCGTTCACTAGATATTTGTGTTATTATTCATATCTCTATGTTTATTGTATTCAGTCTGTTAATCAGTTCATTCCGCTCCTAAATACGGATCAGTGGTATCAGAACGGTATGCTCTTCATTTGTTTTTCTTTGTGCATGTCCCCATCAAGATCTAGGTACAAGAAGTTGGGACTTGAACCAATCGAGCCATTGCAAGATCAATCATGCTAAGTCTGACAACAACCCATGGGGGACAAAAAGAAATATGATGGATAAGGAGATCCTATTAAAATTTTGCTCAAGGAAACCCTCGCATGACAAAGAAGCGAAATGATGGACAACGTCGCATAGATCCTTCGATGGTTGCCCATAGGAGAAGCATCTTCATCAAGCGGCCATGCAACTCCCTTCAACGTACAGGTAAATTTTGATATTCCATTATTTGAAGGACTGATAGATGTGGATGTTGTAGATAAATGGTTGAATCTGCTCGAATGGTATTTTTCGGTCCACAATTTTTCCGATAGGGAAAAGATAAATTTTTCACTCCTCAAGGTCATTCCCCATGTTAAAGAATGGTGGGATACTTACTCTGAGCAAAGGGTCATAGAGGAATACGCAATTTTTGTGGTGGCCCCTACATGGGATTCCTTCCAGGACGCCATTAAAGAATAGTACTACCCTGTTGGAAGCTACGAGGACCAGTACACTAGATGGACCACCCTAGGTCCAAAAAGGGACTAGACAGTACCAGATTTCACCAATATTTTCCATACCATATGCACCAAATTGTATATCAAAGAATATAAGTGTCATATGGTGCTCAAATACCGCGGTTGTTTGCACATATACATTGAAACAAAAATCGGGTTTCTGGACATCACCTCATTGGGCACGACTTATAGATACGTTGTCAAGATCGAACATAAATTTAAGCAAAAAAGGCGAGAGTTTGGATCTACAAACCCATCACAGTTGAAAAAGGAAAAGGTGGCCCCAACCCACATATCAAGGGACCAATTCTAGATGGCCTCCCTCAGGACAGCTAGTCCAAGCCGCAACAGAAGAAGGGAAATGAGAAAACAAAGAAGAACACGGGAAAATGGTCTGAGTACCATAAAATACCTTGGCACAGCACCGAATAATGCCACTCCAAGCAGTCACTCATGGTCGAATTGAAGGCTTTTGAGTCAGAGGTCGATTCTAATTATGAATCAAATCCTAAAGGAGAGAAGCAGATTATTGATGTTGAACCCAGTGCCACTGTCGCTACCACCAAAGTATGGCCAAGCGAACCATAAGAACTAGAGGAAGGGGAACACCTCTTTCACTTGCAGATGTGGCTAAAGGGGGCTCCACTTCATTTCATTATTGATAATGGTAGTTAGAATAACTTTATTTCAGCAGAGGTCGTCAAGTGGCTAGACCTTCCAACGACACCGCACCCATAGCCCTACACTATCGATTGGCTTCTCCAAGGAAGAGATCTTTGTGTCAACCAACAATGTTGTCTGCCCTACGACATCAAGCCTTTCAAAGATGAGGTACTGTGTGATATTTATCCCCTTGAAGTTTGTGATGTTCTGTTAGGACAACCATATTTGTGGAAGCGTCATGTTGTGTATGAGTCTAGACCCCGCAGTGTTATTATTACTTTGGGTAGACAATTGTACAAAATACTAGAGGTAGCATCACCTACTGTTATTTATTTAATCTTGACTAAGCAATGTAGTAAGGTCATTTCATAGACTGGGAAGTTCATATTCTTTGTGATCTGTGCTCACAGTAAGAAGAAGATCGCTGCCACATTCGTGGCCTCTACACAAAGCCTCTCTTTGCAGCAAAATAAAGTATACAAGATCGTGGAAGAATACATAGACATCTTCTCCTCACCTACAGGGGTAATGACACACTTCCAAGTCAAGCATCCCATTGATATGACCCTCGGTGCACCTCTACCTAATGGACTAGTTTATCGTCGCTCACTGATGGAAAATGTCGAAATCGGGCGTCAAATCCAAGAGATTCTTCAAAAGGGGCACATCAGACCCAAATCCTCCCCTTGCGGAAGCCCGATTTTACTAATGCAGAAGAAGGGCAGGACTTGGAAAATTTGCATTGATTACAGAGCCTTAAACAAAATCACAATCAGGAACCGCTACCCCATTCCCATGATTGATGACCTTCTTGATCAACTCAAGGGGGAAAGTTCTTCAGTAAGATTGACCTAAATTATGGATACCACCAGGTTCCCATCAAACCAACTGATGTATGGAAGATAACCTTCAAGTCTAAAAAAGTTATCTTCGAATGGCTAGTCATGCCCTTTGGCTTAAAAAATGCACCAACCACTTTCATGAGGTTGATGGATGATGTATTGAGACCCTTCACCAAATCCTCTGTGGTGGTATATTTGGATGACATCCTCATCTTCAGCAGAACATGGGAGGAGCACATGCGGTATATTTATCACTTTGCGACAACACAAGCTATATGTCAACTTGGAAAAATGCTCTTTTGGAATGAACAAGGTCCAATACTTGGGATACATTGTTGATGAGCATGGGGTACATGTTGATCCAACTAATATCCAAGTCATCCATGACTGGCCAGCCTCGACCACACTGACCGAGCTTTGGAACTTCTTGGGACTAGCCAACTTCTACCGATGGTTCATGTTAGGATTCTCCCATATTGCATGGGACCCCAACCAGGTGACCAAGGGCAGTGGCAGGCCCAAATTCGTATGGGGGAAAGAACAACAATGAGTATTCTATGATCTGAATCATCGCTTGTGCTCATCTCCAATACTCTCCTTTCCCGATCTGCAACAACCATTAGAGATTGAGACTGATGCATCTGACTATGCTGAGGGCACAATTCTCACTCAACACAGTCATATGGTGACATACCATAGTGAGACACTCTTATATACTGTCCGAAAATACCCCACCTATGACAAGGAAATGTATTCCATTGTACAAGCCTATCATCAATGGAAACATTACATCCTGGGAAAGGAGACGATCATCCACACTGATCACAAAGCTCTGCAGTTCATATAGACAAGGGGGAAATTCTAGAACGATCGACATCATAAGTGGTCCACCTACCTTCAAAAATTCCATCTCAACATCAATTATAAGACAGGGAGCACAAATCATGTCACTGACTGCCTCAGTCAAACTCCCGTGGTTGCACTCACCACTATGCTCCATTCTTGTGTATGTTAGGTGATTTATATGTACTAAAAAAGACACTAAACTACCCTCAATTAAATTGTCAACCCGGGCTAAGTAAACTTAGAGTTATAGCAAAATATATGCCAAAGGTAAAAGGCTAGTAGGAGTATAATCTAATTAATGAAAGCATCTATCTAAGACTAATCTATTCAAGCAAACCTATCTAATGAGAAAACCCTACTAAGAAACTTGAAACTAGGTAACCTAATTATTTTTGGGCCAAGGACTGATGGATAGTTCCTAAGAAAGCAAGTAAAGACCCTATTCAAAGAAAACTAGTTCATGACAATAAGAAAAGGTAAACTACTAAGCATACTAAGTAAATGATGAAAGCAAACTACTTTTAACTTGCCAACCTACATTCAATGAGCAACTACCCTATGAAAGAAATTAAATAAGAAAGTAAGAAAAAACACCTATCTAACCTATTAAAGAAAATAGAGAAGTAAGAAAAGACACCTAACTAACCTACTAAAACAAAAGACAAGTAAGCAAAGACAATTATCTATTCTACTAAAGCAAAGGGACAAGTAAGCAAAGACTTCTCATTGAAAAACTACCTAGCCTAAGAGGCAAGTGAACTAAATGCCTAATGCAAAACTATTTCTCTTGCATGAAAGGAAATTTAAATGCTCGATGCAATGCATGAAAGGAAATCTATTCTGTTGAAAGCAAGAAAGACTACCAACTAAACTTATGAAAACATGAAACTATATCTTCTAATCTACGAAAGCAAGAAACTATGTTTAATCTATTAAACATTCAAATATAATGTTGGTGGTTGTGTGAATGCCTTCGGTGGTGACGGATGATATCTCGATGACACTTGACAACAAAGGAAAATTCCTACGGTATAAACTCATCACTAATCTCAATGGAAAAATGAAGGGTATGGATTAAACAATCTAAGGAGAATTTAGCCATGACAAAGATAATGTTAAATACCCTGCATATTCATGTATGAACCATCAACAACATAATGAGGTTATTATTCCAATTCTACACTATGTAAGCAAACTAGATTCATTCATTAACTAAGAAATTCAATTGCACTTTAATTCTAAGAAAGGAAATTGCATGAAATAAAACCATACTATGTCTATTTTAACCATTCAAACTATGATAAGAAAATGAATTAAAAACAAAAATTAAACTATGATATCAAGAAGTAAAATGACAATTACATTAACCAATAACTAAGTAAATAAAATCTATGTAAAACTAAGATAAGCAAACTATAAAAACTGGAAGTAAATCTACCCATCCAACAATCCCTGTCAGAGAAAACCCAAATTAAACTCTATGTTATTCTAATCAAAACTTTGTTTTAAACTTGACTATGAAATCATAAATAAAAGCATAATCTGATATCTAAATGTGCATGGGGTTAGTATAGAGAGAGACTTTCTAATTGCACACATGGTTAGTATAGAGAGAGAGAGACTTGCAAGCCTTTTCTAATCTATAAAATCAACACATACTAACACATATCATCATCTAACCTGCAAAAAGAAGTAAAACAATAAGCTACAACAAACTAATTAATTAAATAAAAAATACATGTACAGGAAGATAAAAAGACAATTTAAATTAGAAAATGAAAAATAGACATGAAGACAGTTACCAGACTACTGGTGCCCCCCCCAACAAGTCGTGGTCACTCTCTAAAAGAACACCACGAACTCAGTAGGCTGAATTCACCATAAAAATCCAAAAACGTAGTTCTGGCATAATTCTGGCAATGTAAAACTCAAAAACAGAGAAAAACAAATTTGTCTCTAATCTAATGGCTCTTCTACTTGCTTAACAATCTAATGACCATCTTGGTAGTATTTATGGGTTTACAAACCAAGTGGTCAACCACAGGAGGGTTGAACCACTTCTAAATTCGGCAAATTACAATAAATGATGCCCTAACTGACAAAACAAAGTGAGCCAATAATCGCCTTCCCTGGACAACTGAAACTGAGTTGTCTGGAGCTTAGTAGCTGGAGGGGGTGATGATAAACAAAACCCATGTGCCCGATTTATCCATCACTATCCGCCAATACCATAACCGCCAACTCGCCTTGCATTTTTGTGCAATACGGAGTGTTGGAACGAGTGCCAGATCGAGTGTTGGAATGAGTGCCAGATCAAGTGCCAGAACTAGAAACATAGTGCATTTTTTCCCTGTAACACCCAAAAACTTGAATTAGCTCTTGGAAACCATAAAACATGATTAATTATACTTGATTCAATCATTAAACATGAATTACACGTACCTTATGGCGATCATACCATTTTATCATGAAATTCTTCAAAAATCTCCTTTAAAGTATGAAAAACACATATGTACATGTAGAAAATGAGTATAATAACTGTCATGAAAGTGATCATATCTCGGACCCAACATTACCCCCACACCTAAGATTTTGCAGGTCCCACTGCAAACAAAAATAAATTGCCTTTTATGACTAAACTTGCGAGGGAGGGGGTGGATTAGATTTAGAAGCTTCTCCCTCTTGCTCGAGGGATTTTTACTTAGGATTTTTGTGGTGTTTCAATTGCATCCAGGGACTATTATTGGTTGCAGTAATATCATCAACCTAACGCTGTAGAGAATTCATCTTGTGTTGTAAGACAACGTTATCATGGCGTAAATGACAACTCAGTGTTTCATGCTATCTAAGTTTGAACTGGAGGGTTTGGAGTTTTTGGAGGCTGCTGACGACATATGAGGAATCCTTGAGATGTATATTATACCCTTGATCCTTTAAACCATGTAAAACAACAATTTAACCTCTGCAAAAATTAGTTCCAAAAGTGACTTCCCGTAAGCGCAACAATTCTGGCCTGGTGAACTTGTGAAAAATAGCTATCAAAGTGACACCTGTAACTACAAGGCAGTAAAACCTGTGCAAAAACTAAGAGATTTTTTTGTTTTTGAATATGTCCTTGAGAAAAATCTCTCTTGGTTTTCAAAAATTCACTTTCAGTTATTAGAAAAACACAAAACAAAAATATGACTAAAACATGAAAAACAAAGTGTTTTTTTTTTTTGAAAAACTAGGCCTCTAAGAGAATTGAATATATCCAAAAACATAACTTATATTTAAAAACTAAGAGAGGTTATTGTTTTTTAATATTTCCTTGATAAAAACATCTCTTGGTTTTCAAAAATGCACTTTCAGTTGTTAGGAAAACATAAAAACAAAATATGACTAAAATAGGAAAAACAAAGTATTTTATTTTCTGAAAGCATAGGCCTCTAAGATGATATAATATATCCCAAACCATAAAGTATATTCAAAACATGAGAGAGATTATTGTGTTTTGGTATGTTATAAACAAAAACCTCTTCCATATTTCAAAATTACTTTCCCATTTGTTCAGAATCTCAGCTTGAAGTTGGTTACTCAAAACTTGTAGAAGCGCAGCGTGCTTTTAGCAGAAGCGTAGCATGGTCTTTGATAGGGATTTTGGAGGCCTTCCCAGAGTATTTTTGGGATGAAAGTGGTATGGGTGGAAATTTTATGATGTCTTCTACACAATGGAACCATCAAGCACTGCAAATTCCTTCTCCAAACCTTTGAAAAACTGTTTTGAAGTCAAGCTGTCCAAATGTGCAGAAACCCTCCTATAGCGAATGTATTTGGGGGATTTTTCTCAAATAATAACACCTGTGTATAAAATGAAGGATTTTTTTATTTATTGGTCTATTATTGACAAAAACCTCTTTCACTTTTGTCAAATTCATCTTCCTTAATTCATAAACAAATTTTGAAGTAGAACTTTGACCAAGACAATCATTGGAAAATTTATGACAAGAAATGATGACATGACCATGATGAAAAGTTATGAACTTGGATGAGTGGAGGGAGTAGTAATGACACCTAGGAAAACTAATGACAATTTTACAACCAATATATGTCAAATTGTATTTGAGAATTTTATTTTGAAAATATAACAATTTGACCTAATAACCCTATCAATCACATGAAAGAGTAAATTTGATCATCGGTGACTAACAAATACTAACAAAAGCTTTGGTTTGTATTGGTAGGCATGGTGAATAGGAGAATTGTTATTTCCTATCATCAATATGTAACAATTCAAACAATTGACCCTCTTTTCATAAGCTCGGAAAACTCCCCCCAGACCGAAGATATGGCACGTCCTCGTGCCATGAATTAGCAATAGGCTTCTTGGGGATTGGTTACAACCTTCCTCACTTGTCTCAAGACTCTTCAAGAAGTAAAAGTAAAAGTTACAACGGATTATTGAACTGAAAGTGAGCTAATAATTGAAATTAATAGGCTTTAAGGATGAAATATCTACCTTCACATGTAATCAATCTGGTGATGAATATGAGAGGGTTGATTAGCTCCTCTTTTATCCACTCCTTGGAGTATCCCTTAGCTCCAAAGATGTTCTGAAATTCGGTTTTGAAAACCCTGTTATAGCTTTATTTTGGCAACTGGTGGTCTCCAACTCTTGGGAGCTTTGTGGCTGAGGCAATTGATTCCTCATAGGCCACAAACATAGTGAATAGGAGTTGAGGCAGGCCAAGAGTGTTCCATTGTTGTATATTTTTCCACCATGCTCACTCAATCCATTTGCATAGAACATGTAATGTCAAACCTACAATGAATAGCCTGTAACAAAAATGTAAAGTCAAACCTACAATGAACAACCCGTAACAAAAATAAACCAACAGAGTGGTCTATTAAAGACATATACAACAATTTATAGCATACATGAGTTAACATTTCGAAAATAAAATGACTGTTGATGTAATAACCTGTATCATGAAAATAATACAAAATTTTTACAAAGATTTACTTCTTCTAGGCAATGTTATCATTTGTAAACTCATGAACCCCTCCCCCACACCTAAGTATTATGACACCTCACAATAAAAAATATAGGAAACCAGTTAGTTCTCCCCGTAGCCGAAGATTTATAGTATGTCAAGTGTAAATATAAAATTTTACAAATTGGTCTGACAAGACGGTTAGAAGATGGCCCCACCTATAGGATAAGAGATCCTATATATAGATAAGAAGAGGTAGGCAAGAGAGTTTCAAGATAGTCTTAGAGTTAGTTCCCAATGGCAAGTTTATGGAGTTCATTAACCTTAGTTTAACCATACATACTTCATGTCAGCTTTTTCTGCAAGTAATGTCATACATTAGGACAAGTTTAAATTTATTATTTATTTTTGGCAAATTAACATCCTCGCTAGGTAGAATGCCCCGCTGCCAGCAAGCCTGTTCAGTACTCCGGCGGGTTTACCTAGTCATACCACAGGCCATGACCCGCTTCTAGAAGACCTTTTCATTATCTCGACAGGTTAGCCTCTTAAATCCTCAAAGACTGGCCCTCCATCCTTTAAGATTTTAGTATAAGATTTCTTATGCAAGAAGATGGGGGAACAACTCTGAAAACAATTTTTTCTTTCTCTTTTTTTGCAATTGAGATGGTATTTATGTTAGAGGATGAATTTCCGTTATATTGCTTAGTGATTTTCCCAATGTAAGGGGTACTTAAGCAGACATGAACTATCTAAATATATGATATAATCAAGCTATTTAGTGTGTAGTGAATGGTACCATTGAGAAAGAACAAAAAGGTATCTCTAGGCTCAACTTACTTTCTTCTTTTGTAAGTTATTGTGATGTTTCCATGAATAACCGCTAATCAAACCTCCTTGTTACTCTTTGATAAATACACTTGACTCACTTACGCAAGTTTCTTGGAAAAACTGTACGAGAGACCTCTAGGTTTTATAGTTATGGTGTCACTTCCTTATACATTGGTGAAGAGTTTCAAGAGCAACTACTATTTAAGATGCGTTGAGAAAAAGAAGATGAAAGTCTTTGAAAAAATATGTCTAATTACAACAAGTCGTTATTCATTTGATGCTTAGCAGACAACAAGGTTCAAGTATAGAAATGTTTTGAAGAAAAAATCTTCTTTTATATCTCCTTGAAACTGTCTACTCCTGGTGAAATAAATACCTACAGAAGTCTCTAGAAAAAAAAGCACTCTAAAATATCAAAGACTAATGAGATCAAGTCACTGGAACATGTATCTCATAGTTATTTTATTAAAATAAAATGTAAAATGAGGTTGCATTAGACTCTAAGCTAAACTAACAACATGCATATTTTATTTACTATCCTACCCTACCTAAAAAGAAAGGGAAAATCTTTATTCAAGTGTAAGAACTCTTCCAATGTAACCATGTGTGGAGCAAGATAAGAAACATACTCATATCCATGTATGAAAAAGTTACCACAGTGATTATCTGGATATGAAGAACCAACCAACCTACTTGTTTGGGCATCAGAAGGTGTTGAAGAATAGAATAGTATTATGGCCTGATGACCTCTTGAAACCAAATTTCAATGTAATCTTGATGTTTATCAACAGTAATTTCTATGCTCTACTTCATCATGCTATGCATATCCTCTTCTTTTGGATGATTGATTTCTGAAGTACATAAAGGATCTGTTGAGATGGATGTTGAGAACTCCTCAATCTAAGGTCTTAGTGATTTCTCTCCACCAGAGGTAGTCCATAAGTTTTCAACTTCCTTCATAGTTTGGAAAGGAAGATCATTTTGTAGCTCATAGGACCTTGATTCTTGTAATATTTCCGGAGAGGTAGATAAATTCTTAACTATTGTCAAGATGTGTTCTTCCTTAAAAGAAGAGATCCCATTTGTTGCTAGGATTTGAGAAAGTGCTTCCAAACTAATGGTCACCTTTGAATTCATCTTGTCATTTGATAAAACTTGGTTCACACAAAGATGATGTCCACAAAGTTAGGATCTCCTGATGGTGGTAAGAAAATAAAGGTTGTATTGTTTGGTTCTGCAGAAGGCTTGAGTGGTCTTGCCGCCTGTCCCACTATTACTAATGCTTCAATTTCTTATTCTATAGTTCTCTTTGTTTTAGTCTCTTTTAGAGACTTCTTTATCTCTTTGGGTTGAGCTAGCTCTTGTTTTTCGGTATTGGTCCGTGGAGCTTATGAGTGGAATGTTCCTTCCTCCAAAGAGATCAGAAGGAAACTTGGTTGAAAGGTCTGATTTTGATTTAATGTATCTACCTTGTGGGTCTCTAGGCCTATTCATGAAAGAAAGTAAAAACAAAAGAGAAAAGCTACCATCCGATTTCTAGGTCTATTTCATGAAAGTAAACAAAAACAAAAACAAAAACTACCATTGATTTTGGGGGAACCTGCTATAGCAGATGCGCAGGTTCTTACCTCTCGTCTTAAAGCTCCCCTGCCACCAAGCTAATGCTAAGGTCTAAGGATGATCTATTTACTAACTACTTCTTACCTCGAGACGACTCCTCGACAACAACGCCAAAATGTTAGGTGATTTATATGTGCTAAAAAAGACACTAAACTACCCTCAATTAAATTGTCAACCCAGGGTAAGTAAACTTAGAGTTGTATCAAAATATATGCCAAAGGTAAAAGGCTGGTAGGAGTATAATCTAATTAATGAAAGCAACTATCTAAGACTAATCTATTCAAGCAAACCTATCTAATGAGCAAACCCTACTAAGCAACTCAAAACTAGGTAACCTAAGTACTTTTGGGCCGAGGACTAATGGATAGTTTCTAAGAAAGAAAGTAAAAACCCTATTCAAAGCAAACTAGTTCATGACAATAAGCAAAGGTAAACTACTGAGCATAATAAGAAAATGATGAAAGCAAACTACTTTTAACTTGCCAACCTACATTCAATGAGTAACTACCCTATGAAAGAAATTAAATAAGAAAGTAAGCAAAAGCACCTATCTAACCTATTAAAGAAAATATACAAGTAAGCAAAGACACCTAACTAACCTACTAAAGCAAAAGACAAGTAAGCAAAGACAACTATCTATCCTACTAAAGCAAAGGGACAAGTAAGCAAAGAATTCTCATTGAACAACTACCTAGCCTAAGAGGCAAGTGAACTAAATGCCTAATGAAAAACTATTTCTCTTGCGTGAAAGGAAATTTAAATGCTCGATGCAATGCATGAAAGGAAATCTATTATGTTGAAAGAAAGAAAGACTACCAACTAAACTTATGAAAACAAGAAACTATCTCTTCTAATCTACGAAAACAAGAAACTATCTTTAATCTATGAAACCCTCAAATGTAATGTTGGTGGTTGTGTGAATGCCTTCGGTGGTGATGGATGATATCTTGATGACACTTGACAACAAAGGACAATTCCAACGGTATAAAATCAACACTAATCTCAATGGAAAAATGAAGGGTATGGATTAAACAATCTAAGGAGAATTTAGCCATGACAAAGATAATGTTAAATACCCTGCATATTCATGTATGAACCGTCAACAACATAACGAGGTTATTATTCCAATTCTACACTATGTAAGCAAGCTAGATTCATTCATTAACTAATAAATTCAATTGCACTTTAATTCTAAGAAAGGAAATTGCATGAAATAAAACTATACTATGTCTATTTTAACCATTCAAACTATGACAAGAAAATGAATTAAAAACAAAAATTAAACTATGATATCAAGAAGTAAATTGACAATTACATTAACCAATAACTAAGTAAATAAAATCTATGTAAAACTAAGATAAGAAAACTATAAAAACTGGAAATAAATCTACCCATCCATCAATCCCTGTCAGAGAAAACCCAAATTAAACTCTAAGTTATTCTAATCAAAACTTTGTTTTAAACTTGACTATGAAATCATAAATAAACACATAATCTGATATCTAAATGTGCATGGGGTTAGTATAGAGAGAGACTTTCTAATTGCACACATGATTAGTATAGAGAGAGAGAGACTTGAAAGCCTTTTCTAATCTATAAAATCAACACATACTAATACATATCATCATCTAATCTGCAAAAAGAAGTAAAACAATAAGCTACAACAAACTAATTAATTAAATAAAAATATACATGTACATGAAGATAAAAAGACAATTTAAATTAGAAAATGCAAAATAGACATGAAGACAGTTACCAGACTGTTGGTGGGGCCCCCAGCAAGTCGTGGTCACTCTCTAAAAGCACACCACGAACTCAGCAGGGTGAATTCACCATAAAAATCCAAAAATGCAATTCTGGCATAATTCTAGCAATGTAAAACTCAAAAACAGAGAAAAATGAATTTGTCTCTGATCTAATGGCTTTTCTACTTGCTTAACAATCTAATGACCATCCTAGTAGTATTTAAAGGTTTACAAACCAAGTGGTCGACCACAGGAGGGTCGAACCACTTCTAAATTCGACAAATTACAATAAATGATGCCCTAATTGACAAAACAGAGTGAGCTAATAATCGCCTTCTTGGGACAACTGAAACTGAGTTGTCTGGAGCTTAGTAGCTAGAGGGGGCGATGATAAATAAAACCCATGTGCCCGATTTATCCATCACTGGCCGCCAATACCATAACTGCCAACTCGCCTTGTGTTTTTGTGCAATACGTAGTGTTGGAACGAGTGCCAGATCAAGTGCCGGAACGAGTGTCGGATCAAGTGCCAGAACTAGAAACATAGTGCATTTTTGCCCTGTAACACCAAAAAACATGAATTAGCTCTTGGAAACCATAAAACATGATGAATTATACTTGATTCAATCATTAAACATGAATTACACGTACCTTATGGTGATCATACCATTTTATCATGAAATTCTTCAAAAATCTCCTTTAAAGTATGAAAAACACATATGTACATGTGGAAAAAGTGTATAATAACTGTCATGAAAGTGATCATATCTCAGGCCCAATAGTGGACATGAAGCATCTGAGTGGCCCCAACTTTATCAGCAAGATTCAGACTTCGCCACCACCTATCAGCTCTTGGGTACATGCGCAACTGTCACCGATTTTCATATTTTGGATGAACTATTATGCCACCTGGGCCATCTCAGTGTTCCTACAAGTGAGCGTGAAAAGTTGATTTGGGAAGCCCACTATAGTCGTATGGCAAGGCATTTTGGTGTGGTGAAAATTGTGGTTCTTCAAAAACATTTTTCTTGGCCAAAACTTCGACAAGACTTCGACAAGTATATCATATCTTGCATTGCCTATGCCTTTTCCAAGCCAACCATCAAGAAGCAAGGCTTATACACCCCTCTTCCTACTCCCGAGAATCCTTCAAAATCCATCTCAATGGATTACATGTTTGGTCTTTCATCCACCAGGCAAGGAAATGACTATGTATTTTTGGTCATTGATCGGTTTTCGAAGATGGCCATCCTCACAGCCTGCAAGAAGAATATCACAGCGACAAATACTACCAAACTCTTCTTCAAACAAGTGTGGTTCCACTTGGGATACCACAGACCATCATCTCCGACCAGGACAACAGGTTCCTCAACACATTTTGGTCAAGTCCCTGGTCACTGTTGGACACCAAGCTCACAAAATCCACTACTTTCCACCCCCAAACAGAGGGCCAAACAGATTTCATCAATAGAATGATTGTGCATACCTTGCGCATGTCCAACTCTAAGCATCTACGTACATGGGATGAGAGTCTCCCCTATGTTTAGCACAGTTACAACATGTCTCTCCATAGCTCCACCAGCCATAGCCCATTTCAGGTGGGGCTGGGATTCCAGCCCTTGGGACCCATTGATGTTGTAATTCCTCTTGCCACTATAGAGACAGATTCTTCCCATGATCATTTTGTGATAAAAAAATCCACTAGATTCATTGAGCGGATTCAACACATCTGCCAATAGGTCCAAGATATTTTGCAGAAATCTAATGCTAAGTACAAGCAACGCCATGATCAACATAGGGTACCACACCAATTTCAGATTGGCGACAAAGTCTGGTTACATTTGTAGAAGGATCGTCCCACATGGCCCCATCAGAAGCTATGCCCACTTCGCTATGGGCCTTACACTATCACCAAGGTCATGGGTAGCAATGCTTTTGAGATCAACACTCCACCCTTCCTTAGCATGCACCCAATGTTGAATGTGGATGTCCTTCAACCATATTTTCCACCATTATTAGACACCTCAGAGATCACAGAACAATTTTCACCCACAGATCTCAACCCTAACTGCATGGAACATGCATCCACTGATCAGATAGTGGACACACAGGTCAAGGGAACTCGCCAACAGAGGATCCAACTTTATCATGTTGTCAAGGTATGGAAACTCCTCCACCAAGGAAAGTGGCTCACTCGGGGCTAAGTCCAGCAAAAGTTTCCTCACCTGATGGGGAAACTCAATACAATGGAGACCATTGCTTCCTAATGGGGGAGAAGTGATCCAATTGTCTATTGGTGGCCACCCACATATTCCAACTAGCTCCTCTTGTCCATTTTTAGTTCATCGCATTCTTCTATACTTCTTTGTAATTTTGGGTTCTACAATTTTAGGTTGTCTGAAGCCCTACACATCTTCCATGTGGATATTGGTGGCCTCTCACGTAATCCAACTGGATTATTTTGTATTTTTTGATGTCAACACATCTTGTTGTACTTCCAGGGCCATTTTGGAGTCCTATACAACGTTTTTTTGGCTCGCCATAGTCAAACTGTTGACTGAGTCGAAGTTTGACGGTGAAATGTGTATTTCTCTAAAAGACCTTTCTAACAGGCTATCACATGCCTAAAATGGAGGTCGTATGCAAAAGTTACAACCTCGAGAAGTTGAGGTATCAACTTATCCATAGGGGCTCACATGACTTTTGGCGTTTCACCTCCTAGAGTTAGGTTTTTGGATGTCTAGAGTTTTGGCATTCATTAGTAATATCAAAAAGTCCTCTAGAGCCTCATTGTAATTCATTTTTCTTGGACGAATGCACGTAGAAACCACATCTCTTCTCAGAGATAGCTACCACCATTTGAGAAAGTGTTTCAGTTCTGTAGTTTTACAGTTTCAACCTATTTCATTATTCAATAGAAGATATTGTTCACTAGATATTTGTTTTATTCTTCATATCTCCATGTTTATTGTATTTAGTATGTTAATTAGTTCGTTTCGCTCCTAAATCCGGATCAATGAATGACTAGAATCTATCCATGTTTCTATTGGGAAAAGTAGCTATGGCATGTGTATATGTTCAGAATAGAAGTCCTCATCATATATTGAAGACCATGACTCTAAAAGAAGATTTCTTCGGAAAAGAAGCCAAGTGTTGAACACTTGAGGATCTTTGACTGCCAGTCAAGAAGAAGGAATGGAAGATGGAAGCATTGATAGATACAAGATGAGATTCATGGCTAGAGGTTTCTTCCAGAAGGAGGGAGAAGACTATGATGACATCTTGTTCGAGTAACCAAATATTTCTCTACCCAAGCTATTATATCTCTTGCAATATCCATGGGTTGAAATTAGATGGATGTAAAGAATGTTCTTCTCAACGGAGTACCTTGTATGGATTCAAGCAACTTGGTGCAAAGCCTCTCATGTACAACATAAGCGTGGTGAAAACTTTCTATGACAAAGGAAGTGTATCGAAATGGTTCTTCAGAAGTTTGGGATAATGGATTAAAAATCCATGTCAAACTCCCATGATGATAGATCTGAAGAAGTTGAGAGACTTTGATCCAGTAGACCCTTCTCTATATCGACAATTGAATGGCTCATTGATGTATTTGGAGAATACTAAGCCAGATATTTGCTTTGCTGTGAAAATAGTTCTAGGTGGAACCTAGCCATGAAAATTGAATAATTGCAAAGCATGCCTTGAAATTTCTTCGTGGAAGTTTGAGTCATGATATACAACTGCTTGGATTTATTGTTTCAGATTGGGCAGGGAGTGAAGATAACATAAGAAGTGCTTCTTGGATATGTTTCAGTTTGAGCTTTTCCTCGATATCATGGGCTAGAAGGAAACAAAAGTTTGTTGCACTCAACACTATAGAAGAAGAGTATATTGCATCTTGTGATACTTGTACAGAAGCAGTGTGGCTCTGTAAGATGGTTTCTGAAATGTTTGATCAGGTGTTGGATTCGACCATGATATATTGTGATAATCAGAGTTGTGTGAAGCTTTCAGATAACTCAATGTTCCATGATAGGTTGAATCACATTGAGATCAAGTATGATTTTCTCAGTGATAGAGTCCAAAGGGGAGAAGTGGTTCTCCAGTATATCTCCACAGGTGATAAGATAATAGATAATTTGGTAAAGCCTCTGTCCAAGATGAATTTTTTTTGTATTTAAGGGACAAGATGAACTTGTGGAGATGACTTCCTTCTTGGAAAGGGAAGTGATTACTTCCTAGGTTGGGAGGGAGCACCGATATGTTATTGATTTATGGGCAGTCATTTTCCAGTCTGGAAAATGGTACAGGTTGGGCAGTCACCTTCTAGTCAGGAAAGTGGCCCAAGATTTATGACGGACATTCATTTTCTAGTTCGGAAAATGGTCTAGGACAATCATTCTTCTTGGCAGTCACTCTGGGTAGTGGTCAAGCATAATGGTTTGCCTCTTTGGGCATTTATTCTTTCGAAGTTCACAGTTGTGAGCAGTTTCGAAGAATGGTTTGTTATAGTAGGTTGGTGCAGGACATTCATTTCCATAGGAAATGGTCTGGACAGTCATTCCCTAGGGAAGACTCATTCTCTCTAGGTTGCATTATGATTAGTGTTGGAATAATGGCCCAGTTAGGTGAATGATCCAAGTTCAACAATCAGGGGAATTCATTCCCTAGGGTAGAATCATTCTCTCGAGGTTGCACTGTGATTAGTGACAGAAGAATGGCCCAATTAGGTGAGTGGTCCAAGTTCAGAAATCAGGGACAATTATTCTTCAATGCTTGAGAAGAATAGTCCAAATATCTCATGGTTGATGTTTAACTTTCTGAGGGTATATACTCTTCCAGATCTCAAATATGTGAGTGGAAGAATGGCCCAGATGAATCAATTTGTATCATGATATTGTTATGCAGGTTGATATCAGATGATATGATTGTTATCGAGACTGTATGTCTCTGGACAATAGTTGTACGCTACTGTGGTGGATGTGTTCCACTGGTTGTGACTATGTGTCGTTGGTTAGTAGACATGTGCTACTAGGAGTGGTTGTGTACCACTGGATAGTAGTTGTATACTACTATGAATAGACATGGTTGTTTTCTATTGGATGGAATTGTTCTAATTTCCATGGAGACTACCACTGGTGTTGGAAATGATTGTCAGCTAGATGGATAGTGAGATGATGCAAAGGAATTGATCTACATCATGCAAGTACAAATTAGATATGGTGAATTGACACCATGCTAGTATGGATTAGAGATGATGTAGATGGTACTCCACTTCATGCTAGTATAGATTAGATATGATGCAGAGCATCATTCTAGTACAACTTAGATATGATCATACAACTTAGAGATGATGCAGTAGAGAGGATGGTTCTTGGAGCCATTGAGGACATTCATCATATGTTGGGACAATCATTCTTCTAGGACGTAGGTCCGAATTAGAATAATGGTCCTTGTATCACTCTGTTGAGTGAGTGACTTATTCAACATCGTGCCTGATTTCTCAAATTGAGTATGGCCTTGAGAGATGATGCAGTTGATGCTATCAGATTATACTCATAGTGGTGATGTTGCTTGTGAATTGATCTACGTGATCATGAGATAGCATGTGTGGCTATGACGATGCTACCTATTAATACCTCCCTATATAGGAGGGAGTGTTGATATTATGGTATCTACGGGAGGTATTAACCTCCATGTGTAACCTTTGGCTAGAATAGAATATTCTAGAAGCATTAGAAACCCTAAACAGAAGTGTAGAAACCCTAGAAGACAAGTCGGCTTAGTAAAATAATTAATATTAAAGTATTAGATTCTAAAATGACAAGTCATCCCAAATAAGTTACAAGAACCACTATAAACAAGAGATGATATAGCTCATTTGTACACACACACTTCACACACTTGCTCAGTCAATTTTGGTGCAAGTTTGGAGTTGCAGCTGGAAGGATTGAAGGCGGATATTTTGGGATGGTTCTTGGTCTCTCTCTCTAGCGCCATATAGCATAAGATGTGTGCCCTATCCTCTAGTATCTCTTGGTGGTGTTCTTGGTGATGGTTCTTGGTGGTATTCTTGGTAAGTGAAACTGCAGTTGCAGTTGCTGCAATTGATGCAAATGTAACTACTACAACTGAGTATTGTTCTTGTTATGTGGCTTTGGGACTTTTTGTTTGGTGAGATATCTTTGGAGAAAGATGAGCTCTCTTGGTTATCTATTGGTTCTAGTGTTTCTTCCGGAATCATTCTATCTAGAAAAGGTTATGGTTCTCGGGGGTGGTTGCATGCCTATGGTTGGGTGACAATAGTGATATTGTCTATGGTAAAATGTGTTGATGTTTTGGTAGTTGCAGGAGGATATTTCCCTCCTAGATGACCTTTCTTAGATGTGGAGAATATTCTTAAATAAAGAGATCCATTGGACATATATTGAAATACTCTAGAAGAAAAGTCAACCCAGAAGAATAAATTAATAATGAAAAGACACATGTCCAGAGAAGAAGTCGACCCAGTCTAGTGGCTAGGAAGACTATAAATAGAGGACGTCTTGGCTCATTTGTTCACTCACAGACACTCTCCCAACTACATAGAAGAAAGGCGCAAGTTTGGAGGAGGTGACACAGTAGTTGCATTTGCACAGTTTATTCTTGTTCAGTCTTTTGGTATCTCTCTCTTGTGCATTACTCCTTGAGGAGGTGCGCTACCTTTGTATGGTGTTGTTGTTGCAGTTAGGGTGGTATTTTTAGTTGATCTATCACTTGTACTAGGGTTTATCTGATTGGACTTGCTTTGTGGACGGAATTTATCTAAGAAAGGTTGCTGGGTTTTTCCTCCATTTGGGGTTTTCCCAGTATAAATCTCTTGTGTAATTTGTCTACTGTTTATTCTGCTGCTATGGTATAATTGTTAATGTTAACAAAGTTAAAGAACATTATTTCTCTATAAGTAAAGGAAAATATAACAAAACAAACACATATCTTTATTTCTAACCATAATAACATTTTCCAACATGTTATTGCAAATTACTATACAAACCTGCAAAGTAAGGTAGGAGATGGAGCATCTTTGACAGTTTATTGAGTCTTGGCACATGGCCCCATGTACGATGAACATAGTGCCTCTGGACCCTCCTCAATAAGGATCCCCTAGGCTGAACCATAAAAAACCTTCATTGGGTCAAACACTCTCAACCATGCTCCACAAGGTTTAACCACAACAAGCCCCACTATAGGGCTGGATGATGGGTTTGGGAACATGCATGCAATTTATTGGTTGGACCCCCACGTTGCAACAAACAATTTCCCAATTTATCACATTCTATATTAGAGGGGTCCAAGCCCCTAGATCCATCTAATTATGGGTGGGGCATTGTTGTTCAGAAATGTGACAATGAACAAGTCAGAAATAGTGGTCAACTATTTTATGAAGATCTTATAGATCAATGATTACTTAGTAGCTATTGGAGATCCAGTAGAAGACCCTGAACTTGTGACCACCACACTGAATGGATTCCCTCCCTTATAGGACCCATTTTTCCAAGGAATTTGTGCAAGAAGGAGATTGTCCAAGTTTGACAAGTTATGGTCAGAATGCACTCAAGGGGAATCCAGGCTAATATCCAAGACACAAAAGACTAATGAGGTTGAAAATCAAGCACTTGCTTCCCATGTGAAGAAGAGAAAGAAAAGGGAAGAAGGCATCTCGAAGAATTCTAAGAGACCTTGTTACAATAAGGATGCGTCAAAGATCAGATACTACAGTTGTCAGAAGCTGGGACATTATGTCTTTCAATGTCTAGATAGAAATAAAAAGGAGAAGAAGAAACACCATGCACATGCAGCAGATGCAGAAGATCACTCAAAGGCATCAAAGGATGAATAATTTGTCTTTTAGACAATTGTGTTTCCATCATCTGAACGATAGAAGGAAACTCAAGCAGGACAACAACGCCAGACTTCAGGTTTGCATATCAGGTTTGATATCTTTATATTGTTGTTGCTTAAGTAAGTATTGTACCTAGGATAACAATCTTTACAACTTTATTATTTGCTAATGCTATGAAATGTTTAAGTACATCATAATATTGTTGATACGATTACCATTAAAATGATCATTGTTCATTATTATTGATATACTTGTTTGCAAGATAAAATTGATCTCCTCTAGGAGATGTTCTTGATTACTAACCATTCCATGGAGGTTCCCATGGAAATTGTGTTCTTTCCTCTTGTTCTAGGTAGGTCACAGGTGATATCTCTGAGAAGGAGCTATGATGACGGTTGCAAGAGGCAATGATTTAGACAGTCTCTAGCCAAGACATAGAAATGTGTACACGAACGTACACACCCATGTGAAGAAGAAGACAAAGAAGAGTATATCTTATGGAGATTGATTGTGAGGAGCAAAAGGCTCCAAAGATGATTGTATAGTTAATTTAACCACTCTTCAGATTATCAGGAAGAGTTAGTAGTGCCATAAGGGCCTACCTAGAAATGATGCAGTAAAACCAACATGTTCTCGTGATACCTTGCATAATGCAAAATATATACAGATACATGGCATTGATGAGCCATATTATGAAGAGAAGCATATGACTCCACCAGTGGCGAGGCAGATGGCCCCACCAAGTACCAGCTCAGTAGGAGTTATATTTCAGAGAGAGTCAACCCTTAGGATCTAGTAGGGATGAGAAAACTCCTAGTATAGTGCATTGGAGATCAGACTTCAGAAGAATTCAACAGATGCAGTGGAAGCGGGTGGCTCTGGAGATCATATATATTCAGAGGGAGAGAGACGAATTCTAGGACTTGAGAAGGATATCTAATAGCTTCAAAGGCTTCTAGGAGATGTGAGATCTCTTGGTTGGATTTTCATGTCTCAATAGACCTTGCTACAGTGAAAAAGGGGGTAGCTAGTCAGAAGGACTGGGATATAGATTTTTCCTCAGTTCCAGAAACCACACATGTTTTCCAGCTATGTGGCATTGATGAGAAGTATCATTGATTCAAACCCTTCCACCATTGAATAAGCTTATGAGAAGCAGGAATGGAAGCATGCCATGATGGAGGAGTATCAGTCCATAATGAAGTATGATGTGTGGGTGGGTGTGAGACCAGAAGGGAAGTCAATAGTGACTTCCAAGTTGATCTACAAGATCAAGCATGTTGCAGACGGAAGCGTGAAGCGAGATTTGTGGCTAGAATATTCTCCTAGTAAGAGGGAGAAGGATATGATGAAACTTTTGCTCCTGTAGAAAAATACATTTCCATTAGATCAATCATTGTGATTTATTCTGCAATGGGATGGAAATTACACCAGATGGATGTCAATACTACTTTCTTGAATGGTGTAATAGAGGAAGAAGTGTACATAGAACATACACAAGGCTTCGTGATCCATGGGAAGGAGTCCCATGTGTGCAGATTGAAGAAGGCCTTGTATGGAATAAAGAAAGCACCCAAGGCATGGTATGCCAGGATAGATGGATATTTGATGAGCTTGGAATTTACCAAGAGTGAGGCAGATCCTAACCTTTACTATGATGTTGAGGATGTATGCCCATTAATCTTGGTTCTATATGTAGATGACATGTTTCTAACAGGGAATGAGAATCTCATTGATGGGTGTAAGAGGGAGCTCTCTTTAGAGTTCAAGATGAAGGATATAGGTTTGATACATTACTTTTTGGGATTGGAAGTATGGCAGAGATCAGATGAGATTTTCCTTATCCAAGGAAAATATATTGTTGAGATCCTGAAGAAATTCGGGATGATGGACTACAAGTCCATGACCACACCCATGACGATAAATTTGAATCTCTTGAGTGAAAAATCTTCAGATTTGGTGGATCCCACGATGTACAAATAGTTGATTGGATCCTTGATGTACCTGGTTAACACCAAGCCAGACATATGCTTTGCAGTGAATACCTTGATTCAACACATGGTTGAACCTATCCAGGTACATTGGATGGAAACAAAGCATATGTTGAGTTACCTTCATAATACGATTGGGTATGGATTGAGATATGTCTGGGGTGGATATGTGAAGTTGCAGGGATATAGAGATTATGATTGGACAGGGAGTGCAGTGGATCGGAAGAATACTTATGGATGTTGCTTCAGTATGGGATCATGCATGATCTCATGGTTGAGAAAGAAGTAGACATAATTAGCACTCAGTACATCAGAATTAGAGTATATCATAGAAAGTGTGGCAAGTCATGAAGCAGTGTGGCTTCGAAAGTTGTTAGCTAGGATATTTGATCTAGAATTGGAGCCAACTTTGATACATTGTGACAATCAAAGTTGTGTGAATCTTACCAAGAAGCATGTATTCCATGACAGGTCTAAGCATATAGGGATCAAATATCATTACATCCGGGACATGGTGCAGAGAGGAGTTATGGATCTCTAGTACATATCCACAGACAAGCAGATAGTGGAAATTCTCACCAAGTCCTTGTCAAGAGTGAAGTATGAGTACTCCAGGGACAATCTTGGAGTGTTGTTGAATGTCCACCCCCATTGAGAGGGAGGTGTGTTGTTTCTTCTCATGTTGGATAAACCCTTTGGCCAAGGGTTCCTTGTATCAGTCATGTGAGGTGACTGAAGGGGTAATGCACAGTCAGACCTATTGAGAGGATAAACATCACACGCATAGTCGTAATACTATGGCGGAGGTTGTGTGACTCCGGACAGTAGTTGTGTGCTACTTTGATGGATGTGTTCCACTGGCGAAGGTTGTGTGACTCCGAACATTAGTTGTGTGCTACTTCGGTGGAAGTGTTCCACTGGTGGAGGTTGTGTGACTTTGGAAATTAGTTGTGTGCTACTTTGGTGCATGTGTTCCATTGGCGAAGGATGTGTGACTCCGGACAGTAGTTGTGTGCTACTTCAGTGGATGTGTTCCACTGGAAGAGGTTGTGTGACTCCGAAAATTAGTTTTGTGTTACTTTGGTGGATGTGTTCCACTGGCGAAGGTTGTGTGACTCCGAAAAATAGTTATGTGTTACTCTAGTGGATGTGTTCCACCGGTGGAGGTTGTGTGACTCCAGAAAGTAATTATGTGCTACTACAGTAGATGTCTTCCACTAGCAGTGATTGTGTGTCACTGGACAGTAGTTGTGTACTACTTGGCAACATTTGTGATCTGTTGGATGAAATTATAGTAGGTGTGTGATACTAGTTGATTGTCATAGGGATTACCATATCGCTTGGATGTAGTTGTGTGTGCTACCACTTGATCGTAGAGACTGTGCCTGATTATTCAAGCTACTGAAGGCATTGTAGAAACTGTGTGCATGCTAGCATATTGCAGATTAGTTAGTGGACTACTAGATGAAGACATCATGAAATATGCCTCCCTAGCTAAGAGGGAGTGTTGATGTTTTGGTAGTTGCAGGAGGATCTTTCCCTCCTAGATGACCTTTATTATATGCAGAGAATATTCTGGAAGAAAGAGATCCATTGGACAGATATTGAAATACCCTAGAAGAGAAGTCAACCCAGAAGAATAAATTAATAACGAAAAGACACTTGTACAGAGAAGAAGTCACCCCAGTCTAGTGGCCAGGAAGACTATAAATAGAGGATATCTTGTCTCATTTGTTCACTCACACACCTTCTCCCAGCTACACAAAATCAAGGCGCAAGTTTGGAGGAGGTGATGCAGTAGCTGTAGCTGCACAGTTTATTCTTGTTCAGTATTTTGGTATCTCTCTCTTATGCGCTACTCGTTGATGAGGTGCACTGCCTTTGTATGGTGTTGTTGTTGCAACTGGGGTGGTATTTTTGGCTGAGCTATCACGTGTACTAGGTTTTATCTGATTGGACTTTCTTTTTGAATGGAATCTATATAAGAAAGGTTGTTGGGGTTTTCCAGGATAAATATCTTGTGTACTTTGTCTACTGTTTATTTTTCTTCTACGGTATAATTGTTAATGTTAACTAAGTTAAAGAACACTACTGCTCTATAAGTAAAGGAAAACCTAACAAAATGAGCACATCTCTTTCATTCTAGCCGTAATAACATTTTCCAACATGTTATTGCAAATTACTCTACAGACCTGCAAAGTAAGGCAGGAGATGGAACATCTTTGACAGTTTCTTGAGTCTTGGCACAGGGCCCCATGTACGATGAACATAGTGCCTATGCACCCTCCTCAATTAGGCTCCCCTAGGTTGAACCATAACAAACCTCCATTGGGTCAAACAATCTCAACCATGCTCCACTAGGTTTAACCAAAACAAGCCCCCACCATAGGGCTAGATGGTGGGTTTGAGAACATGCATGCAATTTATTGGTTGGACCCCCATGTTGCAACAAACAATTTCCCACTTTAGCACATTCTATCTTAGAGGGGTCCAAGCCCCTAGATTCATCTACTTATGGTTTGGGCATTGCAGTTCTTATTTTTGTTGATTCTTCGACGATTGGATGGGGAAAATTCCTAGATGACCATGACTAGCCTTCTTTTATGGTTGGTTGGGTCATAGATTAGTTATTTATATCAGGTATAAGCCTTTTTTTTTTATGTTCCATATGACTATGTTTGAGACTTCATGATGAGGGGTGTTTTGGCTTAAGCCAACCCCAATTTTTGAGATTTTGGAGCTTCTAGTGGAGGTTGTGCTAGTGGTCCACCCTTTTTTGTATGAAATCATTTACATACTTTTACCAATTACTAGAGTTTAAGGAAACTCTAATTCAAATAAAGGATCATGGCTTCCTCATAGTTAGTTGGGATTTGAGTTAGATGCTTGTAGATGGAGGAAAAATAGGTATTATCAAGACATGTATTCAATCTTAGGCTTTATGTTCCAAAGGGATCATTTGAACAATGGATGGAAAGGAGGCTTGGAGTTTTCTTTTAAGAAACTATAGTGGACGTGGTGCTCCATTGGGAAAGAAATCATGGAAAGGCCTATTTGTTCAAACATTTTTCACTACCCTTGTCTTGGCTAAAAATAAAATGAACATTCTTGGTTCAAAATAATTTGGAAGGCTTGGGAGGCCATAAAGACTTTCTTAACCTGGAGAGATATCTTATTAAATATCATAGTGTCTTTCAATTAGCATTGTATCTAATGGTTTCCTCTCCTCAAGAATGAAGGTAAAATGTTGGGTGAAAGCCCTTGGTTCTCAGTTACCCTTCAGTTAAAAAATGGCATTATTTAAGTGAATGAACTATTCCACTATCACTTAGGGGAAATATGCTTGCTTCTTAAGGTTAAGACAAGTTAAGGCTAACCAACCTTGATTTCGTGTGATTTGATAACAACTTTCCATGTGTGATCTTGTCCTTGCATATCACTATGTGAAGAAGAATCACTTGTAACAACTACTTGATTTCTATGATACACCCCATTGTAATATGAGTAGGGAGCCACTTGACACCTCCCTTATCCATTCAACACAATTCCAACAATCATGATGTGGAGAGGGAACATGTTTTCGTAGTGCTCGTAGGTTTGTTAGAGAAAGGTGACAACCAAAAATAGTTGGCCTCCTCCCTTGAGGCAACATAATGAAAAAAAAAATCTACACTTGTTTTGGACTTCTCTAAGATCATTGATTCTCCTAAACTTAACAATAATTGCTAGGATTTTAATATTACTAGAAATGAAATAACCGGTGTAGTTTCAAGACCAAACAACAAAGATGAGCCTCTTTTTCATACCAAAATCTTACCCATTATTCTGTGTTTATGTTTATTTATTGTCGGGCCTTAAACCTTATTCTTATTTGGACTAATTTTGGTTATGCTTCTTTGGTTTGTGACTACTATATCTAATGTGTGTTTTTGTATAAATCCATTCCAGTTTTGATTTTTGATATTTTTCAAACTCTAATAGTGCTTGCAAAAAATGCATGTGCAACTTTCCTTTTTTTTTGCATAAACATATATACATACTATTTTATAAATAGTCATGGGAATATTTTATGCCAAAAGTAAATTACCTTTTCCTACATAATATATATTTGTTGAAGAGTTCCATCCAGTTAGGAGTTCAATTTGCAGATCTACAGAAGAGCACCATCCATATGAATATTGACATCACATAGAGCTTCCTCATATTTTTGATTAACAACCTTTATCTCTTGCCCAATTTATTGGTCCATTTCCTCAATCACCTCAAACATTTTCTATATCAAAAAAATTTCACACTTGATAGCAAAACCACAAAACTTGAGAGTTGTTTTCTCTTTATTCCATGCATCCACATAGATTTAAGGACTATTGATACTTTCCATGGTGCATTTTTCAATCCATTTTAATACATCAATTACATAATTCCAAATAAAAAGAAAATAAAAAATGGAAAAATGAGAGGAGGGGACCATCTTGTAAAGAGTTCCACTTGTGATGTCATTAAGGAGGGAAAATAAGAATCAAGTGCAAGTAATGGAGAGAAAGTGATTAGATCGCTAAATTGCATGTGAGATGTTCCTTGGGGAAGGGGGTATAGGACAAAGTATGTCGAGATTATAGACCAAGGTAATAAAGGAGAGGGGGTAAGAAAGTGAAGGGACAAGGATCCTCAAAAGAAATAAAGGGATAACATTTCCTAATGAGGTGGAGAGAGGAACCAAAATGTGCAAAGGAGGGCCAAAATTCAAGTTTTTTCACTCTAATTAAGGAGAGAACATCACCCAAAAAGGAATGAGGTATAAGATAGTTCAAGGATGTTGGGTTAACCTTGACTCGGTCATAGAGTAGTTAAGATAACCTTGATGTGGTCATGGTCATTGATGGTTTTCCCATTGGTGGTTTATGAGCTTATGGTATAATTGGGTAACCCATGGTATTGCATATTATGAAGCCTATTTAATGGCTTGGAATACTCGATTGCAAAATGTATTGAGTGGCTTGGTGTTTGGTCGGCTTGGCCAATGAAATAATAGATATCTATTATGGATGTTGGTTTCCTAGTGAAGGGTTTCCAGGGTAAATATTGGTGTTCATATGTTCTTGTTTATTTTGCTTCTATTACTATGCTCAGTTTTACATATGTTAGTTTTAACATGTGGTATCAGAGACATGAAGACCTTGACTCTCCAACGAGAGTGGTCTAATGTTGAGATCCATGGAGGCATAGATAGGTTGGTGTGGCCTATGTAAGAATGTATATTTCCAATCATGGATGTTCGCATTACAATTGAATTGTTGCTATTGTTGTGCGGGCGGTGAGGTCCTTGGTGCAATTGTTAGTGTTGTGTGCAGACTGAAAAAGGAAGCAAATGTAGGCCATGAAAGATGAGTTGTTGGTCATTGGAGAATAAGTGTCCGAGAGAAGTTGATAGAGGGTAAAATCAAGCCTAAGAGATCGATGATGATCTATTTGTGCATGAAGATTCTACAATGGGATTCCTTAGTCAGAATTGAACAACATACCACCTAGATCGCTTTGATGACCACCACAAGGTTTTTCTTGGTGATATTTCTAGTGGCCATGTCTGTGATATCAATGTGGGTAGTTGCAGAGAGGTCAAGGGTTTGAGCATGGATGATGATCATGGATTTTGGCGTGGATGGGGGAATGTGAAGGAGGAAACACGTGCATGCACAAGCAGAGGTGTAAAGAGTGCAAATTCATGGTAGATTTGATGAATCGGTCAGATCTAAAGCTTGATCTATTCATGGATATTTTTAGAGTTACATTTACATCGCACATATGATGTTAATGCTTCTTCTCACTTGGATGCTTTGCTGGAAGCTAAAGCAAAGCAATGTTTGTAGGTATGGGTTGTGCTAAAACCTTGGTTCTGGTAATTTTTGGCAAATATCTTTGATGCCACTCTTTTTTATATCATTGTCTTTGACTTTCTTTATCCTTTGGATGGAAATAGAGAAAGTCATATACTTCTAGTAAATCTAACCAAGGAACATAATTCTTTGCATTTTGGATATATGGTAATGTGTGGTAACGGGACTGTGAAGATAAATACCAAGGAATATGGTAAAGCTCGTGATTGGGTGGCAGTAATTAATGATGCAGGGTTACAACCTCTTGAAGGATGGTTTCATCCTCATTGTTTTGTATTCTTTTCCCCACCAAGAGGTTTGATTAGTAACAATAGTGAAGTTAAGTGGTTTATTGATGGGAAAACTGCATTTGAAGTTATTGCTTCAATGATTAAATAAGTTAAGTCTGAGATATTCATATCAATTTGGTGAGTGCCCATTGAGGAAGGAAGGAAAATCTCTCATCAAGAAGAACATGTTGCAGAGAAAAGGTAGCCATGTGAAGATGGGGCCATGGAATGAATATTGGCCTTTGTGCATTTTACTAAAAGATCCTAATGGCATGAAAAATGAAAATAGGAGTACTGAATTATTTTTTCTTGTATATGAAAGGGAATTTCTAAATTTCACATAAAAATATACAAAAGAAATTGTGAGAGCTAAAAATGTATCACAAGGATTGGCATGGAGCATAGGCAGAAGCACATGGATGTAGAGTGAAATAAGAAGTACTCGGTTAAGGAGTGTTTGATTTGGCTAATTGTATATGGAGCAAAGAGGGATGCAAGCAGTAGATAGATGCGTCTACATCATTTTCTTAGGCATACAACAGAAATTATTTTTTATGGAGTTAAATTTTATCACATGTAAATGGGCATATGGTTGTAAGACATGCTTATGCATGCATACCCATGGTTTGATGATTCATCGGTATAATTCTAGACCTAGATGATAGGGGGCATGTTGTATTCCAAAAAATACGGTAAATAAACTTTGAGGGGGGTAGGTGTTTATCCCTAGTCAAATAAAGGGGGGAATGTTGGGTTAATCTTGACTCATTCATAGAGTAGTTGAGATAACCTTGATGTGGTCATTGATTGGTTTACCATTGGTGGTTTACGAGCCTATGGTATTGGGTAACCCATAGTATTACATATGATGAAGCCTATTTAATGGATTGGAATACTCTATTGAAAAATGTCTCAAGTGGTATGGTGTTTAGCCAGCTTGGCCAAGGAAATAACAGATATCTATTATGGGTGTTGGTTTTCCTGGTTAAGGGTTTCTATGGTAAATATTGGAGTTCATATATGCTTGTTTATTTTTCTTCTATTACTATGCTTAGTTTTACATATCTTAGTTTTAACAAAGGATATGACCTTTCATGGTGAATCTCATGAGGGCACATAGGGGATACAAATTAGGGAGCCAAATCAAGAGACAATGTGGTGGGAGACCCCATTGATTATGTGAATCCTTTAGCATATTTCTTGTAGGGAAACATGAGACAAATCTCACTTCTTCATGACACTAGACACCAATACCTTAACAACGTATCTCCATGGGGAATTTTTAGAAGTGTCCCATCAGGGATATCAATGGCCTTGTTTTTCATATAATCCACCTCAATATTATATTCCCTATATAATGTTGGGCCCGAGATATGATCATTTTTATGACAGTTATTATACACTTTTTCCGCATGTACATATGTGTTTTTCATCTTTTGAAGAAGATTTTTGAAGAATTTCATGATTAAACGATATGATGGACACTCGATACGTATAATTCATGTTTAATGACTGTATAGAGTATAATTCATTATGTTTTAATGCTTCCAAGAGCTAATTCATGTTTTTCTGGTGTTACATGGAAAAAACGCACTACATTTCTAGTTTTGACACTTGATCCGACACTCGATCCGACACTCCGTCGAGCACCTCTTCCTGCACAAAAACGTAGGGTGACTTGGCAGTTATGGCATTGGCGTCCAGTGATGGGAAAATTTGAAACACGGGTTTTATTCATGCTTATCCCCTCCATCTACTGAGCTCCCGACAACTCAGATTTAGTTGTTCAAAGAGGGTGATTATTGGCTCACTCTGTTTCGGCAGTTAGGGCACCATTAATGAAATTTACCAATTTTAGAAGTGGTTTGAACCTCCTGTGGTCGACCACTTGGCATGCAAACATTATAAATACCACTAGGATGATCAAAAGATTGTTAACCAAGTAGAAGAGCCATTAGATTAGAGACAAATTCGTTTTTCTCTGTTTTGGTATTTTACATTGCCAGAATTGTGCCAGAACTGTGTTTTCAAGCTTTCATGGTGAATTCGCCTTGTTAAGTTCATGGTGTGCTTGTAGGAGGTAGCCATGACTTGTTTGTTGAAATTACTAAGACAACTGAGAGGGGGGGGGGGTGAATCAGTTGTAATTGAGCTTAAACAATATTAAGTATATTAAAACATTATTAATCTTTATTCAAGTGATCATCAACAATATACAACATATGGACAGTAAAAGTAAAGAGCATCAGTCACACATAAGGTATACACAGAGACAGATTTTCATGAGGAAACCCATAAAGGGAGAAAACCTCTTCTTCTTTGAAATGATAGGCAGTCTTTTAAGTTATGTACATCATCTATAATTGAGCACCAACTCAATGTGAGGCTGCTACCTCTATTTTACAAGATGCAACTTGTTTGAGAGCACCAACTCTTTGGTTTCTCTAGAACCCACTAGAAGGAAGCACCAACTCCCTTAATGTTCCAGCACCAACTGGATGGAAGCACCAACTTCCAGTTACACAGGCTCCAACCTGTATAACAGAGAACACTTGTTCTCCCTTGCACCACCCTGCCACCCTGGTTTCTCTG
>ML799186.1:213741-225551 GCA_009831015.1 Picea engelmannii | reverse complement strand
GGCTCCAACCTGTATAATAGAGAACACTTGTTCTCCCTTGCACCACCCTGCCACCCTGGTTTCTCTGGATGCAACCAGATGGAAGCTACAACTTCCTGTGTTCAAGCTCTCACTTGAACCTCTGAGGACAACAGTCCTCCCGAGCACCTCCCAACCTCCCTATAATATGAATGAATAAATAAACAGACAACTACGTAGATAAATCAATTCTTACCAATCTTTCTTTGTTCTGTAAATATGGTCTTCTTCTAACTATTCTGCAATTCTTCTCTTCCTCTGTCTATTCAGCAGGTCTACTCTGCATCAACTTGTTCTGTCATTCTACTCTGCTTCAACTTGTTCTGTTATTCTGCTCTCCTTCAAGTTTTCTTCATCATCCGTTACTCTTCTCTGAGTTTCATCTCACACTGTGCATATTCTCAATCTCACACTGCACATTCTATGATTTTCACTTTCTTACAGTTTTCATTCATTTTTTCATACAGAACAACAAAACATCACACAGTCTGTCTCATTTTATTTTATACACACACCCACGGTGGTTCCACTTCGCATTTCCTTAGGAAAAGAAAGACAATTGTCCAAGCAACTGAAACGCCAACTGATTGGCAATCATGAGTCTGTTTCGCTAACAGATTCGTAAATGACAATACATAAATAAAAACATGCATATAAATAAAAACGATGTATATGCAAGTTTATAATTTTACAGTCAAGTTTAGAACATATTTTTAATTAGAACAGAACATATTTTTAATTTGGGTTTTCTTTTGACTAGGATTGATGGATGGGTAGATTTACTTCCAGTTTTTATAGTTTGCTTATCTTAGTTTTACATAGATTTCATTTACTTAGTTATTAGTTAATGTAATTGTCAATTTACTTCTTAATATCATAGTTTAATTTATGTTTTTAATTCATTTTCTTATCATAGTTTGAATGGTTAAAATAGACATAGTATAGTTTTATTTCACGCAATTTTCTTTCTTAGAATTAAAGTGCAATTGAATTTCTTAGTTAATGAATGAATCTAGTTTTCTTACATAGTGTAGAATTGGAATAATAACCTTGTTATGTTGTTGATGGTTCATACATGAATATGCAGGTTATTTAACATTATCTTTGACATGACTAAATTCTCCCTAGATTGTTTAATCCATACCTTTCATTTTTCCATTGAGATTAGTTAAAATTTTATACCGTTGGAATTGTCCTTTGTTGTCAAGTGTCATCAAGATATCATCTGTCACCACTGAAGGCATTCACACAACCACCAGCATTACATTTGAGTGTTTCATAGATTAAAGTTAGTTTCTTGCTTTCGTAGATTAGAAGAGATAGTTTCTTGCTTTCATAATTTAGAAAATAGTTTTATTGTTGCTTTGATAGATAGTAGTTTGCTTATCATAGATTAAGAATTAGTGGTTAGTGTTTCTTACTTTCAATAGAATAGTTTTCCTTTTCATACATTGCATTGAGCATTTAGATTTCCTTTCACGCATTAGAAATAGTTGTGCATTAGGCATTTAGTCCACTTGCCTCTTAGGCTAGATAGTTGTTCAATAAGAAGTCTTTGCTTACTTGTCTATTTGCTTTAGTAGGATAGGTAGTTGTCTTTGCTTACTTGTCTATTTTCTTTAATAGGTTAGATAGGTGCTTTTGATTACTTGCTGATTTATTTGCTTTCATAGTGTAGTTTCTCATTGAATGTAGGTTGGCAAGTGAAAGAAGTTTTCTTTTGTCATTTGCTTATTGTTATGCTTAAATAGTTACTTATTTCTTATTGTTGGATTAGTTTGCTTTACATAGGGTTTTACTTTCTTTCTTAGGAACTATCCATCGATCCTTGGCCCAAAAGTACTTAGGTTACCTAGCTTCAAGTTGTTTGGTAGGGTTTGCTCATTGGATAGGTTTTCTTGAGTAGATTAGCCTTAGATAGTTGCTTTTATTAGTTAGATTACACTCCTACCAACCTTTTACCTTTGGCATATATTTTGCTACAACTCTAAGTTTACTTACCCTGGGTTGACAATTTAATTGAGGGTAGTTTAGTGTCTTTTTAGTACATATATAACACCCATCATTTTTGGCATTGTTGTCGGGGAGTTGTCTTAAGGTAAGAAGTAGTTAGGAAATAGATCATTCCTAGACCTTAGCATTAGATTGGTGGTGGGGGAACTTTAAGACGAGAGGTAAGAACCTGCGCATCTGCTATAGTAGGTTCCCCCAAACCCAATGGTAGTTTTTGTTTTTGTTTTTGTTTTCTTTCATGAATAGACCTAGAAACCAAATGGTAGCTTTTTCTTTTGTTTTTTCTTTCTTTCATGAATAGGCCTAGAGATCCAAAAGGTATATACGTTAAATCTAAATCATACCTTACAACCAAGGTTCCTTCCGACCTTTTTGGGGGAATAAACATTCCACTCATAAGCTCCGCAGACCAATACCGAAAAATAAGAGCCAGCTCAACCCAAAATGCTAAAGCAGTCTCTAAAAGAGACTAAAACAAGGATCACTATAGAACAAAAAATTGAAGCACCAGTAGTATTGGGACAGGAGGCAAGACCACTTGAGCCTTCCATCGAACCAAACAATACAACCTTTGCTTTGACACCGCCATCAGGAGATCCTAAATTTTTGGACATCATCTTTGTGTGAACCAAGTTTTATCAAATGGAAAGATGAACTCAGAAGCAACCATTAGCTTGAGGAAACTTTCTCAAATCCTAGCAGCAGCCGAGATTTATTTTTTTCAAGAAGAACATATTTTAGTAGCAGCCAAGAACTTGTCTACCTCTCCGGAAATATTAGAAGAGTCAAGGTCCTATGAGCTACAAAATGATTTTCCTTGCCAAAATGCGAAGGAAGCTGAAAAAATATGGACTACATCCAATGGACATCAATCATTAAGACCTAAGATTGAGGAGTTCTCAACATCCATCTCAGGAGATCCTTTATGTGCTTCAGAAATCAATCATCGAGAAGAAGAGGATCTACATAGCATGATGAAGGAGAGCATAGAAATTACTGTGGATGAACATCAAGATGGTTTCAAGAGGTCATCAGGCCACAATACTATTCTCTTCTTCAACACCTTCTGATGCCAAAACAAGTAGGTTGCTTGGTTCTTCATATCCAGGTAATCACTGCGGTAATTTTTTCATATATGGATATGAGTATGTTTCTTTTCTTGCTCCGCACATGGTTACATTGGAAGAGTTCTTACACTTGAATAAAGATTTTCCCTTTCTTTTTAGGTAGGGTAGGATAGTAAATAAAAGATGCATGTTGTTAGTTTAGCTTAGAAGTCTGATGCAGCCTCATTTTACATTTCATTTTAATAAAACAACTATGAGATACATGTTCCTATGACTTGATCTCATTAATCTCATTAGTTTATTATATTTTAGAGTGTGGTTTTTGCAAACAGTTTTAGAGATCTCTATAGGTATTTATCTCACAAGGAATAGACAGTTCAAGGAAATATAAAAGAAGGATTTTTCTTCAAAACATTGTTACACTTGAACCCTATTGTCTGCTAAGAATCAAATGAATAATTATTTGTTGTAATTAGCCATGTTTTTGCAAAGAATTTCATCTTCTTGTTCTTAAGGCATTCCAAAGCAGTTGCTTTTGAAACTCTTCACCACTATATAAGGAAGTGACACTGTAACCATCAAGCTTAGAGGTCTCTCGTACAGTTTTCCCAAGAAACATGAGTAAGTGATTAAAGTATCTTTATTAAAGAGTAACAAGGAGGTCTGATTAGCGGTTAGTCATGGAAACATCACAATAACTTACAAAAGAAGAAAGTGAGTTGAGCCTAGAGATACCTTTCTTGTCTTTCTCAATGGTACCATCCACTACACACTAAATAACTTGATTATATCATATATTTAGACAGGTGACATCCACTTAAGTACCCCTTACATCAAGACAATTACTAAGGAATATAAAGGAAAGTCATCCTCTAACATAAATACCATCCCAATTGAAAAAAGAAAGAAAATGTTGTTTTCAGAGTTGTCCCCCCATTCTCTTGCATAAATAAATCTTATATTAAAATCTTAAAAGATGGAGGGCCAGTCTCTAAGGGTGTAAGAGGCTAACCCGATGGGATACTGAACAGGTCTGTTGCCAGCGGGTATCAGCCTGTGGTATGACTAGGTAAACCCATCGGGGTACTGAACAGGCTTGTTGGAAGCGGGGCATTCTACCTAGCGAGGATGGTAATCTGACAAAAAATAAATATTAAATTTAAACTTGTCCTGATGTACGACATTACTTGTAGACAAAGATGGCATGAAGTATGTATGGTTAAGCTAAGGTTAATGAACTCCATAAAATTGCCATTGGGAACTAACTCTAAGGCTATCTTGAAACTCTCTTGCCTACCTCTTCTTATCTATATATAGGATCTCTTATCCTATAGGTGGGGCCATCTTCTAACCGTCTCGTCAGACCAATCTGTGAATTTTATCTTACACTTTACAAACTGTAAATCTTTGGCTATCGAGAGAACTGAATGGTTTCCTATATTTTTTATTGTGAGGTGTCATAATACTTAGGTGTGGGGGAGGGGTTCATGAGTTGACAAATGATAACATTGCCTAGAAGAAATGAATCTTTGTAAAAATTCATGTATTGTTTTCATGATACAGGTTATTATAGTAGCAATCATTTTATTTTGAAGTGCTAAACTCCTGTGTGCTATAAATCGTTGTATATTTCCTTAACATACCACTCTATTGGTTTATTTTTATTACAAGTTGTTCATTGTAGGTTTGGCATTACATATGCAAGTGGATTGAGTGAGCATGGTAGAAAAATCAACAACAATGGAACACTCTTAGCCTGCCTCAACTCCTATTCACTATGTTCGTGGCCTCTGAGGAAACATTGCCTCAACCACAAAGCTCCCAAGAGTTGGAGATCATTGATTTAAACACCACTAGTTGCCAAGAGCAAGCTATAACAGGGTTTTCAAAACCGAATTTCAGAACATCTCTGGATCTAAGGGATACTCCAAGGAGTGGATAAAAGAGGAGATCATCAACCCTCTCATAGTCATCACCAAATTGATTACATGTGAAGGTAGATATTTCGTCTTTAAAGCCTGCCAATTTAATTATTAACTCACTTTCAGTTCCATAAGCCATTGTAACTTTCCCTTTTATTTATTAAAGAGTCTTGAGAAGATGTCTTCCCAAGTGAGGAAGGATGTAACCAATCCCCATAACAACCTATTTCACCATGACCTTATAAAACTACTTGTCTTAGTCGAGTTGGATAAACATGAGAAAGCATGGGATGAGTTCATTTACCAATTTGCAAACCCTCATCTTACAATCAAGACTATCAAGAAGACTCTTGATCTAGGGACTGTTACTCCACCCAAACCCTCATGCTCAAGCTATTTCTTTATCAGAGAAACTTGTTGATACCCCTGTAGCCTCATCAGGAAAGAAGACCAAGAAGCCTATTTCTAATTCATGGCACGAGGATGTGCCATATATTCGGTCTGGGGGGGGGTTTCATGAGCTAAAAATGCTAAGCATTGCCCATTTGTATATCAAACCCATGAGAAGAGGAAGTAGGATTTCTATCAAAATTCTGTCACACTGACTTTTTACAATGTCTTGGGATATTATATCAGCAGTTGTTTGTATTGGTATGCTAAAATTATATACTGTTGACATCATTGTGTGTTTTATAAGCTTGATGTGCATTTTTTTATACTTAACTACTCTTTGTGACAAATACAGAGCAATAACAACTGCTAAATACTTACTGCCATCTGTATTACAAGCTTATGAAAAGAGGAACAATTGTTTGAATTGTTACAGATCGATGAAAGAAAATAAAAATTCCCCTAATTCACCATGCCTACCAGTACAAACCAAGCCTTTTGTTAGTATTTGTCAGTCTGCCAGCCACCCGTGATCAAGTTTTCTCTTTCATGTGATTGATAGGGTTATTAGGTCAAATTGTTATATTTTCAAAACAAAATTCTCAAATACAATTTGACATCTCTTGGTTGTAAAATGGTCATTAGTGTGCCTAGGTGTCCTTACTACTCCCTCCACTCATCCAAAGTCATAAATTTTCGTCATGGTCATGCCATCATTCCTTGTCATCAATTTTCAAATGATTGTCTTGGTCAAAGATTTACTTCAAAATTGGTTTCTGAATTAAGGAGGATGAATTTGACAAAATTGAAAGAGTTTTTTGTCAAAAATAGACCAAGAAACAAAAACCTCCCTCAGTTTATGCACAGGTGTTATTTTTTTGATAAATCCCCCAAATACAGTCACTATAGGAGGGTTTCTGCACATTGGGACAGCTTGACTTGAAGTCAGTTTTTCAGAGGTTTGGAGAAGGCATTTACAGTTCTTGATGGTTCCATTGTGTAAAATACATCATAAAATTTCCACCCATACCACTTTCAGCCCAAAATTCCTTTGGTAAGGCCTCCAAAATTTCTATCAAAGACCACGTTGCATTTTTGCTAAGAGCACACTACGCTTCTGCAAGTTTTGAGTAACCAAATTCAAGCCGGGATTCTGAACAAATGGGAAATTAATTTCAAAACCTGGAGGAGGTTTTTGTTAATGACATACCAAAATACAATAACCTCTCTCAGTTTTTGAATATACTTTATTTTTTGGTATATATTCTATCATCTTAGAGGCCTGTGCTTTTAGAAAATAAAACACTCTGTTTTTTTCCTGTTATAGTCATATTTTATTTTTGTGTTTTCCTAATAACAGAGAATGAATTTTTGAAAAACAAGAGAGGTTTTTATCAAGGACATATTAAAAAACAATAACCTCTCTCATTTTATAAATATACATTATAGTTTTGGATATATTCAATTCTCTTAGAGGCCTAGTTTTTCAAGAAATAAAACACTATGTTTTTCCTATTTTAGTCATGTTTTCTTGGCGTGTTTTCCTAACAACGGAAAGTGAATTTTTGAAAACCAAGAGAGGTTTTTTTCAAGGACATATTCAAAAACAAAAAACTCTCTCATTGTTTACACAAGTTTTACTTTCTTATAGTTAGAGGTGTCACTTTGATACCTATTTTTCACAAGTTCGCCAGGCCAGAATTGTTGCGCTTATGGGAAGTCACTTTTGGAACTAATTGTGCAGAGGTAAAATTGTTGTTTTGAATGGTTTAAAGGATAAAGGGTATAATATACATCTCAAGGCTTCCTCACATGTCATCAGAAGCCTCCAAAAATTGCAAACCCTCCAGTTCAAACTTAGAGAGCATGAAAAACATTGAGTTGTCATTTACGCCATGATAGCTTTGTCCTACAAGCCAAGATGAATTCTCTACAATGTTAGGTTGATGATATTACTGCCACCAATAATAGTCCCTGGATGCAATTGAAACACCCCAAAAATCCTTAGTCAAAATCCCCTAGGCAAGAGGGAGAAGCTTCTAAAGCTAATCCACCCCCTCCTTCGCAAGTTAGTCATAAAGGGCAATTTATTTTTGTTTGCAGTGGGACCTGAAAAATCTTAGGTGTGGGGGTAATGTTGGGCCCGAGATATGATCATTTTTATGACAGTTATTATACACTTTTTCTTCATGTACATATGTGTTTTTCATCTTTTGAAGAAGCTTTTTGAAGAATTTAATGATTAAACGGTATGATCAACACTCAGTACGTATAATTCATGTTTAATGATTGTATAGAGTATAATTCATCATGTTTTAATGCTTCCAAGAGCTAATTCACATTTTTCTGGTGTTACAGGGCAAAAACGCACTACATTTCTAATTCCGACACTTGATCTGACACTCCTTCCAGCACTCGTTCCGACACTTGATCTGGCACTCGGTCCAGCACCTCTTCCTGCACAAAAACGTAGGGTGACTTGGCGGTTATGGCATTGGCGGCCAGTGATGGGAAAATTGGAAAAATGGGTTTTATTCATGCTTATCCCCTCCATCTACTGAGCTCCCGACAACTCAGATTCAGTTGTTCAAAGAGGGCGATTATTGACTCACTCTGTTTCGGCAGTTAGGGCACCATTAATGAAATTTACCAATTTTAGAAGTGGTTCGAACCTCCTGTGGTCGACCACTTGGCATGTAAACATTATAAATACCACTAGGATGATCAGAAGATTGTTAACCAAGTAGAAGAGCCATTAGATTAGAGACAAATTCGTTTTTCTCTGTTTTGGTATTTTACATTGCCATAATTGTGTCAGAACTACGTTTTCAAGCTTTCATGGTGAATTTGCCTTGTTAAGTTCGTGGTGTGCTTGTAGGAGGTAGCCACGACTTGTTGGGGAGCCCACCAGCAGTCTGGTGATTGTTCTTATGTTTATTTATGCATTTTTTAATTCGAATTGCTCTTTCTTATTTCCTGTATATGCATGTTTTTATTTAATTAATTAGTTTGTTGTAGCTCACCGTTTTACTTCTCTTTTGCAGGTTAGATGATGATATGTGTTAGTATGTATTGATTTTATAGACTAGGAAAAGACTTGCAAGTCTCTCTCTCTTTATACTAACCCCATGTGCAACGTAGATGTTAAATGATGCTTTCTTTTATAATTTTACAGTCAAGTTCAGAACAGATTTTTAATTAGAACTTAACATAGTTTTAATTTGGGTTTTCTTCTGACAAGGATTGATCGATGGGTAGATTTACTTCCAGTTTTTATAGTTTGCTTATCTTAGTTTTACATAGATTTCATTTACTTAGTTATTGGTTAATGTAATTGTCAATTTACTTCTTAATATCATAGTTTAATTTATGTTTTTAATTCATTTTCTTATCATAGTTTGAATGGTTAAAATAGACATAGTATAGTTTTATTTCACGCAATTTCCTTTCTTAGAATTAAAGTGCAATTGAATTTCTTAGTTAATGAATGAATCTAGTTTGCTTACATAGTGTAGAATTGGAATAATAACCTCGTTATGTTGTTGATGGTTCATACATGAATATGCAGGGTATTTAACATTATCTTTGACATGGTTAAATTCTCCTTAGATTGTTTAATCCATACCTTTCATTTTGCCATTGAAATTAGTGTTGAGTTTATACCGTTGGAATTGTCCTTTGTTGTCAAGTGTCATCGAGATATCATCCGTCACCACCGAAGGCATTCACACAACCAACAACATTACATTTGAGTGTTTCATAGATTAAAGATAGTTTCTTGTTTTCGTAGATTAGAAGAGATAGTTTCTTACTTTCATAATTTAGAAAATAGTTTTATTGTTGCTTTGATAGTAGTTTGCTTATCATAGATTAAAAATTAGTGGTTAGTCTTTCTTACCTAAAGTAAACATATTTGATGTATTAGTTCATAACTTTTTTAATAGAATTCACCATTATTAAAATAAACATTAATGTAAAATAAATGATAAATTTAAAAATTATACAATAATAAAATCAAATACCTTTTCTAAAGATTCTTTAAGAAATATTAAAAAATGTTTCCTTTTCAATATAAACAACATCAAGATGTACATTTTAGAAACATATAAATGTTTAATTTTTGAAAAATAATTATATATTAATTTTATATAATAATAAAAAAATACACCATCAATATAATTATTAAATAAAATAATAGTCCACTCTCTAAAATGTAAGAGGAAGACTTTTCCTACAAAGGAGTTTGGTGGTATGATTTTTCCAAAACTTGTACCATATAATCATACATACAAATTGCCCCTGAAATAGAAAAGGAAATAGTACTCGAACAAAAATCTTAAAAGAAGACATTTTAATATTTTTATTATTATTTCAAATGCCATCCAATTTTGTACTCTAATCACCTCTTTATTTGTTATTGAAAACCAAATGGCAGAAGTCTTTGCTCAACACCAAAAATCTAATGGTAGCAATTTCTACCCATTGTCAAACACCTAATGGTGATGAATTTTTAGCACTCCCAAAAACCTCAATGACAAGGAGAAAAAATTACAGCTTAAAATCTTTAAAAAACTAAAAATATATATACTATCTAAAGCACCGCAAAATGCCTTTTATCAAAGGTAGTTACCATTGACAAACAATTATAAACCATTGTAAATAATGGTATTGGTAATTAAATGATCACTACTATGATTTTTTAACCAAGGATATTCATTTGCCATCTTCAAATGTTTTACAACAATTGTCATTATTGTTACAAATATTAGAGATTACCATTCAATGCCCATTGTAATTTAGACTTCTATTTTCTTTTAAAATGAATATATTAATCAATTATATAAAAATATTGATATTACTCAATTAATAATTTGTGAATATTATAATATATTAATCATTTAATTAGTCGAGCTAGTTCAAATTGTTAAGTTCTTTGATCTTCATGCAATAGGTCTTGGGGTTGATCATCTAGATTGGTATCCTTGCTAGATGTCTTTTCCATGGCAAGCGTTATAATTAGCATCAATGGGTTTACACAAGGTACTATTCGCGAAATGTGGGGAAGTGCCCAAGGGTTTCCTTGTGTGGTTCTCCTTGGAAAAATAAATTGATCATTTAATTAACTAATATGTGTGTGCACAAGGCTATGATACCATGAAGAAATATAGCCGATAAATTTAATTAGTTATCAAATCTTAAGCTACAGCAATTTCATAACACTTGGGACAACCACACATCACAATGCAAATTATGTATATAACATCAAAACAGAGAAATTTTATTCATATTAGCCTTGTGCATACAAAGATTTCGTCCATCCTGGGTTTACATGGATTGTACGACCTGTACGGGTCCGTACGCTTGTTGGTAGTACTCAGTGTGTCCTTACAACAAAACTATGACTGTAACACAGCCCGATTTTCCCTAGTTTCTTTACAAAACACTGATGAACACAGTTTATATGTTAATCTCATACCTGGGTATTGTTTCTTTTCTTTGTTGGGTGAAGGTACAGTGTGTACGATATTGGTATTGTACATATTCTTCTTCCTCACTTTCTATTTGTTTCTTATTTGTTGGTTCAGAGGAGTAATGGCTCTATATTGGTCTCTTTGTCACTGTCTAGACCCTACTCAGCCTCTACTCTTTAACTGGAATGGATGTTGGCCCTAACTCAACCCTCTTTAGCAGACTTAGACCCTAGCTCAGCCCCTTTTGCAGACTTCTTTTGTCCTGACCCTCGACCTCCCTTAGAAGTGCCCACTCAACTAGTCGACTTGCTTCTCTTCTTGAGGTAACAAGATAATGAGGATTGCTAGGTTATTTGTAACCATAGCCTTTTTCTCTCATGCAATCATGGCCCTAGGATCATCTGTTAAGAACCAAATATCAATATAGCATAGAAAAACCTCAAAATAAGTACTCAACGCCTTGAAAAATAGATAAATTCAGATAATAAGCCTCTTCGAGGGGGTAACCTCCTTATGCCCACATAAATGTACAATTACAAGATGATTCAAAATGAAAATGTCTCCTTGGTATATATAGGAGACTAGGAGGTATAATTACAAGTAATGGCCTAAAGCCGACATAAATAAAATAACATTACTAATATAATATGCCCCAATTAAGGGGTAATGAGCCACTATTTAGGGCTTAACATGCTCCTCCCCTTGAGACAAGTGTTGTCCGCAACACTTGAGTAACTCTGGATGCTTCTGTATAAAATACTCATCTTCCCAAGTGGAATCTCCAGCCGGTAGTTTCCTCCATTTAATGAGATACTCTGAAATGGATCTATTCCTCAACTGGTGAATTCTTGTGTTAGTGATGGCTTCAGGATCCAATATGATTTTTCCTTCCTCGTCAAGTTCTGGCAATATAGTTTGAACTGGGATCT